>VWZV01010941.1:1917-94761 GCA_013397155.1 Irena cyanogastra | reverse complement strand
GCGTGCGCATCCCAACCCCCTCCTAGGCCATTTCTTTAATAAAGGCTGTTATCTGGAGAAGAAGATCTCCTTGCCCTTTTATTTATCACACTGTGGAGCCCTGGCCGGAGCAGGGCTGGCCGCGGCTGTTAAGATCTTGCTGCCAGGTCCTCTTCCCCCAGCACGGCTGACACCAGAGGCAGCTCTGCAGGCGCACAGAGTGGCCCTGCAGCTGGAATTGAACGCAGAGAAAACCAAAGACCAGCCATGAAGCTGATCCTGATGCAGCCCCAGCCACAGCTCCCACCACAAGTTACGGGCGGGTCAGGTGACCATTTGAAGGGCCCAGGCGACATGTTAACCCTTTCAGTGGTTCAGTGGTCCCCGAGTTAGAGAAAGGAGCAACATGCAAGCATGTAAAGGAACAACATGGAGACATCGAGGTCAGTGAAGAAGTAGTCAAGTCCCAGATGGGAGGGATTAGGAGATGCGATGGAGAAAAGACTCTATTTCCCTATAATGCATGAAACTATGGGGGGATGAAGGTTCAAATTGATATCGAGCAAAGGCCTCCATGCTGAAGTAAGCAAATGTGAAAGTATCTGTGATCCCATGAGACGTTTAAACTAAGAAAGAGCGAAGAGCAGTCCGCAGCTCCCAGGAGAAGAAGAAGATCTCTGTTCCCAGGGATGAAGATGATTTTAGAGATAGATAATGAGAACTTTTGCCTTTGAACAGCTCATTTTTAAAACAATACCCTGTAAGTTGACATGGCCCATAAACAAGCTGTGGAAAGGCTTGTGGAAATAGGAAAGACTTCACAATAGATGTTCCCCTGGGCAGCTGCTAGTTGTGAGAGAGCCACGAGAGAACTGGTTTTTTTTCCTCTTGTGGAGAAGTCTTCATAATCTTAACAAGAGGGACTTCTGTCCCTAAGTGAACTGAAGAAAGACTATTTCAGAGGTGGTAGACTGACTGGAAATTTTAGGGTTTGGTTCTTTACATTGTCAGTGGAAAAGAAAAGGTTGTAGGTGGAGGACAAGTGGTCTGAAGGGTTTGTTTTGATTCTTACTACTTTTTCTCCCTTTTAGTTACTGTTGATAAAATTTTCTTTATACTCTTTTATTTTGAGCCTACTTTGCCTTTCTCCTGATCCTGTCTCACAGCAGGCAGTGAGGGCACTGGTGATTGCCCAGCACCGAACCCGCCACACTCACTGGTGTGTTGGGAAATCTCAAATTTGGTGAAAATCTTAAACTGGCAAACCAAAACTACTACAAGTCTGAAAGGTTCCTCTGTCAGTAGGAAATTTAAAAGGGATAACCTTGTTCAACTCAGGGATATGAGCCATATACTTCATTTTCAGCACCTTGGTCTTTAAAAAGTAGGTCAAGTTCTTTAGGAATTGTAAGCATCAAATTTAAACTTGTATTCAAAGAAGAAGCAATACATAATATCTTTTTTGAGGAGACATGGGCTGTTTGGGGTTGTATTCATTAGTGCAATGGCTAAAAAGACAGGAATGGCAATGCCATGGGATCTTCTTCTTGACCTGATTTCATACCTACTTTCATAGAACCAAATAATTTAGGTTGGAAAATATCCTTAAGGTCATCAAGTTCAACCATTCTCCCAGCACTGCCAAGGCCAGCACTAACCCATTTCCACCAGTGCCACATACACAGTAATTTTCAATCCCTCCATGGATGGGGACTCCTCTCCTGCCCTGGGCAGCTGTGCCAGGGCTTCCCCCCAGTGATTCCCCCCGCCCAGTATACAATCTAAACCTCCTCTGGCACAAATCTTTGCATTGAAGAGCTTGGGATGTCTTCAGGCACTTGTATGTGTCTGCTAAAAGTCAATGCAAATGAGTACAGTGATCTCCCTGATAACACCAGACGTCTTCATTAAAAACTTGCTCCATCAAGCTATGAATTAATTTGCGTGGGGGCCAGGATTTCACCCCTGACTGACAGATGCATCTCAGTTCCCTCTTGTATCCAGCTCAGAGGTTTTCTCATCAGAAATGGCCACATTTTCAGCTTTTCAGCCAAAAGGAGGAATCAATAATGCAATCTCCTGTTTTCCTGCACTCTTTTCAGTACTATACGTATTAAACTTCATTCTTTAGCAGCAATGAACTACTAGCCCTTTCATATCAATATTTTAAGTCATATATATGAAGAAAAACTTGCAGGAATTATGAAATCAGTAACATGGGTAATAAACCCCCAGAAGAAAGGGTCTCTCTTGCTCAGTTTTTCTCTAGGAAGACAAAATCAGACCAAGTGTGGACTAAAACAGCTTAAAGGATAAATAACATTTATTTTCTGGTTTAGTGTTCTTCTAACCAGTGAAAATATAGGAAGTGTTACAAGTAAGCCAAAGGAAATGCATTTATAACTATGTGAGAAAAGAATTACTAGAGATAATCCATGGTAAAGGAAAAAGAAAAAATATTTCCCTTAAACTAGAAATTAATATAGTCATGTAAATATAGATCAATACTTAGATTTTGGGATAAATCAGTGAGCCAATAGATGCTTCTATAAACAATTTCGGATTTGGATTTTCTAAATCAAGCTATTTAGAGGTGATAATAGTGATTTTTACATATTACTGAAAATTTGAATACATATACGTACCATAATTTGTTATTTACAGTCTCCTATGCAGAGAATAGAGGGTGATTTTCCTGTCTGAATGTGGATTGAAAAATTACAATTTTTTTTCTAAATATACCACAAAGTGCAGAAAATGTTAAACAGATGTAGAACAAATTAAAAAATTAACAACTTAAGCCAAACTTTTTCTTATGGTTTAACATTTACTCCTCACATTTTCATTTCCTTTCTGTCAGGATAAGCAAGTCACATTGCATCTAGCTGAAGGACCTTAGCATAGGAAAGAGAAGGCTCATGTGTGAAAAACATTTTCAAGGTGTAAAAATATCAAGTGAAGCTAGGATGGAGTCAAACTATACTTGGTGATGACCAGTGACAGGACAGCAAACCATGGACACAAACAAAGGAAATTCCACCTAAATGAAGAAAAACTTTTACTGTGGGGTGGTCAAACCTTGGAACAGGTTTCCCAGAGAAGCTGTGGAATCTCCATCTTTAAAGATCCTAAAGATGCACTCAGATGCAAAAGATGCATTCAGCCCTGAACAGTGCTCTGCCCTTGATTTGAGCACTGAGGGTTTGGACCAAACAATCTCCAGAGTGCCCTTCCAACTTAAACTGTTTGAGAATTGTTACTTCAACTGCATTTTCACCTTCAGAACATTCAGAACAGAAGCATTCTTTGCCCACCCAGAATATATATCAGAGTTATCATAGAGAAGTTTGTGCAGAAAAGGACCTTAAAGATCATTTCATTCCACCCCTGCCCTGGTCAGGGACACCTTCCCCTGTCCCAGGCTGCTCCAAGCCCCAGTGTCCAACCTGGCCTTGGGCACTGCCAGGGATTCAGGGGCAGCCACAGCTGCTCTGGGCACCCTGTGCCAGGGCCTGCCCACCCTCCCAGGGAACAATTCCTTTCCAATATATATATAACTTAGATATATATACAGATTCTTTATATAAAAACCCTGGAGAGCAAATTGATTATGTAAAGAGAACGTTCTTTACATTTCTGGCATTTCTTTTCTTGTTCTGTCCTTTCACTTGTGTGAAATATTGGTGGGACTTTATGTTCCATGAAAATATAAATACATAGCAAGTGTCCTCAGAAAAAGAGGCCTTAAAATACATGTAAATGTAATTGTGTCCTCTGTCGCTACCATGTGGAATGTAAAGAGCTTTTTGCAGGGATAGGAATAAGTTCTACTGTCTTGTCTTGCTTGGATAACTTAGATACATACACCAATTCTTTATATAAAAACCCTGAAATTCATGCTGTGCTGCAGCTTCGGGCTGTCCATAACATGGACTTTCATTAAAATTGCATGTAACACAGGCCTGGCATTACTACTTATTTCATTAAATCCTCCATTTCCAGCTACTGCAAGGGCTCTTTGCTTTCTTCTTTTCATTTCCAGATAAGATTAGATGTGAAAATGGAAAACTTGTTTAAAGGCCTCCAGATTCTTTCTCTAATGCCCAGAAACATTTTTTCTTTCTTCTACAATAGGCTCTGTTCTCTGATTTGTTAAAGACTTTTGTACTTGAAAGAAATGATCAAACAAATAAACTGGAGAAATAAATGGCTGCCATTGAATTTATGTCTGTTTATATCCAACATCTTCACTGTTTCTTTCAGTGTTCATGACACTGAAAGTTTAGTAGAACTAAAATAAACTAGCAAATGAATATTAATAGAACACCTGAGGTGTTTCTGGTCCTGCATTGCATATCCCAATTATTTTAGATTTTAGTAGAATTTAACAAAACATGATATAAAAGGCATGGAGAGGGTTAGACTGTCAGCAGTCCCAAGCATGAGGCAGACAGCAAAATTCCTGGATTACAGGAGACAGGACAGAGCAATCCCAACCAAATCTCTCACTTGAAGAGCCAAAGGGAGAATCCAGATGTGTTTTGTAGAATCCCAAAATCGTTTGGGCTGAAAGGGCCCTTAAAGCCCATCCAGTGCCTCTCTTGCCATGGGTAGGGACACCTTCCACAGGCTGCTCCACTGTCCCACTGCTCCCACTGTCCAGCCTGGCCTTGGACACTGCCAGGGATCCAGGGGCAGGCACAGCTGCTCTGGGCACCCTGTGCCAGGGCCTGCCCACCCTCCCAGGGAGGAAAATTTTCCTGATGTTTGCCATGAGGTAGCAAATGCTCTGATGCATGGAGAACATCTCCTAAAAAACAAAAACTCCAGAACCATTCAACAACCTGCTCAGTTTGGGTATAAAGCTGGAGATGCAAACATCAGGGAATATTTCTCAACAGGAACAGAATGGTCACACTAATGTGCATCTCTTCATGGTTCATTTCATCAGCAGTTCTCCAAGCACTCCAAAGAATACAAATACCAGAATCATAATTTTCTGAGGCTGAGTCAGAGAGAAGCAGTGATTTTCATCAAAGACTTGAGAAATCTAGGGCACAAATGGAAACAAAACTCAGCTCTTAAGGGTCCTGGCTCACTGCTTCTCTTCTCATAGGTGAGGCTGTTCTTTAAAACCAGCATGCCCCAAAGAGCACAAGGAGTGTATTTACTGGAATAAAACAACAGCCTGGCTTTACCCATGCATGTTGTAGCCCACTGTAATGTTTCAGCCAAAATATTAGAGGAAGTAAAAATAAAAAAAAAGGAAAAATAGAGTTGGTATTAAACATAAGTACTTAGGCAGTTCTGTTGAGGTCAGGAGAACCGTTACTATGTCTGTGACTTCAACAATTCCCTACATTTATTCTACAACTTTCTTTGTTCCCAGCCCTGGAGATGTCCAAGGAAGGCCTGAACATGGCACTCAGTTCTCTGGGCTGGTTGACAAGGTGGGGATCACTCACAGTCTGGACTTGATGGTTTTGGAGGTTTTTTCCAATCTTAATGATTCTGTTATTCTTTAGATTATTCTCCTATTGGTAAATAATATTATTTCAAATGTAGAGTCAATACTGAATGCCTTGATATGAAGGTTTCACCTGGAATTCCATGTCTCTTTCACATCCGGACTCCTGCTGTTTCAAGTACACCATTGAGTAATGCAAAAAGAGAGCCAGCTAATCAGTAGAGTGCGCTCATGCAAGGTTTACTCAGCACTCACTGACCTCAGGCACTAGATGCTTCAGTGTCCTTAGGTGCTGATATTTCTGTCAGACAATGTGTGCAAAGCCCCTGCCAGACTTCTGAGGTGAACCTGCTCAGGACCAGGGATTTGTAAAGGAAGCCTCAAACCACTTGAATCACACCTGACTTTAGATCTCATTTTATAACCCAAATCAGAAGTGAAGTTCTTGAACCCTCTACTGAACACCAGCTTCATGTGAAACTTTTTATCCCTACCATAAGGTGGAGGGAAAGTTTAATTTGAAATTAAGTCTGCAATGTTGTTAAAGCTAGAATGTAAAGGTATGCATTGTAGAAACCTGGCAGTATTGTTAAACCCCTATTTCTACAGGAAGCTTGCTTTGATAGAATTTTAGAACATGGGATAATTCAATCTGAAGGAAATGACTTGCAAATCTTACATGTCACTGAATTCTAAATTAATTATAACCTTTCAGAGAAAATAACCTGAATAGTTTTTTCTATGATTATTCCCCGAGAAAAGAAATATTTAAAATATTTAAACACGAATATTCGAGTCATATTCAGGTATTATTATTTCCTATTAAAAAAAGATGCATCAAAATCATTACAGTTACCAGAGCACTTATATTATATTACATTATATTGTATTATATGCCTGAAAGAATGTAACTACATATTTTTAGGCTGTTAGAACTTACCCATCAGAGGTGACATGAAAGTTTCAACTCTTTAGTTTACATAAAACAGAATCAGATGCAGTTGTAAGCATATTTAAAATAAGATACTCAGAATATAACTGATGTTCTTATGTAATCTGCTTTTTCTTAGACTTGTATCTCTATTATTTTTCTAATCATGCGTAATACCAATAATCTTAGTCATAAAGGCCTCGTGTTCTTTAAACCACTATAATTTCAAAGAAATTAATTGTAGGTTCTGGTCAAAATGGAATAATTTTACATGTTATAAAGTATTTTTAAATTTTACAGGGTTCAAGTTTTGCAGCATATCAGAGTGGCATTATTCTACTTGTGAATATAGACAGACTTAGAAAAACACTCACACACTCCTACTGATGGATGCATACTTCAGTCTCAGGCTGCCTGCACAGAGGTTATAATGGAATGTTCCCTATAGAGAAACCATTTATTATGGAATAGTGAAAATATTTGGGGTTACATTGGCATTGCCTATTTTAATTATCAGATTCAATGTGACAATTTTTATGCTGAGTCAAGTAGAGTTTATCAAAAAAGACCCTCCTCAAATCTACAAAATCCCTACAATTAGCTGGCTTTGCAATCAGTGTTTGCATTAGTTATGTGAACTGAGCTGAGATTTCAGCAAAACTCTGCAAGGCTCCAAAGAATTAAATAAGGAAGTATTACATTTACATATATTACGTGTTACGTAGTATTTCGTGTTCCGTGGGGTTGGTGGTTGGAGACAGGGACGACACACACGCCTCAAAGCTCCATGTGACAGCAGAGTATTTTATTGTTGAGAGCGTTCTTATATAGGGAGCTCAAAACTCCCAGGTCTCAACTGCTGATTGATCTGATCCCCAGCTCCTGACCAGGGAAATGTCTGCAGCCCAGGATGGAAAGTGATTGGGTGAAGTCCTTGTGTAGATTTAAATCCAATTTATCCTTGCGCACTCAGGTACTTCAATGCCACAAGGAAGAGAAAACTTCTGAGATTTTTTTATAAAGTAAGAGAATTCACAATCAAACCTGAGGTTTCAAGCTGGAAGGGTCTCCATGATCTCATCTGAGCAGGTCATCCAGACTGAAAACTCCTCATTTCTACCTCCACCTCCTCAGGTAATGCAATATTGATGAACTCAATCCCAGGAGGGGTGGACGGTGTGAGTGATAACGTCTGAAAAGAGCCCAGTTAGTTACACCTGACTCTGGAGTCAGAGCTGCTCATGGAATCAATCAGCAGATCCATGCACAAGCTCAGCTCAGTCTGTAATTCCCTCATCTTTTTAGCTGGCAGCGACTTCTCCCTCTTGCTTTCACTTTGTAATTTTATTAATATTATTATTGTTATTATTATTTACAAATTAACACCTCTCAGCTAAGTGTGAAGCAGGAAAAGCAAACCCACATGATGCTATCTAAAAATCCCAAATGACAGGTGCTCCCAGCTGTGCTCAGAGCTGTTGGTCTGGGATGTCTGTAGGAGAAAGGGAGAGGCTCAGATGACACAGCAGAAGGGCAGCACTGGCTTTGCAAGTCATTAACAGCTGTCAAATGGGATGATCCTGCACACACAGAGTTCCTGGAAGGATATAAGTGAGCTGGAATAAAACCCCAAGAAACAAAAAGCTAGCAAGCAGCTCAGGTAGTTTGGGAATGCTCAGCTCAAGCTGAGAGGCCAGAGGCAAAGCAATCTGAGGGAAATTTCCGAGTGAATTGGGCTGCAGACATCTGTCCTGTTCCGGCTACAAACACGCTGCTGAGGAGAATATTGTCCCTAACTCCTTGTTATCCCTGCTGGAATTTACTGCCTCCACATTACTGGCAGCCAAACTCCTCGTTAGTCCCATCTTGAAACATTGTTTTAATCAACCAACTCTGATAAAACTGATAAAAATCGGTGGGTGCCCACAGAGAAGTCCAGGCAGCCTGTTTGGGGCTCCAGACATCACTTAAAACAGGAGGCTTACCCTTATAATGGTTCTGAGATTATTAGATATTGGTTTACTTAACCTGAAGATACTAAAACTCTAACAGAAAAAAAATATTTTTAGTATATACTTAAAATATTTTAAGTTATTACTGATTTCAAACCAACCGTATTCCAATTATCCTTATTTTAAAGAGCAGAAAAGATCCTTAAATAATGGGAGATAAGAAAATTACTGTGTTTTTTTCCCTGAGGATGGTAAAGGGAAAACAAAATAGTTTTGTTAGCAGCAGGGTAGATTTTAATTATATATTGCACAGTACTGACTGATTGACCTTATATTCCTTTAATTTTATTCCAGTCTTTTGAGAATTAAAGTTTGCAACTTAAAAATAGTTTGGTTTTTTTCTGACTTTCAGTACTTTGAATTCTTAGACTCTGTATTTGTCTTCATATTGATTTACATAGATACATGTTGGGCCTGAAAAATATTACATAAAATAATGATATAAATGGGAAGAATTTACTGTTTTTCTTCTAAATTCCTTATATGTCTAGGAAACTCATTGATGTAAACTCTACTATTGCTTTCTTCTGCCCATAACTTGCTTTGGACATCACAAATTATAAACGTTGCATTCTTTATGAGTTTAGGGTACAAAAATATACTGTAGCTGTGGCACTCTTAAGTTCACCTTATTTTCTTCACTTTTTTTTTGCTGTTACTTGGTTTCCCATTTTTACATTTTTTGTAGTGTGTCTACTCTGAATAAGGTGAAAACTTTGAGAACGCTAAAGAAATCATTCCTCTCTGTAGTAAACTATAACTTCCACTAAATGGAAGACTATTTTATTGATTGCTATGCAATCAATTTAATCAAAATCCTTCACTCTATAAATTTTCTGGCTGCAGGAGTTTTATTTAGAATGGCCATCTCAAAGGCCTTTTCTATGGAATTCCAGTGGTTTACTTTTATGAACAGCTTGGTCCTAATAAGTAGAAAATCACACCAAGCTGATGTCTGAAGATAAGAAAATTACCAGAAAATCTTCATGGAGACTCAGAAATTACCTGGCAAGGAGGAGAGAGTTGACAGGGTTTTCAGATGATGAGGACACAATAAACTATAATATAAACAATGAACAATATAAAAAAAATAATAATTTGAAAGAATAATGGGGAAAGGATGGAAGACAAAATTAACCACAGAGGGGAATAATCTAAATTCCTTTCCCCTTCAGAGCTGCAGAACTCTACGTTACAAAATATGGATTATATTTATGTCACCTGAAAAAAGCATACAGTTGAACTACAAATGACCCAAAGAAGGACAACAAGAATCATCAGAGCTGTAGCGTGGCTTTCAGGCAAGGAGAGATAATTTGTGTGAAGCATCTTCGGCTTGGAAAACAAATGACTGAAAGAAGGGAAGAACATGGCCTATAAAGAATTAGTGGGACATAAAAATCTGAAGATTGTTTCAAATTTCTTACACTATGTGAGCTGGAAATCAACCAATAAAATGGGGCAGTTTCATTTCAAAAGATCTTGAAGTTTTCTTTTTTTCTCCCTAAGTCTGGGGCATCATGTCACAAGAAACCATAGATACTGATACAAAGGGATGAAAAAAGGTGTTCAATAAAATATACATGCACTGGTGGCTCCCATGACGTGTCCCTTAGCTGAATCTCTTTATTAGAAATTTTTAGAATCTGGTCTATTTAACAGAAACAATGATTTTATGCTTGTTACATGTCTTTTATTGTTTCACTCACAAATTGTTGCTCTCCTCTGTTGGCACAGCCCATCTTCAGCTCTCAGGAGATTCAATTTACCCCTCTGTGGAGTTGTTTTTATAGAGCTCATGGCCGCTTGTCTGCATGCTGAAAACACACTCTTTGTGTTTCTATATACAGCAACTCCTGAAATAGCAAAGATTTGAGTTCTAATTTTGCAAGCAGAGATACCTGTCTTTTTAAATGGACACACAGCAGCAATGGCAGTCAGAAGTTACCTTGTCTGTGATAAAAAAGACTCTCAGCACCAGGAACACCAAAGCCAGAGCACTCAGTGCAGCTGTGCTGCAGCAGTGTGTCATGAGGAGCCAGATCAAACATTTCCATCAGAGAAAGAAATTTAGAGAATTTGTACTTTGCTCCAATCTGAGATCCAGAATTTAAAAAAAAAAAAAAAGAAAAAAAAATTTCTTCAATATTTCCACAGTGATAGAGCCAGAAAAAAGCAGATCCATGCGAGCAGCTCCAATGCCAGTGGCAAGCGCAGCCTTGATACTTGTTTGTGTAAGTCTGGAATGAACACTGATGCTGATGTGAGCATATAGGCATTGCTCATTAAAGCCAATCCATGTGTCTCACCACCTGTGTCCGTCACTGCCAGCTCACCACTTTACAAGGTTCAGTATCAGTAAGGTCACTGAAGCAAATGAACAGAGAAAGTGAGCAAGAAAATGGAGGGATATTTCTCTACATAATGGAAAGCCTAAGTACCAGCCTACGTCTGGAAAAAAATATGTGCTGCAATTTCCTACCAGCTGGAGGTGAAAAAAAACCACTCAGCTTGTCACAGCTAACTAGAGATGTTAATTTTATTATTATCATTATTACTTTTACATTGCAACACCACCTAGATGATCAGGCTGGGAGCTGAGGACGCCACTGTGGCATGAATTGAACACAAAAAACACAAATACAGCCCCTACCTCAAATCACTCACCTGCAGGTGTCAACAGAGAATTGAAGTGCATCTTGGTTTTAAGGGAGATTTTAGTGTAGAATTCAGTGCAAAATGTCACATGATAGTCTAAAATAAATACCCATGCACAATATGCATTTGTATCAAACTTTCTTGGTCTGTACAGAACAGTCCTTGTCTTTCCTGGGCAGCTACAGTGACTAAATAAACCCCAGACCAATATGACAACAAACAAACAATCTCCGTTTTCTGAATGTGCAATGCTTTGTTAGACACTGTGTCAGGAAAAGTGCCTGCATTTGATAAATAGCAGGTGTCACTACTGTTCAATTAAATAAATGGCATTAACAACCTCTCTCTTTTCCAGTAACCTCTCACTAGATTCCAGCAGCAAGGTTGTTTGCCTGAAATTTTGTTCACCTTGCTGGCATTCACCCTCATTATGAAGAATATTTTATTTTTAAGAAAGATTCCAAACACCCAGCTGCCACTTCTAGAAACACCAGTGAACACTAAAGTCAGAGAACCACTAAATTATTTGGGTTGGAAAAGTTCTCCAAACTCATCAAGTTCAGCCTTTGATCTATCACTCCCCTGCCCACTAAACCATACAAGGAAGTGCCACATCTGCTCATTTTTTGAAGACTTCCAGGGATGGCGACTTGTCTCTGCCTGGGTTATCGATCAGCGGCTGGGAGGGTGGAGTGCCCAGCTGAAAGACTCAGCACACCGCGGGCAGGTGCGCGTGGATAAGCTTGCGGGGAATAGCTGTTCCCCACGAGGGATCCGGAGCGAGAGGGGAAGGAGAGGCCACTCTCTCTCGTGTGTCCAAAGAAGGTTTTATTCTCCCAGGACAGGGACGAGAAAAGTAGCCCCAGGCAATGCCCGAGAAAACATAATAAAGCAACAGAAACTCGGGGGGCTGGCACGCAGGCCAGCCAATAGGGGTCTTTTAGGGGAGAGAAGGGGGATGACAGGGAACGAATGGGGGTAACACAGAGGAGGGGAAAGTCACAGAGAGCCAACCCCTGGCAGGGATAGGAATGGATGACAGGGAAGGTTCTGGAAGGATTTGGGATGGACTGGGGAGATGGACAGGGGTTTGGGCAGGGTTACTAAGGATTGGCAGGGATAATTCTGGAAAATTGGGGGGAGGAGAGGGAAGATTGGCAGGGAGAACAGCAGGAAAAACAGGTAAAAATAACTTGGGAGAAAGCAACTTGAGGGAAAAGAATAGGAGTACATAAGAACAAACCATTATAAATCTGACTAACATTAATTATCTAACTAAAACTGCACAAACTTAAAAAACAGAACACCACAGTGACTCCACCACTTTCCCAAGAAGTCCATTCCAATGCACAACCACCCTTTCAGAGTAGAAAGTCCCAGCACGTATTAACAGGGATTGCCCCTATGAGACCAAATTTCCTTGTAGAATTAATGAAACCATTTCTTTAATTCAAGAAAAACTCACAATAAAATTATAGTTTTGGTTGTAGGATCTCAATTCTCCAGTACAACCCAGCAAAAAGCTGATCCCAGTTCATCAATTGCTCACCTGGTGCTGGGTAGGCAGAGACCTCACACAACCTCTTACCTCAACAGACAGCTTAAGTGTGCCTTGACTGATTCCTAGTAGTGAATCACCATGTGACACCTGCAAATCTGCTTCAACACCTTGTCCCTTGTGTCAGCCCCTGCTGCAGCCCCGTAAATAATGCAGGGTTTGCAATGTGAGCTCTGTTCAGGAATTTGATGGTAAATTATCAATAATGCTCAGGCTATTGTAAATCAGACTGAAGCATCACTAGAATCCTGCCTCAAACAATGATAAGGACCAGATGCTTCAGAGAACAAATCACAAAACACTGATCTATAAAAATCTGTTTCTCAGCCCCACAAATTCTTTTCAATGGTGGCTTTCATGAGTTAATTACATCCTGCTAAAAACTAAATAATGCAGCTCATATGTCTGCTGCAAGGTTTGCTGTGCCTGCTACTGAGACTTCTGATTTATTTCTCAGAGTCCTGCATCTAATGCGAGGTGCTAGGTGCAGCTCCTGGAACCTTTCATTCCGCCCGGTTAGCTCTTGCCCTAGTCCAGCTTTAAGGTTACTTCTCCGTACCTTCTCCTGGTCCCGTGAGTCTCAGCCCTGGCTGAAGCGTGGCAATGACAAAGGACAAAGGAAGGACTTTTGCAGGGAGAACTTCGGTTTATTGTTTCTGGAGCTGAGGTCCCCACAAAAGTAGAGTCCTGGGTGCAGTGCAGCACCTTTTAAATGGGGGTGGGGAAAGGGGAGGGGTACAGATAGAGGGCATCAGGATAGGGTGGGAGAAACTGGGAACCTGGCCAACTACCTGGCATCTCCTCTAGAATGTACCAGATACCAAGCCAGGGCTGCAGAGGGACACCGAGTGAATGAAGGACACAGCTACACCCCAGGGAAAACCCGGAAACCCAAAACCACACCACAACATGCATCATGTTCACCTTATGTGATAACATCTCCTTTAGTAGGTGTCCACCCAGGCATGGCCATTCATTGATGCTTCTGACAGTGACACTCTCAGTTATTTTTTATTAAAGTGCAGCAGATGGACGGCGGAACATCTGACAGGTGTATTTTCTAGAAGTGAAATTAACTATTTTAAAGTTTTCATTTTCACCTATGGCACAGATATTAAAATGGTATATGGAGACAATTGGAGTCACTCTGATTTAGGTTGTTATAGTAATGTGCACACAAAGTCCAAACCACTCAGGGTGCTGTCATGAAAGACTGAAAATCTGGTGTATTTACATGGAAAGAGCTAGGAAATCTTATAGAAGAGTCGCAAAAATGGTATCTATAAAACACCAGCATGTCTCATCTGACTTGACCATTCCTTTGGCATTTTTAACTTGCAGAACTTGAATTGTTAATGACATGGATGAAGATGCCTTCTAGGACAGTAACATTAAAAGGTAAATAAACACAGCACTCAACCTTCATGGAAGTCATTGCAAAGCCAAAATATCTTGTAAAAAGCTGACTAAATAACCCTCCACTGGCTCCTACGCTTTGCTGACGTAAAAGGCTGGGCTGGTGTGCCAGATAATGCATTTATAAATCAATGTAACACCCTGGCCCAGCTGACAGCAGTGCAGCTCCATCCAAACAGCTCCAGCTGTATCCAGGCAACACCAGCAGCTCCCTGACAAGGAGCAGGTGAGAAATTTGTTTACCTGCAAGAGGAAGACACCCCAAAGTGTCCAAAGTTGTCATAAAACCAAAGCAAAGCAGATTAGCATTAGCTTACCTTCAGTAAATAAAATTCAAGGCTGCTCGTATTTGTTTAGTGAAAACTGGAAACGGTTATGATTATTTAAAAACAGGGATATGAAGTATGGTATGTGCTACAATAAAGAATTTTTAATTTATTTTATTATATAATTTACAAACATCAGCTTACTTACCTGTGTTGACGCATCTGTGACCACTACAGCATAATAAAACTGGGAAGTTTTAATGCAAATTGATCTTGAAATAAACCATTTTTTGCACACTGATAGTACAGAAATTATACAAAGCCACGAAAACACCCTGATATCTATTACTGGTTATACCCAATTACTCCAACTTTTTATTTGCCTTCATTGTCTGTTTGAGTCTGACAAAGTAAGAACAGAAGGTTTCCTATCTGTCCCCCAAGGAAAACACAGTGAGGGGATGAAAAGCTCTCTGGGTCTACAAAGCTTTTACAATGATATAAAAAAGGTTTATGGCAGACATTTGGCATCTGGACTCTCATCTGAGGAGTTGGAGGGAAGGAATTTGCTCTAGATTATAAAAACCCAAGTCCAGAGTACTTGCTGAAATCCATATTTCTCAAACAGATTGTAAATAAAACTTTATAAGGATGTATTTCCCTGTACCAGTACTCATTTAAGATTGCAGGAGAAAAATTTCCATACTAAAATAAAAATGGCTAGTAAAAGTAAAAGAAAGTATTTCTTTATTTATTTTAAGTTTGGTTGTACATTTAAAGATTTTTTAGATGTAGCACCAATAATTTTTAAACTCACAGGTGCTATCCTATGTAAAACTATTTTAATATAGTTATAGTTTTAAAATGAGTGGTTTAGATTAATTAATTTGTATGTTTGGTTTTTGGGGTTTTTGTGAGTTTTGGTTGTGGCTTTATTTGGTTACTTTTCTTGGTTTTTTGTTTGTTTGGGACTTTTTTGGTTCTTTTTTGGTTTCGGAGGTTATTTTCTTCCTTATGCAATGATAAACATCAAGTCTTAAAGAAGTAGCAACTTTAGCCATAAAATACCCAACTGCACACTCAGAGTAGAATGCAGCTTTTATGGTCACTGTTCCACTGTTTGAATTTACTATACTGTGTCTTAAAGGTACATTTTGGAAAATGGATGCCTAAGCACTACCTATGGCTATTTGGGTTGCACATCAAATATTTAATAGATGCTTAAACTGCAAGTTGTAGATCAAGTACTAGTAGTATTTTTGAAAGCAAGGAATTGTTGGGTCATCAATCAGACAACAAATCAAAGATCAAGGACCTTTTGCTGAAGGTATAAGTATGGATAATCAAACAATACTTCTAATATTTTTATCTTATTTTTAAATATTTACTTCTGAAGTAATGTGCTGTTATATCATGTTTAAGGCAATGTCTGCGGGGAGGTTCATTACCAAGGTTTTTCACTACCTGTGGTCTCTCGCTCATGCATGGGCGTTTCCCGATCAGTGGCAGGGCAGCGCTGAACCCGGCAGCCGCGATCAGAGAGCCACTGGCACACGGCGGCAAGAGGTGAGTTCGGGCTTGCTGGCAGAGTGCTTTGCTTGCGTGAGATCCGAGGCAAGAGCAAGAGAAGGGCCAGACGCTTGCAGTTCAGGAGATGTCTTTATTTCTCCCAAACGGGAGCAATGGCAAAATGGCCCCGAGCCAAGCTCAGGAAGGGGTTTAAAGGAGGACAATTACCTGGGGGATTAACCAATGGAGGGGTTACAGGGGAGGGATGAGGGGCGACGGGGCAAATGGGAGAACATAGGGTTGGAAAGAGGGTTAAGGGGCGAATCACCTGTGAAGGTTTGGGTGATTGATAGAGAAGGTTCCTGAAGCACTTGGGCAGGGCTGAGGTGTTAGACAAAGGTGAAGGTGTGATTGACAGGAATATATTTGGGAAAGTGGTAGGGAGAAGGGTGATTGACATCTCTGACAGACAGGTAAACGGTGGGAAAACGCGAGACAAAGAGCTCGGGGTGGATCCACTCTGAGGGGGATGGACAGGGGGTACACAGGGCCAAACCATTTCGTAACTGACTAACATAGAAATGCCTCAATATAATAGAACAATCAAATAAACTCAAAAACAGAACACCACAACTACCCATTAAAGAAGGGGGGTTTTTATGCTTACACTGGGCACAGCTGTATCTTTCTTTAAGAAAGCACTTCAAGATTTTCTTCAAAATACCATGTTAGATTTTACAAGTACTGAATTTCCATTGTTACAAGGGCACTAAAAAGAAGATATTTGTATAAACTGGAAGCAGAACAACTCCAGGTACCAGTCTCTTCATTGTTATACACAGTTATCCCAGTCCTTATGTAACATTGCAAAGGCAAAACACTTCATATCTGTGGTTTTTACTGCAGAAACTCTGTTCTCTCCTTTAGAAACTTTAGGAGCTACAGGAACAGACAGAAAGGAAAGGACTTCTCTGTGCAGCACCTCACAGAAAGGGCTAGAATGCTGATGAGGTCCCTGCTTATTTGTTTGGTGATGAAATCACCCCCAGAAGTTACACACTCTGCCTTGGCTTAGCCAAGAGGCAGCTCTATCCCTTGGATCCATGTGAAAGGAACAATTACCTGAGAGGCACTGTCTCAGCTCTAAATGTAAGGCAGCAAGAGTCCTGTGTGTCTGCCAGTGCCATGCAAGAGGAGCTTTTAGCTTTCATTTCGTGCCCTTTCCATAGCTTCCCACTCTCATCTCTGTTTTCTCAGTGGGTCTTCATGTAAAAAGAGAACTCAGAAACTACAGATTAGATGCACAGAAACAGCCTTGGCAGGCTGGACTATTGGAGCCACTGGTTTTGTCTGTGGCACGCACTAGCTGCAGCTTCACTCACAGCCTCTACATCCCCTTTGTGACTCAGCTTTCCAGACAGCAGCATTTCCTTCCCTGCGGAGTTCTGAGAGCCTCTGCAAAGCCTGTGGGGATCACTTATTAAGAGGCACTAAAGGAGTGTTTTTCTCATCCTCTTCGCATTCCCCTCTTTTCTCCCTATCACATGTTGTTTTCATCGCTTTAACTCTCACTCAGTAAAACACAGCTTGCCTCTCTCCAATCAGATTCAGAACTTCTTTCCGAAGGATCTGAAACATGCAGGCACTAGACATAGCTGGCCTATGGCTGAAGGAAGGGGAAATTAGTGAAAAATACTGCACATTGTGCTCTGCCAGTGTTAGACACCACGACTGCATTGAAGGAGGGGAGATGACAGTTTTCTGTGCTGTTGATTTGCCTTGAGCATCACTGAACAGAAAAACCTGCGAAGAACAGCCCACACGTACCCACTCTGTAAGTGTGTATCACTTACCATTCACATGCTCTTTCGTCTATCCTGCTCTGAACGGTTCAGTCAAGGACTTGCTAATGGAGAAAAACTAATTGGGAGGAAACAAGAAAACTCATGCAAGTAATGACACACCTGAAAGAGAGTAAATGAGTGGAAGTTTCATTCTGAAATGTTTTCCCCACGACAAGACTACAGTAATACTGTGATGGCAAATTTCAAGGGAAGAGTGAAACAGGTAACTCCTTTACAAGTCATTACTTGTAAATGAACAATTAGGTACTAATATAGGCCTATGGAAAATTAAGTTCATTAAAGTGCAATTGAAAAGGAAAAGTGAAAAGGAGGCTCAGGGGGGCCCTTCTGGCTCTGCACACCTCCCTGACAGGAGGGGACAGCCGGGGGGTTTGGGCTTTGCTCCCAGAGAACAGGGGACAGGAGGAGAGGGAACGGCCTCAGGCTGGGCTAGGGGAGGCTCAGCTTGGACACCGGCAGGAATTTCCCCATGGAAAGGGTGCTCAGGCCTTGGCAGGGGCTGCCCGGGGAGCTTTGGAGTGCCCATCCCTGGAGGTGTCCCAGGAAGGTGTCCTGGATAAGGTGGGCATCAGGCACAGCTTGGACTTGATGGCCTTGGAGGGCTTTTCCAGCCTTAATTATTCTGTGTTTGAAAGTCATAAATGGGTGACCAGACTAATCCAGACCAAACCATTTGTACAGTGAGACCAGAACTGTAGAGTGAGATTTAGCACCAGCCAAGTGCAGAATTTGTTTTGATGACAAAAGGTGGGCAAAAAAAATGGTAATGTAGGAATCCTAAAAGGCTCAATGGCAAAGAGTGGGTGCAGGAGAAACCTGGAAAAGAAACAACAGCAAAGCAGACCTTTTGCACATGTTTTGAATGGAACCTTCAGGGGTATTTTCTCTGAATATTCTTCCCAAGAGTATCTTTCAGAAAGACAGCATTTCTTTAAACTTTTTCAACAAATGGCACATAAAAGATAAAGCTGAAAAGAACTCATTCGCTAGATACTCCCCAAATTAATATTATTGTGGCTCAGTAATAAAAATCAATATCCATGGCTCTTTAAACTAAACCATTTGGGAAGGGCAGGTAGTTTTGCCTAATATTACTGTTACAACAGTGCAATTTCTAATGCCTATATTTTAGAAGATCAGATGCCAAGGTAAAAATGTATAAATTTGAGACAGAAAATATCTTAATAGATAGCTTCCACAGGTCACTGAGTTGAACTTACACTGAGAAGATCAAAGGTGACTTGGTTGCACTAATTCAATTGTTTCCCTTCCCAGAGAAAAGATTGTTACTAAAGACTTTCCAATCAGCAGTGAAATACACCAAATCTGCTACTTGTGCATGTAAGAAATCAGTGCAGGTCACCAAGCTGGATCACCTACACCCTGGTTTGATTTCCATATGGTGATTAGGGTTTTTTGATATATATCTAGTCTAAACACCAATAAATTTTGGATTTTGAGGATACAGCTGAGTGTTCTTGGCCTATTCTGCCTTCTGTGGGAACTCAGAATATTTTGTCCCCTAAGCATAGACTAGCGCTTTCCAAATCAGGGCCCTTGATCAAAGAGTTCTCTGTGTTACTTTTCCCTGCTTCCCACCTGGTATTATAGAATGAGAAACCAACTTTGGCCCTCTACCTCATGAAAATGCTAAGAGTGAAAGTTCTTTTTCAGGACTTTGAGACATAAACAGCCAATTTTTCTTTTTTGAAAACACTGCAAGAAAGTGCTGTCATACAGCATTTCAGAAATGGTCTATAACTCAAGGGCAGGCAGGGAGAAGCCATTGGGGATTGCAAAGAGGTGAGTCAGAACAGATGAGAAAGAAATATGTGTTGCAGCAGCAGATTTAAAAATGAAAGAAGGCGGAAAACTTCTAAAGCTATTATCTAAAAAAAAAGTTCAAGTTGTTTAAAAAGGTTCCTCAATATAGAGAAGTTTGAATTAAGGATTAGATCAGCAATTCCAACATTTTCATAGACAAGACTTCATAGAGATGCTTAAGATTTCATATTTAAGCTATTAATTGATGTTTAGATCCAAGGTTGTGATCCATGGTTCAGAATTAAATGTTTTCTAATAAAATGAGAAGCGGATTAAAAGAATGAAAAAAGAGTGAAAAATCAAGACAATTTTCTCATACTGTATGTCAGACAGTCCTAAAATGTTCAAAATACCCTGCACTGTGAAACAATTTCTCTGGATGTGGCTGGAAGAGTAAAAAAAGTTTCTCCACCTGTTTACAGGTAACAAAGGATAAAATGCCTGAAGAGCCTCAAGTGAACAGAGAAATGCAGTAGAGAGACAAATGAAGACAAAGTTAATTGGCAGAAGATGTCCAGTAGGAAGGTGGGGAAATTCATTCCAGGATTTCTGACTGGAATGTGTCCTAGAGGACAGCCAGGCCATTTATCAGTGCAACAACCTGACTGCCACCCCAGGTGATGCTCCACTGGAACTCAATCCACTCATAATGGGGTGCAGATTTTGGTAAACCCTCAGAGGCTGTTTTAAATCAAGTTCTTTAGTGTTATTCTGTACCCTTCTAGCACTCCCTTTAACCTGTACACACAGGAAGCTGGAGCACACATAGGCCACAGGGAAAATTTACAGAAATTCCCCTTTGTGAATACTGGGAGCAGCAAAAATTCCAGTGAACTTGTGCCTCTTCTTGAGCACAGGGTTATCAGTCAACAATCTGCAACAATAATCACCAAAACATTCTGCCTTCATTCCAATTAAAGGAGATTTTTATGTATGTTTATAATACATTGGGATGGGAAAAATAACTGCTTATTGTTATCTCAGAGAAAAATAACTGATCCGTCATATAAGCACTGCTGATGCTAATCAAGCCTTGCCTATAAAAATTTCATATCGTCATGTCTAAATAAGACCTGGTCCAGATTAATGAGAATCATGTTTTGAATATATTTTTAACCAGAACACACTGTGATTCCTTCTCTGTTTAACTAACTGAATTTTAAACAAACTGGTTTTTGAGCAATTTAGAAATTCCCAAGAATTTGTAAAATTTGTATAAACACCAGCTCTTATCATGGCAGATACTTATATTGCAAATATGATTTATGAACAAATGAATGAAGTAAAAAATGAGACACATGCTGCTAATCCTTTTATTCTTTTTCAGATACTGAGATTAATCAAACATAATCTCTATTACTCCAGGCAAGCCTTTTCCCAAACAGAATGTACATGGAGCAGCTACTAGGCTGTAAATATGTTATTTGAAAGAAATTAAAAAGAAAAGGCATTTTTGTTCTTTCTATATGATATAGATGCATAATGCGATGCTTGACTCTCACAATTAAAAGGCAAATATTATGGATATGATAAGTTTTATAGATTTATAGTTACGTTTTACCCACTTACTCCCCCCCTCCCCCCCACCCCGTATTGTTATGACGGGGTGACCTGGTTAGTTGGGGCATTTGGGAGGGTCAGCTTGTTACTATGGCAACACCTGACCTCCAATCAAGATGTAAGGAAGTGATCTCCACCACTGGACAGCAAAGAAGGGGTCAATTGACAAAATTTGGGAGGGGTTAAAGGGTTAAAAGGCGAAACATCCATTGAGTGGATGAGTACATGGTGGGAAAAAATATTTTGCTCCTGGTGCTGTAATATTTTCTCTATTCAGTATTCTGTTGTATTTTTGATAAAGTTTTAAAAAACCTTTTAAATTTTTGAAAGTGAGTATAATTTCTCACATATATTTGTTGTCAATGATGGGGTTTAAAAGATTAATAAAACAGCAGCACTGATTCCACACTCTGTAAAATTTCTTGGATCTAGCAGATCTTAGTCCCATCTCCCCCATCTACTTCAGCTTTTCTTCTGTGATCTCTGAGACCCAGTTGCAGTTCAGTAGCCTACACTGGATTTAATAACATGAAAGACAAGTTAATTATTTCTAGATTTCTATGTATCATAAGAATATAAAAAAAATCATGGTCTTTCTCTGACACAACTCTTTTTTTTGTAATATTAATTTTTTTTTTACTCTTGCCATTTGGATGTCTCCCACAGTTCAGAGCTGGAAACAAAACCACCATTTATACACATGGGCCTTCAGGAGCTTTTGCAGTCTCTAAGCTTCAGCTTTAAAATCTATCCACATCACTATGTCCAGTTTTTTGCAAAACAGAAAATGCCTGACGGTGTTTGGAATTCAAAAGTCCACTAGTCTTCAGTCCACAGATGGAAGCAGCTATGAAGGTTAGCTTTTGGACATGAAAAAGCCTCCTCAGAGGATTATTTGTCTTTCCACGTTGCCTCTTTGCGTGCAGGGCACAAGTGGAGCCATGCACACCTTGCAGCCTCCCCAGGGTGCCACTGGCTGTCATTAGGGGAACTGGAGTGCGTTCCCTGTGGCTACAAAGTACCATTTTTAGAGTCCGAAATTGACTGGTAGTGTAGCTTAAAACGTGGTAAGTTGAAATGTTCAGTGATAAATTGCTATCATTATGTAAAAGATATTACCCTTAATAATCTGATGGTATACAATGAAGAGTTCAGAAATATCCTGCAATTAGGAGCTTAATTCCAGACTCTCATTACACCACCAGGTATTTCTTCAACCTTAGTTTAGAATGGAATAGTTTCTTCCAAAACTGCCATGCCAAAAAATTTTTAATGTCCAGAATCCGAGGATCATCTTGAAAGTAATCAAATAGTTTTATGTTCCATTCAGTTAAGCAGGAGGTACCATGATGGAGTATCACTACTATTTAGAGATGCAATTAGGGTCTCTTTTATAGTTGTGACAGGCCAATGTAAATGTAATCACATACCAATTAGCAAGTAATTATCCTGTTGCTACCTATATTCATGCCTTGAGTTAACAAGTACCCTGAACCTGAGTTTTAAACAGAAGTACAACGATTAGATTTTATTAGATTTATACACCAAAGAAAATAATGGAATGCTTTTATACAAATATATACCTAAGCACTATATTGCCACACTATGAGAGTATCAGATTTTAAATGGGGAAAGAAAATTACTAATAGTAAGGATTAATATTAAAAATTAACATTAACAGGCCTTGTTCTTCTAAGAGAAGCAAGCTGGAATGAATTGGCCCATTAACAATTTGAAATGTTAAACTATTTGTGGAAAGGTTCTGGGGCCTTCCTTCCTTCCTCACTGGCAGTAACCTGGGAATAGCTTTATTAAAATGGAGAGAAGAATCAAGCTGAGAAGAAGAGGGTGCCTCATCAGTCTTGTGACCTGATTTATTATAATGAGTACCCCTCCTGCCCGCCCCCGGGGCACCGGCTAGCCCAGTTCCCTGAGGGCTTTGGAAGGGTATTAGAGGGACAGTGTAAAAGAATTCAAAAGAGGCCCTTCTCCAGGAGTTTCCAAGGGTTTAATCTTGAAGGTGTCCAGGAAAGAGAGCGAGTCGGGAAGAAGAGGGTTATTATATAGTCTTCTGCTCAGGAAAAGATAACTGGACCCAGCCAATGGGGTCAAGATAGGAAGGAAGGGTCAGACTATGTGGTTACAGATCCAGGGGTTCTGGGGGGAAGAAACCATTCTCCCAGAGAGCGCAACCATTTATGATGCCAACTTTAATCTCCTTATTTATGTTTTCATGAGACACCTTCACCACAGTGAACATTTTCTTTGGGGTACACCAAAAGCCATTTTATCTCAATCTAATAAAGCACTAACCAAAACCATTTTCCAGATTACAGGAGCAAACTGAAATTTAAACTATTAAAGCTTATAATAAAATACAAAGAAAAGCAACATATGGCTTAAGGGAACCCAAATTCAGCTTACTGTCTGTCTGCTGTTGAAAATGAGTGATGGTCCAATCTCCTGCTTCTTTGCCAAGAGCTTTGAGTCATTTGAAAATCTTCACTGCTGTAGCAAGGCTCAAAAGTTAAAAAACTTAATCAAGATCAATATAAAAACATTCCAGGTCACTTTCCTTGCTCCTAGGAAATACTTTTCTTTGTTTTCAGTGTTACTCCTATGGGAATTGCTTTTTCTCACATGTCTATTTATTTCAATTTATTCCACTCTTCAAGAAAAAAATTATCTGCATCTGGAAAATTCTGGGATTGTTTTAAACATAATTCAAATTTAAAGGTAAATCACAGCTACATCTGTTTTCTAGGTCATAGCATGTGTCTTATTTTTAATTTTTTTACTTCTCTCTCAGATCACATTTTAGAGCTAATTACACAATGCAAATAAGCATCAACACAGAGGTTGGAGTTCCAGGCTTTGGTATTTGTACAAGTGATAAAAAATGCACTTGGAATCAAAAGTGAACATCAAAAATGTTCCAAAAAAGTAAATCCAGTCTTGAAATTAGTCTCTAAGAAAGTTAAACTGTAGAAAATGGGGACAGTCACAACATTGCACCCAAAAATAAACCCCTGATATAAAATAATGACTGTTGTAGGTAGTGCCAACAGAACCCCCCTGTGTTGTCTCACACAAAATATTTCATGGGGATGCTGAAAAAGTCTTCTCACAGATTTTGTGAGTGAGGATACGTGTCCACGTGGAACTTTCCATTTAATTTTTAGATCTGCCTTGAAATGTTCAAAGACCATCCCACACTTCCAAGCTGTGTTAAGAAATTGTTTATCTTTCACAAATCTGAGTGCTCTCACTTATAAAAGTGGAAGTTCAAGTGATGTCTTTCTTCAATTTCTAGCAATCCTCTGAAATTTCAAATTTGTAAAACTTTTACTCCCCTATAAGTCACAACACGCTGAACCATGATATTCAGCTTTAATATAATTACTAAACTGGTGTTTACTACATTTCTCCTCTCCATTTACTATTTTCATCTATCTCTGCCCCTTGTCATACATTTGGTGTTCACCATTAAGTTTGAAAAGCTGTTTTATTTAAATGGTGAAAAGAATTTGTGCCTTCCACAACAAAGAGTAGCAACATTCCCCCTTCTCTAGACATCCTTCAATAAAACTGGCTTCAAGTTTAACATCAAAATCAAAATAAAATGGCAAATCAGACCTGCTAATTAATTTTACTGATTCCTTAGAGTTCTTTGGGTGCATCAGTCAGTTAGTTTACCTTAGTAAACAAGGTTATCAAGCCCCTGATCAATTAGAACTGAATTGTTTTTTTCTGCAATTCAGAAGCAGTTTTCAAATTTTTTCCCTAAAATTTTTTTATTTGTTTTCTCATTGAAGGTAAGTAAGCCAGTTTCATGTTTTTCTTTGCCATGACATTCAGATGTAACACCGTAAAGAATGGGCTGGAAAAGTGCTGCTTGATGACTTCTTTCCAAGATCCAATTTATTTTAATGGAAGTTTTACGGAAACTATACACTGTTGCTCCACATAAGTAAATATATTTCTGTGAAGTGCAAAATATGCTATGATTTTGCTCTTCATTATTCCCACTTGGATTTGTATCACTGAAGAATTCCCCGTCCCTTTTTTTATATTATTAATCAGCCAATAACACACAAGGGCAGGTTAGTTAATCCAAAGAAAGGCACAAAAGACTGAGATGAGTTGAGATTCCTGAATACAAGCCCAAATGCAGCATCTAGACTTGGTTAAGTTAGTTTCTTCAGCTCACCATTATTTCACACATTTGGATGCTTGAATAAATAAAAAGGAGAGCTCAAGAGGCTTTACAAGTCACTCACAGGCAATTCTGCATCCTGAATAAATACATCAGGAAATAAGGAGATCAAGGAAACAGTATCCATTTATTAATTTTTAAGCACATGATCAAATTTGGGAAACCACCCCACATACATCTACAGAAGAAGGAGAAGAAATAGACAAATTCTAATACTACTTCAGAGTCCCACAACTTTAGAGAGCTTGGCCTATACCACCAGCTGGAATATGTTCCACTGTCCCACTGTGCTGCTACTCTTCAGAATATATCCCGAGTTCTGTGGCCTGGTTACTCAGCCAGTCCAGTATTTAGGGCACTGGGTTACAGAAGTTGCCCAGTAATGAGGCCCATTCCCCCCGAGCTGCTCATTAATCAAAGCTATTTCTCCTTGTGTGACAATTTGGGGACAGTTACACCAAACATCATCAGCCTCACTGTCAAACAGGCTAAGGCTGAGAAGCACACTTGCAAACACAGTGCATTATTTATAAATACAGGTGACTAAGTGAAAAACATTAACACCCTTGAACTACCTCTTGCTTGTTTAGAGCTGAAGTGGAACTGCCTGAACTTTCCTCATTTGTCCTTGACCTTTTTCATAATTTTCCAATCAGAAATGATGTTGGAAGCTGGATGTCCTTCCCTCTTATAGCCTTTCCTAAACAAAGAAGCAATCACTTCAAACACTCTCACTCTCCCTTGTTTTTATGAGCAGTAAATGTTATTAATGGCTGAACCCTTAATCCAATGTCCCCTTTTTGTCTGTCCAAGAAAGAACTCCCACACTGCCAGGTGTTCCTGCCCTACATTAGAGAATCTACTCTTGATTCTTGACGATTCTTAATATTATTATTTTATTTCACATCAGTTGGGTTTTGTACAAACTGCCATCATTTTGGGTGGGGTATTTTTTGCCATTCCTCTATTTATCTCCTCTTATAGCCAGAACCATTCATCATGGCCTGACCACAGTAGCTACAATTTTGTGGCACATAATTCTTTCAAGAATTTGCTTGAAATCAGACCTTTATTGAACAAACACATCTAGACACCTTCTTTGGTAATTACACAAAAAAGGAACTGCTATTTCAAATATTTTCATGTGGATTTAAAAAAATACTGGAGATTCAAGCTGGACTGATGCTGCTTCCAACTATCAAGGCAAAACTTCTGGGAACAATTAATATTCAGACTATTTGTTCCACTCACTAAATAGATGCTATTGAGAAAAGCTGACCAAAAAAACAACGAAAAATCAATATTTCAGTTGTCCTAAAAAAGCCTTTTGCTTTAGATAAGAGCAAATCTTAGTCCGTTTCCACATGGGCTTTGTAAAATATCATAAACCCTCAGTGATTTTAGAAGACGACGGGAATGAATCTACTCTATCTTTACTTGTTCCTCCTTGGAAAGGTGGTATAGAACAATTACATTTGAATACTCCTACTTTATATGTTATCTAGGCAAAAATTCAGCCCTCTTGAGCCCCTTTAAACCCACTTGGAACCTCTTTGAACCCCCCTGAATCCCCTTTGAGCCCCCTTCAGCCTTCCAGGCAGAGACTTGAGGTGGACCCTCCCTTCCATCCCAACTTTCCTGTCCCAACACAATGTTTGGGATAAAATGTGGTTACACCTCATCCTTCACAATGATCTACTTCAGTGAGTCTTCTATGAGGAGCCAAATATATGTGTCATGAAATCCAAGACACCTTCTGGAATACTCTGAAAAAGGTACATCGGCCTGGTACAGTAATTCAAAAACCTGAACCACAGAAGTCTTCAGGAGAGGCAAAAAAAATGGAAAAATGCATCAATCTTAAAGATTAGACATAAACTGACATCATAGCCACTCAAATTGAATGCACTGGAGTGAAATGTTTCCCACAATGGCTCGTGTCAGCTTTATTTTCATAGATCTTCGGATGCCATTTCACTTTCTTCACCTGTAGGAAATTCTCTCACAGCAGGCCTGGAATTCACTGGGTGCTTATTGCACCTTCTTTTAATCTCACTCATCTAAATACATCTACTTTTGTCTTCGAAATTTTACATAACATAAAAGTTTAAAAGTATTTTTAAAAAGCAAGGATTTGTGTTTAACTAAAAGCCACAGAGGAAAACACAGTAGATACCAAAATTCAAATGGCTGTGTGATTTATGAGTTTCTTCATTTTTTTATCTAGCTAAAATCAATCAAAATCTTCTTCAACATGGCTATCATTGCTCTCATGCTAATAATACCTTGTCAACTCAGGAGGAAAATGGAAAACACTGATTTCTGAAGGGCTTTTCTGAATCTGCTGTCAAATAGCACTAGAATAAATTAACTTCTAATATTTTAATAAAGTGAAATAATTTGTGATTTTTTTCTCAACAGCTCATGATTCATTTTATGCAAGAGTACAAGAGCACAGTAGATTAACAGCTACTTCTCAGCTATGTTGCTTTAATCTGTTTTTATTCACCAAAAAAATGCTTAGATGATGCAATTTACCAAGTGCAGAAGAAGCCTTTCGTGAAATACAAAACACGCTTAAAGCAGACATTCCCAACTTTAGGCCACCTTTAACATCCCTTGAAATGTAATTCTTTAACTGAAAATCAGGCATCTTAAAACTGGCATCACTTTAGATCATTTGGTTTTTTTCCATCACACCATGAATCATAAATATTTTCAATTTTCAATCTCCAACGATAATGGGAAAATTCTTCAATTATAATGGCTACAAAACAAACGAAACCACAACAAGAATAAATTTTACTTAAAGAATACTTAGAGTTAAGGCATCCTACATTTGAAGGAAGCAAAATAAAATAGCTATACAAAAATTCCATTCTACTTTGTAGACCTTTAGAAGCAGTAAATGCCTTTTGAAATTAAATACTACTCTGAAAGAAAAAAAAAACCACACATAAAAAATCCTGTAAATAGATTCTGGGTTTCCTGCAGGTGATTTTTCACATTTTTTAGCTTTGTTAAAATTACATTTTCAGTAACTCTTGTCAGTTTTAAAGCATAGTACTGTAATTCTATAAAATGCCATTGGCACGTAAGTGTCAGAGATAAAGACATTTAGAAAACATCTTTGCATCTTAAGATCCTTGTCTAATTTTTAATGAGCTATCATTTTTTCCTCTTTAACAAAAAGGAAACAATAAGCCCTTCTTTTTGCATCGACAGAGCCTCAGAAACATCCAAAAATGTCAGTTTCTCTCTCTCAGATATAATGACAATGACAAAAATGATACTTATAGATTACTTATCATTTGCAGAGCCAGAAAAACATTGCAAAGAAGCTTTCTGATAAGGGACTATTTAGGAATCACCTGTCCAAAATGGAGACAGAGCTGCAGAATCCAGATGCAAATTCACCCCTCTTGTGCTCTCAGGAGTTTGTTCTTTATTTTTAATATAAAAAGGAATAAGACACAAACAAGGAGATCAAGGTCTTAATCTCTATGGCAAAACAGCCACCTTCCAGACACTAAACAAACCAGTTTATTATCAGCAACTTTTATATATAAATAACAAACTTCCCTTCTTCCAATATGAGCCAATTATTATCTCATAAATTTACCGTTTTCATTCCTGACCTCATGCTACAGTTTCAGGTTCATGGTTTTGTCAGACTAACTTTCAGACATGGTTTTGTTGAATTCATTTTCTATTAGGCTTCCCAGTACAATGATTTGGTTGTGTATGATTATACAGCTCCCTGAGAGTGACAAAAATTACCAGTAATTTAGGGAAAAATTCCACAGCAAAGGCTGCCAGAATGTGCTCTTCAATTTAATAAGACATTTCCAGAGCCTGCTTAGCTTTGCTGGTCGTAAGCTCTGTTTGAGTCCACCATAGCCCAATGCATCATTCCAATAAATATCATTTTATATCTTTGTCGTTCTCTCCCTCTCCAGTGAATTTAAATCAACTTGACAAAACCTTTTTCTTGCCACTGAATACATAACCCCACCATTCATTTAATTTTATATACAGCAGCAGGAGAGAAAACCAGAGAATATGTTAGTACTAATGCATCACTGTGCGTGAAACAGAAAAAAATAAAAATAAAGTTATTAAACTGAGACACTATTCTGTGCTTGATTCACTGATTTTCTCCAAAACAGGGGGAGGAAATGATCCTTTTTGGGTGTATTTAAAGATTCTGTTGATATTTTTTTTAAATACATCAATGCTCAGTGACCAGCAATCATCACTGGAATTGCAACCAGACCTTCCATGGTGAATTCCACTTTAATTGCTATTCCATTTTCTGCTCCTTCAGTACTATTTATATCGGACATTTATTTGTGCTAGTTTACTATAACTTTCTCACATCATGTATCAAGAAAATTCTCATTACTTTGGACTGAAATCCACTTTTTGCTCCTCATTTTTTTAACCAGACACTTTTTATGGAATAGACAAAACCCAATGCCACAATTTTTCTACAGTCTCCTGTTTGTCAGTCCTGTTGCTTATGATACACAGAGGATGTTAGGGGTCAGGTCACAGCTGAATTAAGACATCAGTGGGCTTATTTCATGTACCTGCACTTCCCAGCTTCTTCTAAACATTTTTGAAAAGTCACCAGTAGACCAAAGAAATAACCACTGCACAGTTCAAACAGGTACAGTCTGACCTTTCCCTGTCTGCTCATCATCCCTCAAAAACCACAGGAGTAATGAAAAACCAACCCCACAACCTTACATGTAGGACGCAATACAAAGTGGGGCATACAGTGTGAAGTTAATAGTTTGATAAACCCGAACAGTCGGAGTAACAGGTAGAGACAGAGCTGCACAGCTGGTAGCAAAAAATCACTTCCCTCTGGCCACACAAGGGTACTGTAGGAGAAAGTAAATAGAGTTTGGCACAAGATTTAAGTGAACAATTTCATTTAATTCCATCTTTCAAACGAATCAGTGTTTCTAGGCTCATAGGCTGCTGGGCAGGTTGTGCCTGCCACCCATCCTCAGGCAGGACTTTGTGCTGTTAAGCCTCCACGAGGAGCTCCTGGTCTGAGCTCCTTGAGCTCCTCAGAGACACTGCTCCTAGGAACAGGTGCTGGTAACAAGCTCCTGTTTCCCAACAAACAGCCTTGGAAACTTGCCTTGAGTAACAATCCCAGGGAAACAACGTTTTTGTTATCATTCCTGAAAAGAAAATTGCCCCCAGCTCACAGCCAGGATGGAAAATTACCATGAATAAAGCCCACTCTTTTGTGATCCTGCAAACAGCAGTCCTAAATTAGATACTTTGAGCTCTCCTGGACTGCCACGGGCTGTGATCTTTTTCACAGCATAATAAACACTCATATGTAAGACAGAATTATCGTTCTACATTTTACTAGTTGTTGAAGTCAAAATAAAGGGCAAGATTATGAAAGGTCCAGGAAAATCTGAAAATTAAGAAGAGCCTTAATTCTCAGTACACAGGTTGTTCCAAGAACATAATATCAGAATAGTCTGACCTCCACTCTGAAGGAAAGGGAGAACCTGTGCATTCCCAGATGACCAAGAGACAGGGAGCAATGCCTGAAATTCATGTTTTGGAAATAATTTATCAATCAAATAAAGAGCAAAAAAGGGCCACACCAACACCAGACATACTCTTTATGGAAAGATTAAGCTCAAGATTTGTTTTTGTTTGTTTGTTTTGCAAGATCTAGATTAAAGAGTAGTAAAGGATATTATGTTAAAATACATATATAAACTGCTCAGAAGATGTGTCATGGATAGCACCACTCAAATACTGTAGAGAAAAAGCTAAAGCAATATTTATCCTCTCTGTAAGCAGCACTTTCACAGGAGACTCCCAGCTCTGTTCACCCTGGATATGGTTGACTCAAACGCTTTTTCCGGCTGGAAGGCACAGGGAAGACAAATAAATAAATAGGGCTGCCTCGAAATGACTGTTCTCTTCCTTAGCCTCGTTTACCCCCTTCCTCCCCTAAAATATCCTCTTTGTATATTCTTAGGTCTGTTCAGGTATGGCTTGACATTTGTGGGTGGTTTCAATTATGAGTCCTTTTCTGCAGCATGACTGCACAAGCACTAGGAAATACTGAAAAATTCATCATTTTGGTGGCCTTTTCTACCCTGATATTTTGAGGTTAAAGATGGCAATAAAAGCAACTTACTAATGTCATGGCAGGGGGACAGTATTTTGCTGCCTGGTGGCAATGGCAGTAAGTGCTGGATGCAGCTTTCATCTTGTCAGAGTACTTTAGTTCCGTCATGCTAAATTTGTAAAAATGGCTCTGCAGTGCTGTCTGTGATCTACACAGCTAATGACCTCTGGTCAGCATTAGGCACATTGTTTCATTCAAAATATGCTTCTCTACTTGTTTCTGTTGGCTTTTTTCCTAAGCATGGTTTCAGATGACTTCCAAAAACAGGACAGAAGTTGGGATGATAAACTTTCACAATCCTCTGATCATGCAGTAACTTCTCAAAGGCAGTTATTACAGGGAAACCATTTTCTTCTCCCCAGCTCTGAAGTGTCAGAAATGACTTTACAAAGCTTCTCACCAGCTGGTGCAGCAGCCTGACTGCCCTGAAGTGTGTTCTCTGAGTCATTTGCACACTGAGTTGCCACAACTCTTCCCCTTATTTTCTACCTCCACTTCACTTCCTTGCTGGGACCCCGTTGTAAAGAGCACAGAGCTCCTGGCATTTCGGCAATGGAGAGAGGCGGGGAAGACTGACTCAGTGATCAGAATCCGATTTTATTGTGGGATACAAACGCTTATATACTATTTTAAGGAGACTAGTAATGTGTACTACAATAATTAGCTTAAAATCACATACACAAACTTATGCATATAACAACATCTCTTGCTTGCAGAGTGTGATGAGATTTTCTTTTCTGGTATTCCTGTTTGATTTAATCTTCTTGCAGTCTAGATCTAATTTTCAAAGTTCCGTTTGCTTTTGCCAAGGCATCCTGTTATCAAATGTCTTATATTAACCACGTCCAAAGTCCATAATCTGTCCTGTGTCCCGCAACATTCCAACACTGGCACTTCCATACAAGACCCAGAAAAACAGAGTAGGCCAGGATACTGGGATGTAAATCCCAGGAGATGTGGAACGTTCAACCAGAAGTGTGGTGCTCCGGTAATGACCATGTCTGAAATTCTGGGTGGTCTTCCAGTGTGCTCTGTACCTTCTGTGGTGCTAAGACAGGCTGCTGCAGAGGAGGAGAAGCTCTCTTATCCTGTTTGTTCTCCATCCCTCCTTTATTCTGCTTCTTCCCTTAATACAATACTGGTTTCACAGTCACAATCAGATCTGCTGAGATGCCAAGCCATTCCCATTTTTTTGACAAGTTAGTTTACAGCTGCACCAGCCCATGAGTCCAACTTCACCCTCTGATGCACAATCAGTTAATGCAATGTGGTGGAAATAAGGGATGTGGAGAGAGGTGCAGCCCACAGCTACACTGAATCGAGTATAATGTGAAACTGAGCTTTTACGATGCACTCCCTATTCACACAAACACTGGCACAAGTGCAACAGGGAGCAAACCAAGTCCCTCTAGCAGTAACCTGGAGTTAGACTAATGGCACTTCTGAGACACTGATCACAATTGTGAAAGAATGGCAGAGGCCACACAGATGCCTTTCCATGAAGCGAGATCTCAGAAATCCAGGACCCAGGTCAGCTCCAGAGGTCCTGCTGAAAGCTCCAAACATTCCCGGAAGCAGATGGGTCTGCTAGGTTGGTGCTAAGCTGCAGCATCCAGCTTGCTTGTCATTGTAAGATGTCTGATGCAATAATACAGCCAACACTGTGCTGGATTTCCCCCCAACCAGCTCCCGGCACCAAGCCAAGAGTGGGCTGTTCTCAGAAAGCAGCACACTCTGAGATACACCTGTAGGGCTTACCTCTACAGCACAAGTTGTTAATTGTCGAAAGCAGGAGCAAGGACAAGACACAAGTCTTTAGTATGGTCTTTAGTACGGAAGTATCAGAAACAAAAGACAGAGAACAAAGGTGTGCAGGGGTTTTTAAACAGGGGTGGTTTTAGGGGAGACTATAAGTCAGCAGCTAATTGAAGGCACCCTGGGAAGAGGTAAAAGGCAGGGTTCACAGAAGTATTGTCCAATGAGGGAAGTAGGGGGAGGAATTGGGTCCCCTGGGCTAATGGGATGTCAAGTTTTAGGGGATTTCCGAAGGGGAATTCCAAGCAGGGAGTTGGAACTAGGTAGGATTGACAGGGAATTCAGGGTAAATTGACAATGGGAGGGGAGGGTATAATGTGGACCAAACCATTAACTTGGGTAATAACAGAACATACCATTAGGAGTAAAAACACACTGCAACACACAGGTAATAATATGAAACTAGGAACAAAAAACTATCAATTATATATCTTTGATCTCATAGAATCATGGATTGGTTTGACTTGGAAGGGACTTTAAAGCCCATCCAGTGCCACGCTCTGCCACAGGCAGGGACATTTTCCACTGTCCTAGTTGCTCCAAGCCCCAGTGTCCAACCTGGCCTTGGACACTGCCAGGGATCCAGGGGCAGCCCCAGCTGCTCTGGGCACCCTGTGCCAGGGCCTGCCCACCCTCCCAGGGGAAAAGTTCCTTCCCAATATCCCATCTAATCCAGCCCTCTGGCACGGGGAGCCCTTCCCTGTGTCCTGTCCCTCCATTCCTTGTCAATTGTTTCTCTCCATCTTTCCTGCAGCTCCTTCGGGTACTAGGAGGTCATGATGAGGTCACCCCAAAGCTTCTCTTCTCCAGGCTGAAAAATCCCAATTCTCTCTGCCTTTAAGGAAACTTTGAAGATAAGCAAGAGCAGCACAGAAAACAATTAGGCAATGGTTAATTACACAGAGCCAGCTGCAGCATTAATCAGCACATTTGAGAGACTTCCTAAGCTGTGGCTATGTAAACTAAAGTGAGACACTAAAATACAAGGGTGGCCCTTCTAAAACTGCTGTAAGAAGTACTTCTCTTGAGTCTCTTTTACAATTTCAGTCAATGCTGCTTGATGGCCTTTGAAAAGGAAATCATATTGAACTCCCACACCATGAGGCACTGGGAATTTTTGTTTGGTGTTGTTTTTTTTGTTTTTGTTTTTAATGCAGATTAATCATAGCTTGGGATTGTAGGGTATAATTGTGGCTGACTGGACATTCCTGCTCTGGCACAAATGTTGTCACCTTGTGAAATTTAATCATAGAATTGTACTGTATAACTACACTTTACAACATCATATAATCAGTCCCACCTGCCCAACTGTCCTCTTTCAATATGCTCTATAGATCCACTGGAACAAGTACAAATTCCACCTGTTTGGTTATGTGGGATCAGAGTCCTGTGAACATTACTGCAAATGCCTGTTATGTCTCAGAGGAAAAGAAAACCCTCTTCCTTATTATTTTTTATTTCATCTTTTTCCAAGCCATGCAGGTGCTATCAAGCAATTTATTCTGCAATTGAATTGTCTGATCCTTAGCTTTTGGCAAGTAATAGGTGGGATGGATTACAAGTTTCATTTTAAGTAGACACCATAACTGGACGTAGAACAGCCACTGCTCTAGTTTTCATAATTTTAAAAGCTTAGCATTAAACAGCATATTACTGCTTTTTATCAGAAAGTAATCATTGATGTAAATGACCCGGGCCAGAGACTCTGGTGTCTCAAAGTAATGACTTTATTGGAGGGGTCTATCTTCGGAAGGGGGAGGTTTGCGGTCTGTGCGCCGCCGCCGCCGCCGCCGCCGCCGCCGCCGCCGCCACGAGTCAGAGGAGGATATCAGCTGCTTTGTCCATCGAGCACAGTCGTTGGGCAGAGCAGGGCCTTCCCTCCTCACGAATGTGGTCCATGAAATTCCCTGTGTGGCTTGTTGTTCCAGGGAGTGACTTCTACCGAGTTGCTCTCAAGTTAGGGTGGCAGAACTGGCTCGTCATTAGGGGTAGATGCTGAAAGAGACTGGTTTTCCCCATTTCACGGCGTAATTAGTTTTTGCACCAGGTGCTTTAACGACCCGACTCGCGACTTCTATGATTCCTCTCTCGGCTTCATTTGCATATCTTCCTATGGCGGTCGGGATGAGATTTCACGGGATGTTTTGGTGTCTCGTGTGATGACAGCGGCAGGGAGCGGCAGCACAAGAGTTACCCGACGCAAAAATAAGGGTATGCAGGCTTTAAGGTAAGTGGGATATTGGATCTGGAGGCTTTAGGGGGTACAATAAGTGGGGTACAGTGAACAGGGCACCATACGGGGGAGGGGGGTACAATCTATCAATGCATTCTCAACTCAATCTGGCAACAGGAATAACATTAAACATGAACAATCTCAAACTTAACATGAACACTATCGAACTTTGTTTATACCAATCATCATAAAAAAAAATTGCATTGGCTTGCTAATATTTTTTCTAAAGGAAAATTAAGCCTGCAGTACTTTTTATATTATCAAAAGCAGGTTATGCTTGTGCTGAAAGAAAACAGTGCTTCACCAGCTGGGTGGGGTTGATTTTTAGCCTCAGATTGAGGGACTGTGGTAGTGCAGAATTTTCTCAGCTTTGCTCCTTTGCTCCAAGCTCTGCTTCCCAAGGGATAGATCCCAGCTGGCACAGCTGCATTTCCTCTTTTGGATGTGTTGGTAAAGCAGCAGAGGATGAAAGCAATGGGAAACCAGAGAAGGCATCATGAGTGATTGGATAATGCCAGAGTGGAGCAAAGACAGTTCCAACTCAGATTCTCCTGAGTCTCCTGAAAAAATCTGCTTTGTGTCCCTGCTTTTCTCCTCTAGATGAGAGTGAAATATAATTCCGATTTGCAAGATTTGCAGAGAACTGATCTCTTTCTCATTATTTGCTGTGACAAGATATGGTCTATCCACCACATGAAACAAGCCTGTAAATAGAACCCTGGAAATTCTCCAGCCTCTGTCTTTCTCTTTGTAGTGGTTTTGCATGAGAGGCACTCATGGAAGTGATGCAAAGAGAAAGCCGATACATCTCTGTGAACACCCATGTAAAAAACGAAAAATCCCTAGAAACTTCTCTTTCTTTTCCAGTGGGCAAAGAGGTATCAGGGGCCGGGCCGGGCGATCCCTGCCGTAGGCCTGGCTTCCCCCCATCCCCAGTCGGCTACCGGGCCGGAAGAGGGGAGGCCACGGTGAAACAGAGGGTTTTTGGGGTTCATTTGAGTTAGCAATATGAATTAAGCATTTATATTTTAGCTTATAGGATTAGGTGTTGAATTTTAACCTTTTTAGCTAAGAAACATATGCTATGCCATAGTACAAAGGGCATGGGAAAATGCAAACTCTGGAAGCCTCTTGCAGTAAGAAAAAATTATACCAGGAAGAGACCCCCTCTGTTACTGAGATTAGCAGATGTGCAGAAAAGCACCAAGAGACCAGAGCTCATGTGCAGAAGAGAAAAGTTCAAAAGTTCAATCGAGAGTTCAATTCAGCCTCAGAGACCCCCAGAGAGACCCCCGTGCGACCACCAGAAGGAAAAATGCATGCTCAGAAGGACGTGGATCTAATTACCATGCGAGGCGAGGACAGGCGGGACTAGGGGTTGAATATGCATGAGGAAATTGGGTAATGTAATGAATAGGGAACACCTTTGTAAATAAAATGGGGCTCCAAACCCAGCTTGGGGCACAAGTTTTGCCGAGAGCTATCTCGCTTGCGCCCGGCGCTGAAAATACATATCCACTTCATAACTACACCAGGGTTGTGGAGTCTATTTTTCCGTATATCGCTTCAGCGGGGCCGGGGCCGGTCCGGGCCATGGCTGCAATTTCTAACATCTTGCTTCTACTAAGCCCTGCTCCGCCACCAGCCTGGGGCCGAGCCTGGTCCACCAGGCCCCAGGAACAGCCCCGGGCCGGGGCCAGCTCGGCCAAGATTCTACCACCATTGAGATTTGCCTACAATCACCGAGCAGGGGAGAGGAAAAGCCATCAGCCTTGGCAAGCTGCTGCTGAGTTCTGGCCTGGCTGCTGAGACTCCTGCCAACTGCCCCCCTGCCAGCCACAACTCCGACCCACAAGGAGATACCGAGCCTGGCTGGTGTCAGGTGACCATCTATAAGCCCTGGGCAAGATATTAACTCTTTCAGTGCTTCAATCCTCCCTCCAGCAGGAGAAAGGAATAAAATGCAGGCATGTAGAGGAGCAACATGAAAATGCCGAGGTCAATGAAGAAAAAGTCAAATACCAGATGGGAGGGATAAGGAGATGCCTTTAGTTTTAAGCTAAAATCTTGTAAAGATATGAGGAAAGATTTTTTTTTCTCTAAAACACGTGAAGGTATGGGGAGATGAAAGTGTTCAAATTGTAGATAACAAAGACCTCTATGCTAAAGTAAGAAGATATTAAAGTAGCTGTGATCCTATGACAAGTTTGAACAAAGACGGAGAGAAGAGTGATGAAGATCCTATATCCCCAGGAAAAGAAGAAGATTTTTGTTGCTAGAGATGAAGATAATTTCAGAAATAGATAGTAAGAACCTTTACCTTTGAACAGCTCATCTTTAAAACAGTACTCCAGAAGTTAACATAGCCCATAAACACAACTATGAGAAAAAGCTTGTAGAAAATGGGAGGGATTTCATGACTGCAGATTTCCCTGGTCGGCTGCTATTCATAGAAATTAAGAGCTATGAGAGAACTATTTTCTTGTGTAGAAGTCTCCAGAATATTAACAAGAGACTTCTCTCCCTAAGTGAACTGAAAAAAGACTATTCTAGAAGTAGTAAGCTGACTAAAAATTTTAAGGTTTTGTCTCTTTACATTATCAGTAGGAAGAAAAGGTTGTAGGGGGAGGAGAAGTGTCCTGAAAGTTTTATTCTAATTCTTGTTACTCTTTCTTTTGGTTACTATAAAAAAATTTTTCTTTATATCCTTCTAAAGTTTTGAGCCTGCTTTTACATTTCTCCTAATCTCGTCTCACGGCAGGAGGTGAGTGAGTACATCCTAGTAAGTGCACTGGTGATTGGCCAGCACTGAACCCGCACACTCATTGGCGCATTGGTTGGGAAATCTCAACTGGCAAACCAAAACCACTACATTTCTACTCCATTTCTCAGGAGATGTGGTAGCTTTTAAATGTACTCAGGAAAACACAGAACCAATTGATTTTATGTTGCACAAAACAGGATTAATTGATTTGCTGCAAGTCACATTTGCTTGCCAAACTTTTCAAGGTTGTTTTGCTTTATTAAATATGTTATATCTTTTATTTTTGACAGAACACAAATCATAAAATAACAGCTGGGTGGACAGGAAAACAAATACTTTGTTAAAGAAAGGCAGAGAATTATAACCAGAACAGTTCACATTGAAACTACATTATTTGGGTTTTCTTCAGAAAGCCTCTTTCAATTAAAAAAAATAAACTCATCCATTTATATCAATCTTCCTGAGAGCCCATGTACATACCTGCAAGGTATATTTCAATCCATTTTCTATACAATCAAGAGGTTATATCTTATATATTACACAGCTTGATTACCAAAATTGCATGTTCCCATTGGTTGGTTTAACTGCAAAACTGTTTTGATTTTTGTAAATTAGATGCAATATTATGCTTAGCACAATGTGACAATGTAGGACTGAAAACTCTCATTAAAGTAAATCGGAATACAAGAGGAGAGTTTATAGCCCCAGTCCTTTACAGCCTTGTTCTGTCCTGACACAATCTCAGTTCTCAAAAACATGTTCCAAAATCGTGAACCATAAACAAGTATTTATTTTCAATCCTGTCTGAACTCTCTAGCACCTTGGATTTAATCACCTAATTTTAAAGGATTTAAGGGAAATTATAATCAGGACTGAGCAGATTCTGGAATCAGCTTCAAAACAGGAGTTGGCTGTATTGGAAAATGGGTTTATTTAGGAAATATTTTTGTCAAGGGTCTTTGTTTTTGGGTACAATAACAGACAGCACAATAAAGCTACCATGACATGAACATTCCTTTATGAAATGCCTTCTAGCTAATTCAATGCAACTCTCACCTGCTTAAGTCTCATACAACATTAAAAAAAAAACCTGTGTATCAGAAGTAGTTTGATCATTGTCATTGACTTACGGAGTTTTAACATTTATGAATCAGTAGGAACACAAGACAATTACCAGTTTTCTGCATCCTCCAGTGCAAGTAGTTCAGACTGAACACCACTGAGCTAGCACTGAAGGATTTGAATTTGCAATGACTGCTGCATTTCTGTCATCAAATAAATGAAGCCTCAATAGAAGATTTTGAGAATAGAGAAAAACTAACTGAAAAAAAGCAGACAGAAAACTTGAAACAGCAAGAGATTGCTATCAAATATTTTTAAAGAAAAATATGAAAGCTTGGAAAATAGTTATTTCCTTCTCATGCTTTGCCTTTCATTCTCTATTGCTTCTGTGCCTTGCCTTGCCTAAACCTCTTATGCCGTGGTTGCTTTGCCTACTCCTCCCTAACTTGCCTGACCTTTAATGCCTCTGCTTGCCTTGCCCTGCCATTTTCCAACCACAACAGATGCATTTTGTTTCTTTATTCTTTTCTAACCACTGCTTTTAGACCCGCAGACTTTTCTTAAATAGAGCAGTGTTACCATTATAGTAACAAAGGACACTGACTCAAAGGCTGGGTTTGCAGAAAAATCTACTTTACTGCAAGTTCTTCTTCTTTTATACACTGTTCTGATCCAGATGGATCGGATTGGTCAAATAATCAATACATTCTACTTGGTTGGCTGGCCAGCTCAACATCTTAGAACAAGTCAGAAAGTAAGAAAGAACAGCACCTGCAGGTTGTTTAGACTAGAAGCTATCATTGTTTATATTAAACTGCTCAGAGGCTCACAAGCCAATTCTGGGAAAACTTGGTTTTCTCACTCTCTGACCAAGGTTGTGGGGACCACAGAGCAGTATTATACAAACACACCTTAAGCAACCTAAAACATGGGAAATGTATTTTCACGAAGATTCCTAAAAGTGAGGCAGTGCCAATGTTATTTCCCACCCAGGACTCACTCCTACCATGCTGTCAGCTATTCCACTGTGGATTAGCTCCCAACTATCCATCCTTGCCATATATACAAAGAGTTAATAATCTGCAAAATCAGTGTCCTTGGTCCTCCTGTATCAACAGGGCACAGATCACTGACCTGCACAGATCACTGAACTAAGGGAGTGAATCTTCAGCCTCCTTGAGCACAATTATGTCTATGCCTTACAAATCAACTATCAAAATGGTCAGTCCTTAAATGCTCTAAATAGAAATCAGTGACAATGTAACACTAGAGAATAAGAATGAAGAATTATACAGATAAAGATTAGTCCCACCATCCATCAGTAAATATCCATTGGTCAGGCAGATGTGTCACACTGTATATCTCAGGATAAAATTCAGAATAAAGTTTCTGTTTTATATAATCATCAAAATACTGAAACTCACAGTTGAAAATATTATATTCTGCTCCACACATATTGACTCTATTCCGAAAATATATTTACATGCATTTTAGAAGAGATGGATAAAAAAGATGGATTTTAAAACAAGGAAATGTCCCCATTTTCATTCCAAATCAAGTATTTCTGTTGATGTCTAAGATGCTTGGCTGCCTTTCAAGTATCACCTTTTTGTGGTAAAAAATAAAGGAACTTACATACATTCATCTTCTTTTTGGTGCAATACTGTTTGGAATTGTCTCTATACTGAATCTCATGAGACCCCCACCTGGAATGCTGGGAACAGTTCTGGTGCCTCAACATAAAAAGGATATGGAACAGTTGGAGAGGGACCAGAGGAGGCCATGGAGGTGCTGAAGGGACTGGAGCATCTCCCCTGAGGAGCCAGACTGGGAGAGCTGGGGCTGCTCAGCCTCATGAGGAGAAGGTTGTGTGGAGAGCTCACAGCTCCTTCCAGGGCCTGAGGGGCTGCAGGGAACCCAGAGAGGGACAATTCCTCAGGAACTGCAGCAACAGGACACAGGTAATGGATTCCCACTGCCAGAGGGCAGAGTTAGATGGGATGTTGGGAAGGAATTGTTCCCTGGGAAGGTGGGGAGGCCCTGGAACAGGGTGCCCAGAGAAGCAGTGGCTGCCCTGGATCCCTGGCAGTGGGACATTGGGTCTTGGAGCAGCCTGGGGCAGCCTGGGACAGTGGAAGGTGTTCCTGCCCGTGGCAGGGATGGCACTGGATGAGCTTTAAGATCCCCTCCAACCCAACCCAATCCATGATTCTGTGATCTTTGAAACACGGCAGTAAAAGCAGTATTTCTTTAATAATTTGCTATCATGATGGGAACATGTTCAGCATTCTAATGAAATGTCTAATTCCAAAGTCAACAAACACAACCACATGCTCAAGGAAGGACAGCTGAATATGGGTTCATAATGAAAATACAAATTCATTTGGAAAAACTAGTGAAAGATAAAAGGGCTTGCAATAGTGAGGAAAGAATTGTTAAAAGGATTCCTACAAAAAATTCATAGCTGTATTTACACATGCAATAACACACTGGTTTGTCATAAGCAAAGCATCAGTTTAGGTTTTAGGGGGTTTATGGAAAATATATAATAGCACTGGCACATTTCCCAGAAAGTTTGTAGGACCTGACAGTAGACAAGTCCTTCAAAGTAGTAGAGACATTAAAAAGGAATCTTAGGACTTTGTTGATTCATCATAAAACACTTGAGGAATTATGTTTCTTCAAGATGATTAACCAGTGAGATATTTAAGGACTGAGTGAAGCCCAGGAATCTGTGTTCAGGCTGACAAAGAAGGGGTGAAAAGTTCTGATTACTTTCATGCATACAGAAGAGACAAAATTTGCCAGTAAAGAAACACTCTACAAATTGCTGGAAGCTCCATAATAGAATCCACTGTGCAAAACACCCCCTACACATCAAGAGGGGATGGCAAAATGGCAGGAACGCTTGTCAAATGTGAAATACTTCCCCAGTGAACAACTTCATGGAGTGGGCACATTTCCAAGACTACCAATAAACCAAGAGCACCTGGAATTAAGGATATGTAGAGTTTTTGAACAAGTATATGTATAAAAAATACACCCTTTCCTTCTCAAACATGATAACATGATATATAGATCGCAACCATTCCAGAGGGCAAAGTGATCCTGATAAACTAAAGGAACAAACATAAATCACCAAGGTACAATATAATATGGAAAAGTATGAGGGATTACGTCTAAGTAGAGATAATCTGCTACACAGAACATCAGGAACAATTAGTTAAGCAGCATGAAATGTAACATGGAATTTTGATCAGAGACAGAAACGACACACACCCAGGTCTTCATGCGACAACAGTGAACTTTACTGATCCAACCTAATTTATATAGGGGGTTTGAAACACCCTGGTCTAAACCACTGATTGGTCTGATCCCCACACAGTCCATCTTCCTGACCAGTGAGATGTCTGCGGCTTAGGATGGAACGTGATTGGGTGAAGTCTCTGTGTAAATTTGAATCCAACATCTCCCTGCCCCTGTTGGGGGAGAGATAAAGGTAAAGGACCTATTTTACCTCTAGGCTGGCCGAGGTTGAAAGTCTGATATGACCAAATTTATTTGGCAGCTATAAGCTAGCTGCAACCATGACAAATCACCTTTTTCAGTTATATTAAAAAAAAAGTGTTCTTTGTTACTTGAAAGGATGACAAAGACAACATGAGTGTTCTGCTCAATTTGACAAACTTAGCTTTCTTGGTTAGCAATGTTTCTCATGTATCGCTGTGTTGTGGTGTGGTTTTGGGTTTTAATCAAGTTTTCCCTAGGTTAGAGTTGTGTCCCTCGTTGGTTCGGAGTCCCTCTGCAGCCCTAGCCTGGTATCTGGTACATTCCAGAAGAGCTGTTGTGTGATTGGCCAGGTTCCCAGTTTCTCCCACCCTATCCTATGCCCTCTATCTGTACCCCTCCCCTTTCCCCAACCCTGTTTAAAAGGTGCTGCTCTGCACCCAGGACCCCACTTTTGTGGGGACCTCAGCTCCAGAAACAATAAACCGAAGTTCTCCCTGCAAAAGTCCTCCCTTTGTCCTTTGTCGTTGCCACACTTCAGCCAGGGCTGAGACTCACGGGACCAGGAGAAGGTACGGAGAAGTAACCTTAAAGCTGGACTAGGGCAAGAGCTAACCGGGCGGAACGAAAGGTTCCAGGAGCTGCACCTAGCACCCGGCTTTATCACTGGAGCTGCAGCACTCACATCTAGGAGCTGTTAGGCAAGAACTACCAAAATTACAACCTTTCAGGCTAGCATGTCACAGGCTATTTGCTTAGAAGTTACAAAGTTATAACTGAACACTAAAAAAACAAAAAAACATTCAACCCTTAGAACCATTAGAAAGATTCCAACAATTTGTAAACAGACTTACAAGTTACATCTTAACTCTAAACTGAAATTATAACTTCAAAACATTCAACTTTAGAACTGTGAGAAAAACCAATTTAACAGATGAAACAGTTTGTAAACAGGAAAAACAATTTGTCCTTTTGTTGTGAATTGATTGAAAGATACGAGAAAAATAGGAGAACATGAGAACACTCAAGACTTTTAAGAGGGGTGTACCTCCCCCCCTCTTCTCCCCCTTTCTTCATTCAAGCAATTATAACAAGAACAAAATATGTACCTTTGAACAAAATCAATAAGGTGAAACTTATAACTGCCTATATGCTTCACCATCAGCCATGGGTCTGCCATCACTGAGGGGCCTCTTTCTCCCAATGAGGATTTGGAGGGCTTCTTCTGGATGAGGCCTCCACATTTATCTTGAAGGAAAGGGGTTAAGCTTTTGCAAAGCCAAATTAGCTTTGCTAATCAAAGTGGCTTGCTTTCATCTTTTTTGTACAGAAATGCCTGGTTTTGATAACTTTCCCTGTCAGTCAAGGCCATAGCCTGGCCAGGGCTAAGACCTAGACTGGGAGGGCCTGATGGAACACCTCTCCTGCCAGTTAAGGCCACAGCTTGGTCAGAGCTGAGACCCAGACTGGATGGGCTTCCCTACCATATCTTTAGAAGAAATCTTTCAGTAATAACTTATAGAACAGGTGGTTCTGGTATTTATCCTCAGCTAAACAATCAATGATACTACAAAGAACCTATAAACAATGATAACTACGTACACACAAAAACAAATCTCTTGAAAGCACCATTCACCCTCTTGTTACAAATAAATTTAAAACTATAAACACAGATAGTCTGTAGTACTATATAACAGAAATAACAAAAGTGATTAACTTTGACGTCTAAGGATACCCACAAAGTTGTCTTTTGAGGTCAGAAGGAACCCAAGTTATTTATTTTAGATTTTGAAATCCCATAACTGAAATTGTAAGATTTTTGGGAGAGGAAAAAAGACTCTCAGGTTGTTGGAGCAAACATGATGCATGCATAATGCACAAAAGCAAAACAAACAAGCATTCTGCCAGTAACTTTAGGACCTATTCTGTAAACAGTAGCCCGTATTTGAAACATTGACTTAACACTTTTATAATGACTGCAATAGAATTAGCTAACAAAAATATGTTATATGAATTAGTTTCAACCTTAGTACATGTAAATGCTGCAGTCTTCCCTTTTAAGGAAGGGGCTATTAAACTAGCCTGATCTTTTCTTTCACTTAGTATCACTTTATTACAGTGTGTAGAGTATGACAACCTTGGTAGAGTTAAAGCAGTAGCAAGTGGGGTGGCTGTGGGGCTCTGCTGAGTCATGGGATAGGAACTCGGCACTGCTGCTAAGTTCCATGGTTTGCCTCTTCACAGGAGCTGCTGACATCCCGCTGGGCTCAGTGAGAGGGTGACCCACTCTTAGCTGCCGTGTGATGACTGTGCCATGTGGCCAGCACCATTTTTTTGGGCAGGCTTGGTTGTTACCACTCCCACAGTAGAACCCCCCCACATGCCTCTTCCCACTGCCTTTCGTTCAATGGGCGCCCTGCCGGTTCTGAGCTTCTTTTTTCTGTCTCTGTCAAGGTCAGGATTGAAGCGCTAGACACAGTATTTCGCGTCCAGGTTTAGATGTTGATTATTTCTTACCTATAGTACAAGTCATGAGTTCTACAGCATTCTACTAACAAGCTACAAAATGGCTAACTACCTTTCTTTACAAGGTCTTTTAAGGCTAAACTATCCAATCAAGAAATGACACCTAAATTATTTTTACTTTTAACCCAATAACTAATCACTTGAAGTCTACAATGCAGACTTTTCTGTTCAATTACAAAATACCACCCAAACCCATGAAGAAGAAGGTGAAGAAGAACAACCAGCCACCACCCTAAAACCTCCATCTTGCCCCATATATATTGCTATATTCTAAAACTTCAAACTCTAAGTTTTCCACACAGTGATATTACACACTTCTATTCAAACCACACACCTGTAATTCCAGTACTATCAATCAATTTTGGAAGCCTTCTCCATGGTCTTAGGTCAAACATAGTATTCTCTTGTGGGTCAGTGCCTTTCAGCACAGAAAGTTTAAAATTCTTAGCATCCAGGTCTCCAATAGCCCCCTGCAGGAGCTTTTACCGTGCTTTGATCTTTGGCTTTGGTGCAAGGGCGAGTGCCCAGGCCACCTCCCAGGGTGGCAGACTTCTGTGCAGCTGGGGCTGGTTTAGAGTGCCATAGGATTGCAAGTGTCTTTTTGCAGATTTGTGCATCTGTCCCCCGCCACTTTTGCTGCCATATCTCTGCAGAAGGCATTTGGAGAGGAGGTGTGTTGCTGGAAAGGGCATCCCCCATGACACTGTTTGGACTTCCCTTATGATCAATTGAATTGGGGGATTGAATTGATTGTCCCACAGCCTTGGTAAACTTAAAGCTGTTGGTCGAAGCGTAGAAAGGCTCAGAGAGGCTGCAGCAGTGGCAGGATCAGGGCCTGGGCTCGACACCATTGTTCTAGGACTTCCTGGTTGTGGTGTATTTCTGGGAGTGACATAGGCTCAGCATCCGGGTACCTGTAGTGACATCTCACTGAGGCCCACCCCAGTGTGGCAACAGCAAGCACCCGTGGCTATTGGAGGCTGGATCCGGGGCAGAACCACGCCCCCCAGAGGCGTGGCCATGCTCCATGGAGGCGTAGCTTCAGAGCCGACCCACTCAGTGTCAAGCCGAGGCAGTCCTGGCATTTCCATGGTAATGGGAAGTGTGGGCTGCTCCAGCGTGAGTGGTCGGGAGGCAGTCCCAGCGGCCATATGGCATGGCGCCATGGCCACGGGATTCTCACCCAGCTTGATGGTTCAGGGAGGTGCTGTGCAACATTTTGGAGTGGCCGCCAGGTGGTCTGGCCCTGCGGAGTCGCACAGCATGGTCCGTCCTCGCACATCTGCGTGCCCCCCCGCCTGCCAGCCCTGCCGCCACCACTTCAGTCCTGCAGAGGCCAGGCTGAGAGGGAACACGCCACTAAGGAGGGCCCCCACAGGTCTAGCCAGAGCTGCACGACACAGGGTGGCATGGGCTCTCCTGTGAATTTGTTAACGTATTCAGGGCTTCGAGGGCCATTGGCAAACAACAGCCAATGGCAAACCCACAGTTGTTGATTAGAGGCATAGAAAGGCTCAGAGGGGCTGTTGTGATGACACAAACATCCTTCTTTGATCTTTGTCTTTGATCTTTGATATTTGATTTTTGTCTGAGGGTGCAGCACGGCAGCTCAGATTCGGCCACAAATAGAATGAGACGGGGTGTACCACAGCTGCGGTCTCTGGTGGTGGCTCAGGCGCTCACAGCATGGGGGAAGCTGCATGCAATGCAGAGGCAGCCAACATCGGCAGCAGGAGCTTGGCAGCCACCGCGCAGACAGTGTGGAAGTATTTGGTGCTCCTGGCTGCCGCCAGGCGACACAGCTGTCAGTGACAGTGGGCAGTCCCGCCTAGCCCCGCTAGAGCTTGAGCCTGCTCGCAGCCACTATGATGTGACATCCTCCGGCCCCTGGCACTGCCCGCGCCAGCTGGATTTCCCAGTCTCTTGGGCATGGGTCACAGCAATGGCTGCCTCGGTGCCTCCCAGGTTTCTCAAGTCCCGACTGTGGATGCGGTCATAATGCATCAGTCCCCAGTCCCAGGCGCCGGCGGCAGAACTGCTGGCTTCTCTGCCATCTTGGGTGAGTGTCTCTTGTGCCATGTACTCGTCGCCATTTTGAGCGACCAGCACTGCCATTTTAGTAGCTGCTTTTGCGTTTGTCTTTGCTTCTAATTGTTGTCATTATAATAACAAAAGACATTGACTCAAAGGCTGGGTTTTGCAGAATCTCTACTTTTCACCACAACATCTACTTCTTTTATGGACTGTTCCAATCCAGATGGATCAGATTGGTCACTTAATACGTTCTTCTTGGTTGGCTAGCTAGCTAAACATCTTAGCAGAAAGAGATAGAAAGTAAGAAAGAACAACACCTGCAGGTTGTTTAGACTGGAAGTTATCATTGTTTGGGCTAGAACATTCAGAGTCTCACAAGCAGATTTTGAGAAAGTTGGTTTTCTCACTCTCTGACCAAGGTTGTGGGGACCACATCTAATGGCCCCAGCCAGTCCGAAATGAGTCTCTATGATTTTATAATGTCTATAGTGGCTTTTGAAGCTTGTTCTATAAGCTTCCACTGTTTTATAACGTAAAAAATGTTATAGATGGATGAGATGATTGGCTCTTACAATTAAAGGATGAATATTGTGTGAATATTAAGAGAAGGTTTATTGATGTATAGTTATGTTATTGTAGTTTAAATGTTCTCTGTTCTCCCCATAGCTCCCTTTCCCCTCACCTCTGTATTGTTGCCATCTGACAGCCTGGGTTATCTAGGACAGGTAGAAAGAAGGTGTGTACATGCGCCCCTTATATGGGGCAATTGGGAATGGAAAAGTCTGTTGCTAGAGTGGTGCGGCATGACAACACCTGGCCCTCCAAACAAGTTGCAAGAAAGCGGTCTCCACCAATAAACAGCAAAGAAGAGTTGACTGACAGACTTTGGAAGGAGCCAGGCTTGGCTGATGCAATCTCCAGGGGTATAAAAGGCAAAGCGTCCATCTTGAAGATGAGCCACTCACGTGGTAGGCAGCCACGAGGGCAGCTCCCAGGCGCGCTTTTCCTTATTTAGTCCTTCTGTTGTATTTTTTTTGATGTTTAATAAACCCTTTAAATTTTTAAAGTGAGCAGTCGTTTCTCACAAAAAACAGAAGTCCATACTCAGACGGGAGCCCATGGTCCCATGCTCCCAGCGGCGATTCCAACCCACAAAAGGGGGGTTTGGAACCACACAGCACACTCCACCATCTACTACTGAGATTTTGCAGAATTATTCCACTGCTCACAGCAATATCTGCCACCCTCCACAGTTCCATGGGCTGCTTGCAGCAAATTTCCACTGCTCACAGCATAATTCTGCTGCACTCTGCAGCCTCACCAGCTGCCTGCAGCAATTTTCCACTGCCTACCTGTCTCCCCACAATACCGCAGTGGCTTGTTGTAAATGGCTGAGTTGGATCCTCACACAAGGTCACCACATGTAATGTGGAGTTGGTGATTGGAGACAGAGACCACACACCCCCAGGTCTTCATGCAACAACAGCGAGCTTTATTGTTACAACCTAGTTTATACAGGGGATTTGAAACCTAAACCACTGATTGTCTTATCTCCACACAGCCCAGCTTCCTGACCCAGTGAGATGTCTGCAGCTTAGGGTGGAACGTGATTGGGTGAAGTCTCTGTGTGGATTTGAATCCAACTTCTCTCCGCTCCATCTGAGGACCTGTTTTACCTCTAGGCTGGCCGAGGTTGAAAGTCTGATATGACCAAATTTATTTGGCAGCTACAAGCCAACTGCAGCCATGACAATGAATAAAAAGTGAGCTTGCAGCAATCCACAAGCTAAATGAAAATCAGCATTATCCCTTTTTTCTTTTTTTTAAATAGGTTAGTATCTTACTAGATCAGTAAGGTTTAATGCAAGTCCTTCAGCACTCTCACCATCCTATGAAAAGAAAAGTTAATCAGCTGGAATGGATCTAGAGCAGACAGAATGGTTGAAGGTCTAGAAAACAATAATTTGTTAATCCTAGGGAAGGACTGAAATAATAGCCCTGTAATGCAGAGAAGAAAATACTGAAAATCAGACATTAAGAAAATCTAAATTCTGAGACAGCTAAAAAAATTATAAAAACTAGAGTTTTGAGTTTCAGGTAAGTTGCAATGCTCATTAATTACAATAAGGAAAAATAAGAGTATACATTAGGGAAAAAAACATCAGTGTCATGATAACTGAATATTGGCAAAATTGTTCATCTCTGAAGGTGTTGTATCCTTAAAAAACAAACAAACAAACAAAAAAGCAAACAAACAATCAAATGAAAGTTGCTAAAAATATACAATTCTGTGAAATAAAAACCTGATAGGGTTATAAATAGTAGTACTGAATAAAGTAACTGACCTAATCACCTTCTCTTTGCTGCCAATATTTCCTTTTTTTTACTATTTTGTGCTTCTACAAGAGTGCAAAAATCCTATTAAACTGTTGAAATCTACAATTGTTTGGATAATGGTGATGTTACTAGTAGAGATGTCCTGGTTTACCCAAACCTAGGGGGATGACAGAACCTGAAACATCACAAGTTTCTTGATATTTCCACTTCCTCTAATGAATTTAAATGCTAATTTAACTGGTTCACAACTTGCCTAAATGAGGCAAAAATCAGACTTATCTTCCTCATGTTTCTGGGGAAGATTTTGAAGCTTCAGGCCTATGGAAGTTTCCTGATATAATAAAGCAAACAGACAATCCCTTCTGTAACACTGACACAGCAGGACAAATGGGCATTTTATGAGTTATGCTCATGACATCAAAATATGGGACAGGGGAGGATTTTTATCCCAGAGTCTTAAAAATTGGCTGAGATTTGGATCCAGGAAGAAAAGCAATTGGCTGTGCAGAGACTGACATTACAAAGCATTGATATCATCTGATATCATGGATATCACACACAAAGATGCAAGAGTTACTCACCAGGAACTGCTTGAAATACCCATTTAAAAAATAGGTAAATGCTTCCTTGGTAACTGCATGTACAGTAAAAATAAGAAAATATATTTTTTCATGTCTGTTTAAAAGAAATGCATGTCATACTGTCTTCAGTCCTTCATACAGAATATTGTTAATTTTCTAGATGTGCCTCCCAGTCTAATGTTTTCATAAGTAAAAAGAAGGGAGAATATTCTTTTTTAGCCTTAATTTCACTTCAAGGCAGGTGAACTGAAAAATTCAAACAAAATTTAATATTGGCTGATACCAGTAGACTCTGACAGAGATCTATCCTATTTAATCTCTTCCAGTTCAGGGAACTACAAACATATTTTCTCAGAATCCAGTTTATTCTCTGTGATGCTGTGAGCTCTTTTCTAAATATGCAGCACACTTGCTTTCTGCTTGTAAATCCTAAAGGATCTGTGTGTTCCAGACAAATTGTTGCCATCTAGGAATTACTAACACAGTCAGGCATGCATGCCCAAATTAGCAGAAGAGTGGGGAAATCCAATTAGGCAAATAAATAGCACCTAGAATTGCACTGCATTGCCATTTGTCCTCTTTAAAATAAAGCCAATAAATGTTTTTGTTTGGCATACCATCACCTGTGAATTGGAAGAGACAGGTCACTTGCACCTGAAATCAGGTACACTTTCTTCACCAGTTCAAGGGGGTTTTTCCAAATCATTTCAGCATTTTTCTTCTGCCTGAATGAGACAACAGTTACAAAATTTGCTGTTTAATTCCCTTCTGATTTCATTCAGCTTCAGCACACATTGTCTCAAGATGTGAAATCATAAGCTTGCATTTCAATTAACATCCTTAAGTTCCCCTTTCTGGGTGGGAAACCTGGCTTTTGGAGTTAGAAAGAGGAACTGGATGTTGGTCAGGGAATGGAAAAAGGGGAAATATGTGCTGCTGGCATTGTTTCACTGCAGTCTGATTTCTAATCTCTGACATGGTGTACGTATTGCCTAATTCTAAACCAAGCTTAAGGACACAAAATGACAGCCCCTGCATTTGACTGGTTTTAGCTGTCACCTCAGCTTGGCACACTCAGCCTTTTCCCCCTGATAACCCCAGACCGAGATTAACATCCAAAGTGAAAATAACATGGCCAACACCAAGGTCCCTGAAGCCAGAGAGGAGCAGGTGATAGCACAAAAGTCATCTGGTTTCTTCTCTTCCTTACATGCAAGGTGACAAGGAGATATCAACCTTCAGGATCCTGGTGGGGCTTTGCAGCAGGAGCTGCCTGCAGAGCTGCTTTTTACACTGTGAGGCTGCTCAACACTAATAAAAACTTAAGGTTGTAATAGTTAATAAATCTGCTTATCTCTGTTTAGCTTAAAAGTGAAACAAAGTATATTATTTGAGTCACTAAATACAGCCAGTCTGTGCTTTATACATTACCCCCTCTTTTTAGCAATTCGAAGTCATGAAGAAATAGAGATTTTAAACTTTTTACATTTCACCGTAAATGGGATTTGAACTGCAGATTCTTGTTGGGATGGTGAAGTCAGCATAAATAGTCCATCTTGACATACTTTTTGTACTCTTTCTCTTCCTTTATTTTGGCATAAGGCTGAAAAAATGTACCTGCAAATTTATTTCTTCATAAAGATGTTGCAATACAAACAGCATTAGACATACACCTGTTGGAAGCTTTATTAGCTGTAAGCTCATTTCTCCTCCTCTTCCCTAATAAAAGACATACAAAAATAATGACATTTTAAATCATCTGAGCACTTCCACTCCAACAGTCATTTGGGGGTGGCTTCGCACTATCTATTTCATTTTGATGTGACAAGAAAAGAGAAAGTGTAAGTAATGGGAAGATGGAAGCAAAAATTTGTTGCAATTTAATTTCTTAAGCTAGTCCAGACAGATCAGCAAGGGCACATCTGTCTGAACACAGCATTTTAATCTGCATTCACAAATGGAAACTAATTTTAGTTTCAAAGGCGGTTGACATTCTGTATGCATTTTCTATAAATTCATCAAATCCCTCTTACAAATCAAAAGAAACTTTTTATGTTGTTGGAAATACGTAATTAAAAATAGATTATATAGGGAAAAGATGATTGTGCAAGAGACAAGTGTTACAGGCTAAATGTAAAAATCTCACAAATAATCAACCTCAGCTATTTGTTCAAACCATTTTTAATAATCCAAACAGAGTTTTAAGACAACAATATTTTGCATAAGTTATTCAAATTTCAAATATATTCAGTAAGAACAAACAGAACAATATTAAGTAAATACACAGTCTTGTGACAGGTACTGCATTTGATAACTACTAGGTTGAATCTCTGATGGAGCTAGACTCTGAGCAGAATATGAACTAAACAAGGTAGAAATAAGATCAACTTGATCCAATAATTTTTCTTTGCTCCTTTCTATCTATGTGAAGTGCTACTTTGCTTGGCACAGGTGGGAAAATGCATGAGCCATCTGTAGTAAAGATATTTGAAGAAGGAATTCAGAACTGTGTGAGATTTGTTTGGATTATTAGCCTTCATATTAAATATGAGATTTTATGAAGGGAAAGAGAAAGAAACTTATAAACATGCACGGTTCTTGGGGCAATGTAGTATCATTATCTGTAGTGAATTATCCCTACAATTATTAAAAATTTCTAAGAAAAAAGAATTTTCTGTGAAATATTAAAGGTGTCAATATTGCACTTTTCCTCACAGTGATGGACACATCCCCAGTAACTGGAGTTTGGGATTTTGTTATGTCTTCCTCTACATATTTTCCCTTTAGCTCCTAAAACTTATGAATTTACTTTCACCTCTGCTGTAAGTTTGTTAAGCAACAATTACCAGCTTTATGCTGTCAGCTGCTTTCCACAAGTCAGTTCATGCCATTAGCCAAATTGATAGGGTTTTTTTCTCCTTCCCCCTTTAATTTTAGGAAGATGCCTAAAGATAACACCTTGCTTTAACAGGTGATGGTCTTCCTCTCCCTGATGGACAAATTTTAGTCCCTGCACCATTTAAATCTACAATCAGCAATGTGGGAGATCCAAAGCAGCAGCACAGAACAGGCTACAAGATGTCAGTGTTTTTTGTGTCAGTGTATTCTGTGCAGCACAGTACAGATCTGCAAGAAGAGATTGTCCCCTGCGAAGGACAGATCTGGTAGAGCAGCACTGTCAAAATCTCTCTGTCCTGCCGGTTAAATCCATTTCATTTGGAATGATGTTCAGGACCTTTTTTATGAGATATGCCTTAACAGGTAGTAACAGCAATTGTTGGCACAGTGGCCATCTCAGCTGATGGAAAGACAAAGGCAAGACTACCTCTCAGAGTACAAGAGCTGTAAGTGAGCAGAAAAAACCCTCCAGCTATTTTGGTTTATTTTTTTTTCCCCTTTAGGTTCCTGTTTGGAGCTCTTTTCTGCCTTTAAGTTTTAAAAATGCACAGGTAAGTAGCAAAAATAGAGTTTTATCTACTATGCTCATGGTTTCTCCTTGTTACTGAGGTTTACATTTCATTGATACAAACCCACAGTCCCTGGTGTCTCATCAATTACCAGCAAGAATTTCTCCATTGGGATTTACATCAGTGCAGCAAACCATGGAAGGGGGCAAAAAACCCACAATCCCTGAAGGCAGGAAAAATGTTAAAGCTAGACAAATAAAGTGATTCTGCCTTAAACTGGAATTCCCTGTGACACTGTGATCCTGTTAGAGTTCTGTGAATATTGCTGTGAAAGGGCTTATTAGGAGCTGCCAGCAACCTGCAGAGATCATGGCCCTGCCCATGGCTGAGGGGAGTGCTGGTGGAATGGATGATGCTCTCTGCTCCTCACCACAACTTGGGATAATTTCCCTTCTGCAGAGAGCAGGAAAGGGGAAACAACGGTCCCAACCCACTGGGTGCTCATAATTTGAGCAAGAACCACCTCAGGCTGAACAACACTGTTTTCTCTGGGTAGGTGATCAATGGAGAGCCCGAGGCACTGACTCAAGTGTAGTTTTATGGGTTTGTCAGAAGGAAAAAACAAACATAGCTCCCCAAACCCACAGCCAGCCCTGCTACCCACTACCAAGAGCAGTCAGTCTTTTGATTGCATAGAATCAGGCATTCCCAAACTATGCTGAAATATACAAACATATGCTCCTTTTGTGTGTGCTTATCAGTTGCACTGTGCTGTGGATATCCACAGCATAGAAATCCAGGAGTAGGAAATTGCATTGCAAAACCATCAACAGCAGCACAAGCTGATGCACAAGGAGAAAAAAATGCTATAAATATATCAATTAAAGGAGATGAACTTCTGCAAATGACATATTTAATAACAAAATCACAGAATTATTAAGGTTGGAAAACCCCCCCAAGCCCATCAAATCCAACCTGTGACAATCCCCACCTTGCCACCCAGCGCAGAGCACTGCTTCTGTGACTCTGAAAACTGGGCCCAAATCACACAATCAGATCGACTCTCCTGAGATCCATTCTGACACCTTGGCTAGCCTTTTTCCCTCTAAATTTTTTTCCTAATAAGTTTGTTATTAATTTAGCAGTCCCTGCTCAGATCTCCAGAATTACGAATGAACTTTTACGGAAAGTATTTGGGGCGTTTTTTTAACCTCTCACACATATGCAAGAACCTGCATATCCATAACATATTAAAGTGCCATGAGGCAGAGCCACAAGACTGAAATTGGAAGCTTAATCCACAGAAGGAAAATAATTCTGTTTGTGATAAAACTCACAGAAGGGGAGCCCAGCTATCCCTATTCTTACTCCATTTCTCCTGATTTGAAAAACTGCAGCAGTACTTCCAAAGCTTTAATTCTAACATTTGCTTCATCTGCTTTGGTCTTGGGGTGCTTTACAGAAATGCACTTCCTCACAAAAAAAAATATTTCTATGGCCTACAGAAAAATGGTCATCAGACACCTGTGCAGCAAAGAATGGGAAAGAAACTCATTATTTTAGGGGTAAATTTTTTGGCAGGTGGCAGAAGGTATAATGTGGTGTGGTTTTGGGTTTTAATCAGGTTTTCCCTAGGTTAGAGTTGTGTCCCTCGTTGGTTCGGAGTCCCTCTGCAGCCCTAGCCTGGTATCTGGTACATTCCAGAAGAGCTGTTGTGTGATTGGCCAGGTTCCCAGTTTCTCCCACCCTGTCCTATGCCCTCTATCTGTACCCTTCCCCTTTCCCCAACCCCGTTTAAAAGGTGCTGCTCTGCACCCAGGACCCCACTTTTGTGGGGACCTCGGCTCCAGAAACAATAAACCGAGTTTCTACTCACAAAAGTCCTCCCTTTGTTCTTCGTCATTGCCATGCTTCAGCAAAGGCTGAGACTCAGGGGTCCAGGAGAGGTACGGAGAGGTATCCTTAAAGCTGGACTAGGGCAAGAGCTAACTGGGCGGAACGAAAGGTTCCAGGAGCTGCACCTAGCACCCGGCTTTAGTATAAGGAGTAAGATGACCACAACCCCACAGCTTTTGAAAATATTTTTGTCATTGAGTGTACTTTTTTACCAAAAAGAAAATCACAAGTAGTTCTGCTACAACAAAATTGGTAAATATTTTAATAATTTTTTTAAAACTAAAAAACATTAATTTTATTTTCACTGCAGTAGGACCTTGGAGTTTTAATTTTGTTGAAAATTTTCAAACAAATAATAAAAATAGTCTCAAAATTTGTCTATCTTTAAAATTACAATATTATTTCACCTGAAAGCTTTCAGTTAGGTGCAATGTGTATTTTGTTTAAGTTCTTGCATGGCAGACAGCTTTGCTCAGGTGAAAAGGAAGGGAAACAATCCAGATCAGCTGCCCTTGCTAATGAGGTAGCCCCAGGTTTGCAGAGGGGTTTTTAGTGAGACTGTTTCTGCCCAGGACACATCTCTGTAAGTAACAACCACATCTTCCTCCTTGTGATTGTAGGTGGGAGCTTAGGAAATTATACTGCAAGTACATCAGAACACTGCAATTTCACAGCACACACTGAAAATAGTCATTGTTTGACCTTGGCTGTGTTGTATATTCATTTAACCCCAAAATTCTAAGCTGTTTTAGTATATTCTTGCATTGATTTAAGCTCTGGGTTTCTTTAAAAATCTCCACATTTCATTTAATTCAAGTTAATTAGAACTTTAAGAAAATTTAATGAGGTTGTAATTAAACATGTTAGAATATCTTCTGGAGTAAACTTCCCATGTTCAGTTCTACGAGCTAATAACCACCCTAATTAGAATGACATCCTTATTTATCCTATTTTTAGTTTTGGATTTATAAGTACACTGATCTGTCTGAATAAATTGTCTGTACTGATACAAGCCTCTTGCGAAGATCCTATTTTCCCCCAAATTAACTACTTTCCATGATATTCACTTGTTTCTTCAGTACATAAATACTGCACAACATACTAAAAATATCAGCTTGTACAATGCTGTATTTAAAATTCCAGATGAACCCACATTCTGAGGTTATTGTGGCTGTTCCCTCTGAAACCTCTGTGAAAATTATTCAATTCCTTTTTGTTCAGAAGAAAAATAATGACTAATAAGTATTAAGGGGACTAAAAGCAAATAAAGTAATAGACACCATCTTTCTGTATTTAAAAATACATTAAAATGGAGTCAAGTAACAACCCTTAACTTCCGCACCTACTGTTACTGCTGATTTATGATTTATGACTTACTGCTAACCTTGCATTGTGCAAACATTTAGCTCTAAGCCACATTAGCCAACCAAATGTCCTCAAAAGGATTTTTTAATATGCCGTATGGAAAACGAGGACAAGGATTGTCTCACCAGTTTTTTATCTCCAAAAAATAAATTATTCACAACACTGAAAAAAACACCAATACCTGAATTAAAAGGTTGATCCAGCTCTATCATACTGCAGTGTTGCTTTCCCCTTATGCTTGAAATAGGTATTTATATTTTATAGTAAAATATTAATAAATTAAAATAAAGGTTTAATTTATATTAATCTGGAGAATTAATACAACACAATGAAGATTCCCTCTTTTCACAGTCACTGTTTACTCAGATGTGTACACTGATTATGCTGTTTTGATAAAAGCAACTGGGCATAAGATTCCCCTGTGATGAAGAATTTTAATAAGGCCTTTTCCATTGTCTCCCTCATCCATATTATCATAACTCTTAATGCAGATCATGTTCATGCACTGCTTTCTCAAGGAAGTTCTCATATTTGGACAAACTTTAGATAGGCAAAAATGAGAATAATTTGTCCTGGTTTTATTACTGATCACCCCATGGCCATTGAGTAATGTCCAGAATGAGTTCAATTCCACCTTCCAGTTCCCCACAAAACAAACTGAGTTTACATGCAATGGAAGGAGAAAAAAAGCCCAAGTGATTAGTCCATTTTAGAGATAAGTTCAACTGACTTTTTCCTCAAAAAATGCAAAAACCAATATAGAACTGATTAGTAAAAATTATGACTGGTCTAGAGATTTTCTTATTTCAGGAACAAAAATTGATGGTTTTGTTTCCTCCATTTATGGCTCCTAGAAACTGATTTCAGAAAGAGATCCAACAGCTCTTCTCCTCTTTCCCTAGAGAAGGATAGTAGGATACTCATTTCCCACCAAAAGCTAAACAGAAGGAGATCTCCTTTCATCAGCCATTCAAGTAGGAGTCAGAATTCCTGAGTATGGAGCTGTTCTGCTTCCCAAAATTACTGCCAGAAGGAAGTGCTGGAGCACAGGCAGGATTTGGGGAGGATTTCCTCTTTCCTCATGCCTTGGGAGCAGAAGGGCTCAGTTTGGGAGGCACTTGTCATCTGGAAACATTGAGTAGCAGAAGCTGCAGCTAGATGTGCTATGAGGGAAAAACAATCCGCTGGCACTTTCAGATGGTGTATCTCCCACAGATCCCCACTTCCCAGGAACAACAAACAGGGACAAACGTGAGGCTGAGAGTGAGGGAAGCAACAGCCTGGTCACAAACAGAACGGGGAAAGAAAGGCAAAGAGAGTGTCACAAGAGACAAATGACCATCCTCCACTTTGGAGGATGAGAAATGCTGAACGTTAGGAAGGATGATTTGAGTGAAGAGACTTAGGCCCTATTTTAGGCAAGGATTCATCAAGGCAAGATTTACTCAATTCTTTCACTCAGAGTGAAATTTATTTCTCTCTGTTTCAAACCCCAGGCAAGTGTGTAGGAGAGAGACCCTTCTCCACTCCATAACCCATATGGTATCTTAGCAAATGTTAGAGATCTAAGGGCTGAAAGAGCAGCTACTGTTCCCCTAACTCCTGGATTTCATTCTATACATGCAGAATGCTTCCAACAGATGCTGGCTTTAGATAGCGAAGGATCTTGCATAGACTTCTAAGCAGAGAAGATGGTTTAATTTCATAATATCCAGAACGACTCCATTTCTTAACCCTCTGTTGGGCATCTGACATGAATTTCCATCTTAAACACCCTTGCCAGTGCTGAGATGTGTGACCATAAACTTAATCTTTCCTTTCAAATGCAGAAGCCACATTAGTATCAACTCAAAGTGGATTAGAGTGGGAAAAGTCACCTTCCAGCATCAAAGCACAAAAGCTAAGTACTGTGCCATTTGTGGCTTACATAATGCTTATTTCAACTTTTATTATTATGTTTTATCTATGGGTAGCTCATTGCCACTTATCTCTGTCACTGTCTTCAAGAAGTGCAAATGAAAACACCAAGCAGGTGCTGTGAAGAGAATATTCCTACAAGCCAATGTGTTTTGGATTCATTCTGCAAGCAATTCAGAGGGTTGTCTAAAACCAATCCACTTCACTTTGACCATTACATGCATTGCTATTATTATGAACCATCCCAGAGAATCAAGACATTAAAAAGCAGCTTAAAAGCCCTATACATCAAGAGTTTGTTTCTGCAGAGGGAAAACCTGAGTAATATGACAGATTTAATAAGTGATCCTGGTGAAATACAGTGGTGTGATTGCTCTGGCAACAGCATAGATTCTGGCTGGGCTTAATGGTCTCAAATAACAACTGTGCACGATACTCACTCTGCACTGAATTCTGCAACTAAAATACATTATTACTGATGTCTTCCAACTCACACTTCATGAACTTTTTCTAATACATAGGTGTATTTTATAGACAAGGGAGATTGATTAGGAAGGAGCACACTTCCTACAGTTGAGAGATTTCCCTATTTCCATTAACGTTTGTTTTCAATAAGGCAAAATTGCTGTGTGTGTTGAACAATCTGCTATTTATCATCATGTGGACAGAAGTACTCCTGCTTAAATATGAATTTAGGCAAAAAATTAACTGCAAGAAGAGAAAAAGAAAATAATTAGCTCCTCTGGAAATGCTTCATCCCTGCACACACACAGCCTCCGCACTTGAGGACAAAAGAACTTTCACACATCCCCCTTTTATTCCTTCTCCTTTTGCATGCTATCAAAATATGCTTTTGAAGACAACTTTTAGCACATCTAACTTTTAGATCTTGAACTACTGCTTCTACTGTGCTGCTCTCCAAGGTTTGCTTGGATGTGGTTCACTATTGCTCAATAAACAAACCATTGTTGTATGACTGTTCTGTTGTCAAAGAATCCTTCAGAGAAGCCCAGTGACATCATTCTCAGGATGCTGCTGCCAGAATTGAAAAGCTACATCCTTCTTGGGTCTTAGCAAAGTACTGCTGGAATATTCTGAGCTGGAAGGGACCCAGCAGGATCATCCAGTTCAGCTCCTGGCCCTGCACCGGCACCCCAACAATCCTACCCTGTGCATCCCTGAGAATGTTGTCCAAAGGCTCCCTCATTCAGAAAATTAACCAAGAGCAGGTGAGGATGGGGATCAAAACATCCCAACTCCATGACTTCCAAATGTAATTTTTGGAAACTAAAGAAATGCAATGATAAGACTCATATTTCAAACCAGCACACTGCTGTTAGCATTGGGATCTAGACACAAATTCTAAGCCTTCATGTGTTAAGAAATCTTTTATTCACCAGAAGAAGTTAAAGTGGCTGATACAAAGAAACCTGATCAGTAAGCATGAAGAACAGGGATGCATTATTACATGGAAACACTGCCTCTAAGTCCTCTCAGTAGTAAATTAGAATAATTTTGACATATACTGGAGTAGATATATTTATTTTTCAGAAATAAAAATTGAAGATTCTTTTTGCCTCCTTTTATGGGTCTAAGGATATACACTGCAAGCTTAGAGCCTTGTTCTCTGACTTTATTCACAGTGACTTACACTGCAGGTAATACCATTCCCTAAATAATCAACTTTAACATAATTCTAGTCCTTAGAAGTTGCTGCTTTAAATAATTCAGAAGTAAACTGTATTTGTATACATTTTTATTTTTCATGCAATTTATTTTAAGTAATGAGTGATGAGGGAAAACCACAGTTCATGCACTGGAGAGCCAAGGTAAGTTGTACTGAAGATTTCTATCTAGAATGGAGTTTAGGCATGTGCAATCAGGATCATAAAGGACTAGAGGAGTCAGGCAGAGCCTGACAGGAAGAGTAGTTTCTTTCTTCTGTAGCTGTTTGTCAGCTGAATCAACTCTCCACAACTTCTCCTCGCCCTCCACTCCTTTGAAGAACACTAAAATGAAGAAGTTGCCATGATCACAAATGCTTTGGAGACCTGCACTTTGAGCTGAGAGCACGGAGCCCTTCCTGGGAAGGCTGTGTGCTGGCACCCTTGGCAGCACAGCATCTGTTGCAGTCACATCCCATCAGCTGCAGGCACTGACCCAGTTCTTCAGTTTGTGGGTCTGTTCCCCAAGTGGCAGAGACGGGAATCTGTCTCAGCTTAGTGGCATCTCCAGAGAGCTACATCATATATATTTAACTAGAATCAAAGTCATTTTAGAACACTTGCTGTTACTGATTTTTTTCTTGTATTTCATTAAAAATAATTTATTTATAATTATTATTATAATTAAATTATTATAATAATAATTTAATCCTAAATTAACTTTAAGGGATATTGGGTTTTTTCATTCTTTGGGAGCCCATTTTACCTTTGCATGTCTGCAGATATTAAGGCTTCCATGTGCATTCTGTTAAAGAAAACATCTGATTTTTACTAATATATTGCCTCTCAGATCTTCCTGACTCATCAGTTTGATGGAAACATGCAGATGCAGCTACAGAGCTCAAGTTCAGAAAAGCTTCCTCATAGAAAACGAGACTGAAAACATCATATGTTCTCAAAAATATCAGCAGGATTCTTAAAATCCCTGTGGGTCTTAAGTTCACTGAAGTAAAGAGGAAAATTACCTTTGATATGAGCAGGCTTAGAATTAGAGTAAATTATCTATGGCTCTCACTGTTTTCTCCCTGTTCCATGAATTCCCCTGGCAACAAGGTCACTCCTTTGACTACGAAAGATGGACTTTATGGAAATAGGAGCAGCTGAAGAATATGCACTTTATTATGTTGAGGTTATTCATGTCCCCAAATTAATGGTGTGCTGGATGCTGATATAACTTCACTGCAATTATGTTGTGGTTTGGTTTTGTTCTTTCTTAAATTAATCTATTGCTACCTTATGTTGAAGAATGGTTTGTTCCTTGTACTCCAGTTCAGCTCCCAGAATGGTTTGTTCCTCAAGTTATGTACGCCCCTTTCCCCTGCCAATCTCCCTTGTACCTACCCTTGTTTCCAGACCCTTCGATGACAATCCCCTAAACTCATCCCCTGCCACACGTCTGTCATTGTTAGCCATACCTCCTTTTCCAGAAGCTTGTCAGTTACCTCTCCCATAGGTCAATTACGTATGCACTCCTCCTTTCCTCTCTCTCATTGGTTGTATTATAATTATGTCCCTCCTCATGCTTCTCCCTGCTAGCTAGCCATTGGTTGTTAGGCAGTCTCATCCCCGGGGGCTGTTCCCCTTTTTAAGGTGCTGTAAGCGCACACTGGGGGCTCTTCTGTGTCTGCTCTCTCTTGCTGTGTCGGTTTGTGTCCCCTCCATTCTACTCCTCTCGGGGAAGACACTAAACAACTTGGAACTCGCAGCCAGAGAGCCCCTCTCTCACTCATTCACCGCTCCGTCTATCGACAAGAAACTCCTCCGGGTGCCTGCTCGGCCCAGGCCAGGAGGAAAAGGGGGTCTCCTGCCAGCGGCTGAACCGCTACCCACTGTCTCGGCAAGGGACTAGAGGCGGGGAGCGGCCACGTGGTGGTATCGCGCTGAGGTCCGGGGGTGGGAGCTAGCCGGCACCAGCGTCCCCCCTGGCACCTGTGATCGGCACTAGTGGCGTCACAATTAAACCAGAAATACATGTTCATTTAACAAGGTTTACCACATAACGTATATTTTTAGAATAATTAGTTTATTTAATAAACTTCCATTTGCTAATTAATTTATGTCTCCTTGATTGGTTTAATGGCTTTTTTCTCTCTTCTATATCATTAAAAATCTACCAAGAACTACTAAAATTAAAAACTAAATAAAAATCTAAGTTTTTTCCATTAGTTCATTCTGGTTCTCATTTTCTGTTTTAAGTTTGCCCATCGGTTACCAGGACACACTTAGGTTACTCCTTTTTCATCATTTTTAACAGGAAAAATAGTGCCTAAGAAAGCCATCCTCCCTCTTTAGCTAAGTGGAGACAAACGCTTATGTACAAAGCATCCATAAGATGATACATTAAATATATCAATAACTAACTGGTATTAGACATGGCCCTATTTCAGTGCAGATAAACTGGTGCCGCACATTCTGTCTGACACAGTAAATCCTAAATCATGCCCATGCCTTTGGATGTCAAGGTACTATTAATTACAATTTCCCTCAAGGAGGGCTTTTAACTCCCAGATAAAGGAATTAGTAGAACAACTGCCAAATTTTCCAAAGGCTTCATCTCTGGAGGTACTGTCAACTTAACCGAAGACTGCAGAACCTGGACAAAGAACAGCTCAGTTGGTGCCTCAGCTGGGTTATGTGTTCTTGCTCTCTCTGCTTCTAGCCACAACCCATCAGAGCCCCTTACTCTGAATATATTTGGAAGCATCCTGTACTGTTGCATGAATCAGTTTCAGGCTCCACAACACAATGCAGTTTTCAAACATTTTGTTTCTCCTTCTGCCTACCTTGTGCTGATCTCCCGCTCTCAGCATGGGTGAGAAATTAATTCAACACACTGGGATTTTCCTCGTTTGAAAACAAACATCCCTCCCCTCTCTGTGAAAAGCTTAGGCCATTTTAAAAGCTATTTCTAGTCGTTGCCTTAACGACTGCAGTGTCCTCACAAAGGTTGCTGCTATGCTTAGTTTGCCAACTCCCATACAAAACATGTGATCCCCCTTTCATTCTTTGAGACTTAAACTTTTATTTTGTACTGTATTTATAGAGCAGGGACAGAGCATGGTACACAGTCTGCATCTGGGAGGCTTCGAAGAAATCCGAGTGATGACAGCCTCAAAAGTGCTCCAACTCTGGCTGGTAATTGAGGGGAAACTCAAGTGAAACCAGAGAGAAAGAGCTCTCAGCAAAGTAGGTTCTTGAGCCTAGATTGTGTCAAGGAATCAATGGTAGTTTTTGAGATAAAGTAGCAATAAAGGGAAGCAGACTGGATATGCTGGGACTTCCAGGGCCTGGGTTGGTTTATCTAAACTGGAAGTGATCAGCTAATTCAGATCATGCCACATTCCCTTTGAGCCCCCTGAAATTGCATAATTGCATCCTTTGCTGTCTCCTTCCTTCTCTCTTGGTACTAAGGAAGGCAGGATGTTTAACAGGAAGGCCTAATCTTGCAATAATTGATATTCACAAGAGTGCTTTGTGCACTAGATTAAATGAAACTATAAGTTCTTGCAAATAAAGTCTCCATTAATATAAAGTTAGGTGAACAAAAATACTGTGTAAAGAAAAAACAAAGCTACCTGACATCTAAAATTACAGAAGTGTAGAAACCAGCAATAAAATACTATCCAGAGAAAGTAGCAGAGATTTACAAAAAACAAGAATCAAGTAACAAAATAAAAAAAAAATTTGCACAAGATTACAAGAAATATCCAAAAAGTATCTGGTGCTGAAACAATGTCAGGCTGTTCTAACAGTCCACTGAAGCATTCATGATACAGGCAAAAAATCCAAACCCAAACTAGAAAAACAAGTTAACATGGTCTTAATACCTTTCTTGGTCAAACAATTGCTCATGTGAAGTATTGAGGCGAAAAACAGTGCCAAACACGAATTATCTGGATAAATGCTGATTACAAAGTTTAAAAGAGATTCTCAAAACCGTAAGGCAGAAAAACTATTTTGACTAGCCAGCATCTGTTCTTCCCTCTCATTTGATTTATCATAAACTCACCAGAAAGTGGGAGAATAAATAGACGAAAGAAGCACAGTCAGATTAGAGCCTGATAGAAAGAAACAGTATTTTACTAGTCCTGCCAAATTATTAAATACAAATCTACAGGTGATATGCAAAAGAAGGTGCTTTCAAATAAGCCACAAAGCATTTAGAATTCCAGGGTATTTGAAGAAAAACTCCTTCAGGAGAAGTCGTTCAATTTTAATTTCTCAGGAAACAAATATAAGAAATAATGTTGTTTGGGTTCCTTCAAGGAAATATATTCATTTTCAGAGCCTGAAATATTTCCTGAAGTGGTGTCTGATCATTCTCCTTTGTGTCTCTGTCGTCAGCACAGCTGAGAACTGCAGAACAAGGACAGTCTTGATTTGAATATCTCTTATGTCCCGTCCAGTAAGAAATTAGATCTCTGCCCTCAAGATTCTCCTCTTGGGAGTTCCAAAATTAGGTAAGGAGAAAGAAAACACATTCCATATTACTGTCATTCCTTAGCTACCATCCCTTCTACCTCAGGTGGTGTTTCCTTCAGATTGTGAGGTGACTGAGACACAAGAAGGGGGACCAAGACAATTCCTCATTCACTGAACTCAGTGCCAACCACTATTTCGTGAACTCAGAACAAGAGCAAGAATTAAAACCCACCATCCCTGTGCCACTCACAGCTGTGCTTTCTCATCCATGGAAGTAGAAAGATATATAAATGAAGTTTGAAAGCATGAACTTTCTTGGCACGTTATGTGTGATTAAAAATATACAAAGTGCACAAGACGAAGAAACAAGTAAGGACAGGCAGTGATTTGGAAAATGTAATAGTTTAGTTAAGAGGAATTAGTAAGTGGATTTAGCCAGAACAAAAGGAAGAAACTGAGGTGACCTGGAAGGCAAACTGGCTGAACTCACCATTTATATGAACAGAAAAATAAAAAAAGACCACAACTCTACTCATTAGAAGCTGAGCTGGGGTCAATCATTAACCAAAAATAGTGCTTGGTTACTCCAGAAATTTCTCAGATCTAAGGACACTTATGAGCTGCAATTTCATACATGTTTGGAGACCATCCCTAAAGCTGAATTTGCCTATACTTATTTTATTTCATTTGCTCTGTGTAAAATTGTTTCAAAGTGTTGTTTTCTAGGGTGAGGCTAATTATAGGATCATATAGAACGCTCTGATGCTGCTTTTTTCTTTCATGAGTTATTCCATTATAAACACGATGGCCCCAGTATATGAATATACAGAGGGCACCTACTAAATGGCAGGAAATCAATTCTTAGAAAAATAATTGGAAAAAAAAAAGTTGCATTTGAAGTTTAACTTTTTTTTTTCTTTCTCCTTATAAAACTCTTTTTTGCTGGAGCTATATATAGCATATACCTTAGGGAAATAAAGGGGTACATTTCTCATTGTCTTCAGAAGTATTTTGTGCCCTACTAGAGTCAGTGCTAAATTTGAAATAGAACATGGATAGCAGCTATGGAGCACAAGGTTTGGCAGAAAGATCTGACGGAAAAGTTGATGGCTTTTTTGTGGAAGTGCTGATATACACAAATGGAATCCCCTGCCTAAATTTTCAGCCAGACGTACAAAGTGCACATTCCAGCCAAAATACAAATGTTAGATTAAAAGCTCTCATCATACCAGGAGCCACAAGGTTTTAGGTTCATATCTGATTTTATTCCAAATAGAAAAAATCCCCCCAAAACTAACCAATGTTGGTTTTATAAATGTCTCTGTTCCCTATCTCTGGCAAGCAATGATTGATTATTTTAACATCACTATTTATATCAGTAACTCTTACCTCACGTCTTTGAAGGAGTGGAACACCAATGGTATCAAGAAAATACATTTCTGTATAATTGTGTCTAGTTCAGTTTATTCTAAAGAACAAATCATTCCATGGCCCAGTCCCAGAACACTTTTAGAGCTACATTTAGAACCAGAGTCATCCTAGGAACTTCACCTTTCCATTACTATTAGACGTGTCAACTTCCACTTTTACTGACTTTTTGTCTTTTCATATTAAAACATGTTTTCCAGGTTTTCAGAAATTCTTTCTGGCCGGGTAAGCTGTTAATAATATCGTGCTTTTGTGAGAGTGTGTGTGAAGGTTTTATGCTGAATAATCACTCACTGCAAGGAATTAGATGAACCAGGTCACCAGCCCAAGGCTAAATTCATGGTTGTATTTGCAGATTTACATCATTAAACAATCCAGTGATCTATCTTTAACAATAACTCCTGTATATAACATGCAGAAAGTAAAAACACAAAACCCAGAGATAAACAAGGTTTTAGCTAATCAGTCTCTCCATGAGATAGAGAATTGAAAAGTATTAAAATAATTGGAAGGTAAATATCTGTGTTAAAATGTAGAAATGGAGATGAATGCATTAACGAAACCAGCTCATTAGACATTCCTGAATATTCCTTTCTTGCTTTTATTTTGTATTCCTTTTCTTCCTAAAACTTAGATTCAGGAAGCAGAATGGATATAGACAATACGTAATTTCCTGTAAGGAAAAACAAGTCTGAGGGAATTGGGATTGTTCAGCCTGGTAAGAAGAAGGTTGTGTGGAGAACTCACACCCCCTTCCAAGATCTGAAGGGGCTACAGGGAAGGCAAAGAGGGACAATTTATCAGGAACTGGAGTGACAGGACAAGGGGAAATGACTTCAGATTGGCAGAGGACAGGTCTGGATGGGATATTATGAGGAAATTGTTCCCTGGTGGGCAGGCCCTGGCACAGGGTGCCCAGAGGAGCTGTGGCTGCCCCTGGATCCCTGGAAGTGTCCAAGGCCAGGCTGGACACTGGGGCTTGGAGCAGCCTGGGACAGTGGAAGGTGTCCCTGCCCATGGCAGGAGTTGAATGGGATGGGCTTTAAGGTCCCTTCCAAACCAAACTGTTCTGTGTTTCTATAAAATATTTCATTGCACTGTCAGCACATGTTTGCAGAAGGACACTCAAATGCCCTCAGATCACAAACCACACTGGAAAAGACCCTTATAAAGGACAAATTCTAACCAAAATATTTTTATTTCCACATGTTGAATTCACAGCAATAGTTTCATTGTTTGCCAAGAAAGAAAAAATCAGAAGGTGTTTCTCTTTCCGCCACTGCACCCAAGATTTGTAAAGGGTCCCATCACTCCTGTGCACTGCATTTCGCATTCCTCTAAGTTCCCAAGGAGTGAATTTTCACACAAGTCATTACACTTAGGCATTTCTGCTTCCATTTTGACTTGTATTCCATGAGAGGCAAAAGCATTAGCCTTTAAAGTTTAGACTTTATTGGAATGCTAAATGAGTTAATGAAACTTGGCCACAAACCAGGGAATCCAACAAGAGAAGAATGCTAAAAACTCAGTCATGTAGATGCTGTTTTCTTTTACAGTAATGGCTATATATAAGTTTATATGCAATAGAGAAACATATTAAAAAACTAAGGTGAAAGAATGAATTCCAACCTTGTTTTTGTTGTAGAACTACATTGTAGGCAAAAAGTAACACATAGTAAAATACTGAAAGCTGGTTTAGGAAAACATATTAGCAAACTCCACAAATACATTCTTAAGGTGATTCTTTGAACTGAAGCAGAATTTCCAGGCTGAATTCTGGGTTCCTATATGGAATTTGCACATTGGGTATAATATTGCTTGTAATCTGTTCCCCTGTCTGAGTTACTTGTAGGTACTTTAGGGAAATTTCTATAAATTCTGTAATAAAATAAGCCATTTTTAAAATAAATTTAATCATTACCTTGATGTGTTTGATACACTGCAATTTCTAAAATTCTTTGACTGTTTCTATTGCATCTTAAGACCTACATTACACCCGTAACAGAAACCACCCAATATTCTACAGCTTGTGGCAGTGAGTTCCCCAGACTATTTTTATGTTTTGGTGGAAAAGTACATATTCAGCTATAAAAGCAATAAATGTGATTTTAAAAATTCATTATTTTCAGGCTTCTTATATTTCACTGCTCTCTGCTCCACAAAGAGAGTTCTAAAAATTCCAAATCTATCCTCTTAGAAAGCCATCTGAGGTCTCTAATTATATTGTCACCCTTATCTGGACCTCTTCTATTTCTGCTAAATGTTTTTTAAGTGCCTCCTGTGACATTTTAATTTACATTTTTTGAAAAAGGTTCCAAGCCACTTAGGTTTGCGGCAGAAACCTTCTTCACCTTAAGTGCTCCCTTCACTCTTTGCTCAACCTAAAGACCCAGCAGCTCTCTCACATACTACATGTGTCTGAAATATTTAATTTCTCATTAACTGCTGCTTGAACATGTGTCTGAAATATTTAATTTCTCATTAACTGCTGCTTGAGCATAATAAGCCCTCCTAATTCCCAGATTTTAAACTACAGTGAGTAAAACTTGTAATTTCTTAATGTGCTTAACCAGATCTGCATTTCCATTTCCAGAAGATTTTTCTAAAACCCTCCAATCATATACATGGTTGCAGTGATAGAGTTTCTGCCTCTTCCCTCTTTATTTTAGGACTCTTCTGCTGTTTTGTGGTTTTGGTTTGGGTTTTTTTGGGTTTTTGTTTGGTTGGGTTTTTTTGTTTTTTTGTTTTTTTTTTTGTTTGGGTGTTTTTTTGGTTTTGTTTTGTTTGTTTGTTTCTTTCTTTCTTTGGTTGTGGTGGGTTTGAGGTTTTGTTTTATTTTTCTGTGGTTTTTTTTCCTTTTTTGTGTGTTTGATTGTTTATCATTAGCTGGTTGGTGGGGTGGTTTGTTTTTTTTTTTTGTTTAATAGATTCTTCTTAAAACAATCTCAAAATGTAGTTTATTTGGATAGCTCTTAGTGGCCCAATTCCTCTGTTGCCAGATAGTGAATTTTCTTCAGAATCATTTATGCTTCACTTCATGCTTCAAGTTAAACATATTTGACTTCTGCTTTGAAATAATTGTAACTTTTCATACTAAATGCTGTCCTAAATAAGGATTCCGTCTGAATGCTCTGGAATGAGCTGCCAATCCTTAATGTCTCATTCTCCCAGCAATGCCTTGTCTGTTGGACAGATAAGAGTTTTTCAAACCAAAGAGAGATTAGCAGAAGCACTAAAACCTCGTAGTAGAAAAGAAAATATTCTTGAGGAAAAAACCTGTCTATTTGAAAAATTGCCCAGAAACAGATATATTGCTTATGCAACATTTACACTCTCCTTGTCCTTGGAAAGCTTCACATTGTCCTGTAACTTGGCATTGCTAAATAAAACAGCTGAAAAGTAAATACAGGTTTTCTTTCCAATATTTAATAAAGGAAAATATGTACTGCTTTTAAGTATTTCGCTTTTTATAACTGANCCCTCACTCTATGGTAGCTCAGTCTCAGTCCTTGGGAGGGGGGGGCTTCAATCGCTGTCCGTCACGCTGGTTGTCAGGAAACCTCACGGTGGTTGTCAGGAAACCTCACAGTGGTTGTCAGGAAACCTCACGGTGGCTGTGAGGAAGACGAGGGGTTCTCCGTGGAGGACCACCAAAGTTACCTCAGAAAGTTCCTTTGGCCAAGATGTGGGGTCGAGCTGACCCTTACCAGGCCTCGCCTCAAAGCAGCGTGGAGGCAGCTCAGGTGATTGGGGTAGTGTACCATGGAAGCACAGCAAACACGGCTGCAAACAATGGCTGGCAAGCATCCATCTCAAGCCAGCCAGAACTTCTGTTTCAGGGTTTTGAGGGTCCTGGCGACACTCGTGAGGCAAGATGAGGGAAACTTTAGGCCGACCCTTACACTGATTTTATTGGCAACAGAAGGTTGATATTCTAATTTGTCTATTATATCAGCACTTATGAATATACAAATATCTTTTCCTCACATATAGCATATTTTAATTGAATACACAGGGACAACTGAGTATCTTGATAGTGCTGTTGCCAAAACCATTGACTGAATAAAGATATTTTAGTTAAATGACAGTGAAGCAGTCTTGAGGATTTGTTGAATGCCCCTGGTACTAAAGAGAAATTAGGAAGACACAAATGTTCATAAAGAGTCCACAAAGATAAAGGTAAATGAAGTACAGGACCTGAAAATGACATGAAAAGCACAGCGTGGAAGCACCCAAGTTTCTCCACTGACACCAATTAAAAAACTAACAATCTGAGCTATTCATTTGTAAATAAATATTTGATGGAGATAATATTCACATATTCTCAGAGCCTTTTCATTCCTTCCACATTTTTCATTATTCTGGCTGCATTGTGTTGTTGTGGCCTGGTTTTAGTGGCAGTGGGGCTGCAGGGGTGGCTTCTGTGAGAAACTGCCAGAATGCCCTTCTCCCATGTCCAACAGAGCTAATCCCAGCTGGTTTCAAGAGAGACCTGGCCAGAGCCAAGCCCATCAGTTACACTGGTGTCACCTCTGAGGTAACATGCAAAGAAGAGTGGAGAAAATCTCACACAACTTTTACTGAAGAGTCAAAAGTATGGTTCTGTCAAGGAAAATAATCAAGGAACATCATCTGTTAGAGATGCACATCCCATTGGTTTGCATGCATATGGAGGAAAACCAGAATTAATTCATAACAGGTGAGAAAAGCCTTTGGAAAAGCTGTTACTGCAGTGCTGCTGAGTGTAGTACTGCACAATGAAAAATCACTGACTTTATATATATATGTAAACCTCTGGATATTTTGCCTTTAATTTTTGCTACTTGTACAACAGATAATCTGCATTTCAAATAAATAAATAAATAAACAAGCTTACACACAGGACAGGTGCCGATGTTTACTTGTCTTCCTTGACATGCTCTTGGAACACAGTCTGGCAATTTTTCCCTTTTGTCTTTGTGGACTCTTTGTCATGTATTGATTGCTGGCAATGTTTACCTACTCAGAGCGATCCTCTGCTTGAGCCTCAGCGTGAGGAGAACCATGGGGAAAACAATCCCTGAACTCAAGAAATCACTGCATGCTGAGTCCCTGGAATATAGCACAGCAGCACAGAAAATGCAATGATCCCAAAGTTTTGGCCGTGCCAGCCTCCCTCATTCCTCAGGAAGGATGTTCCTGAGCCTGCTAACGCACTTTAGCTCCCGCAAATTCTTCCTGAGTTTCATATCCCTCTCCTCCAAGTGGCAGAACTCATTAGTCCATCTGCAAGACTGAAAGGCTTGTTGAGGCTGGATTGAAGGAAACTAATTAGCTTTCCATGTCCTGACTTCCTCTACCTTCTCTACACTGCCTTAGCATTTACTTCTAAATAATCTCCCTTTAGTGTTGCATCTGAGTGCATTTCAGGGACAGCTCAATTTACTTTATCCTGCATACAAGTCTAAATACAAACTGTATCTCAAACACAAATAATTGATGCACTTTATAGGTTTTTTGCAGTGAAGTAATCTTCCTCAGCCTTGGCAATTTAAGATACTGTAACAACTAATTAAAAAAATATGTCTTTAGAAATCCCACAGAAAAATGTCATGTCACTAAAATATTGGCACAGGCCCTTTGTTCACATTTGTGATGATACTACAATCCTCCCTGGCATTCCTCTTAAATACAATAGATATTTTTCTAAATGAAAATACTGGTATTCCATTCTAGCTCAATAGCATTTTTATTACAAATTTTAGCTCTTTGTTATAGTATCCCCTACAAAAAAAAACAAAACCAAAAAACCAAACCAAACAAAAAAAACCCCCAAAAAACCACAAAAAATTAAAAAACAAAACAAAACAAAGAAAAAAACCCACAAGCCCCCGAAACCAACCAGATTCAGAAACAGTCATGGCTATAATATCTCAGTCAGGAATACTTAGTGGCTTTTTATTATAAAATACAAGCAGGTTTCTATCATTTTATAAGCCACAAAATGATAAATGATATGCATACAGAGATCAATTAAATTATTTTAACCTGGCTAAAGATTATGTGTTTAAAAAGACATCATCTCTCTTTACTTTTCTCCTGATTATATTTTACAAACCAATGCTTTGTGTTGACCTGCCTCATATCATGACCTTGAAAACAGGTAATCTGTTTCTCACAGATTTCAGGATTTTGTCTCTAATCTTCTATCAACAAAAAAATCCAACCAAACAACAAAAAAACCCCAACAACAACACCCTAACAAGTATGTAAGTAACAAATTGCCATGTTACTATTGCTAATGTAGACATGTGTCAGCCGTATAGTTCATAAAGGTTTTCAGAAATGCTTTTAAAATGCTTTAAGAATTGTGCTGCCACAAGATTTTACTGTGCTCCCTAAATTTTCTGCAAAGAAAGCAGCAATACAGTGATACAGGCAGTTATTGCTAAAATTTATTCAATGCCGATGTCATCATGAGAAGTGTACTGGTTTTGCATTGGAGCCACCCACGGAAGTGATTTTTTTTCTGAGAAAAGCTGATAAGAGCTTGCTCTGTGCCTAGCAAAACCAGTTGCTGGCTGGATTTGAGAACAGGCATGCTAATAAGCCAATTAAAGAGCTGAACACGCCTCCGTGAGATTCACATTTTAAACTGAACAAGACTAAGAAAAGCTCTATGGTTTTCTGTCTTTAGACGAGAGAAGTTCTTACCACCATCCTGGCCCAGTGGCCCAGCGGGGGAGGAGAGTCTGCGGGGCCCCGACCAAGGCTGGGCTGGGCCACGATTGCTAACATCTTGCTGCTACTAAGCCCTGCCCCACTGCCGGCCTGGGCCGAGCTGGGCTCCGCTGGGCCCTGGGAGCGGCTGCAGCCGGGCCAGGCCCCCTCCACCATGGCCTGTGCAGCCCAGCGGGGCGTCGGGCTGGGCCCCAGTGGCTGCTGGACAGGGAGGGGAAGCCATCAGCCCGCAGCTGAAATGAAAGCAGCAGGGGCCTGAAACGAGCAACATGGCCAAAGCGACCACCCCCGTTCTGGCCCAGGGACCCAGAGATCTTGGCACAGCCCCCCCAACACAACCTGAAATCCATCACAGAGACTGCTTCCGCCGCTGCCTGGCAGGGACCGCATGGCCATGTGCGGGCCCTGGGTAAGATACTAACTCTTTCAGTGCACAGATTAAGACTTGCAGAGCTTCAATCCTCTCTCGAGTTCTCACTCGAGAATGACAGCGTGAGGGACATGTAAAGAACAACATTGTTATAAATGGGTTTTCAGGAGGAGTTAAAGGTTATTAATTGTTATGATGAATTGTTAATTAATGTAATGAATTTTTATGTATAAGGTTGTTAAGTTATATACCGTTGTGGTTACTAAACGAGGGAGGAGGGTCCAAGGATTCAGAGAGCCTAGAAGGGAATTTTCTGGAAAACAATGAAGACATCAAGATGGACTATTATTGGAAGAAACACCAGCCAATGAGATCTAAGAATTATAAAATGATTGGTCAGGAATACACCATGTTATAGGCCAATCAGAGTCAAAGAAGAGGACCAATCACCTCAAGGATTGAAAACGGACCAATTATGAGACACTAAGAGACTATAAAACCCCGGGTGCCCGACACCCTGGGTCCTTCAGAGGAACTTCAGATCCGAAGAAGCACTGCTATACAGCCGTATAGCTATTTTTAGTGGTCTGGCTTGTCACATGGGTTTTAAGCTTATCCTAGAGTCCCACCCCCAGTGGTTTTTGTTTTTAATAAACAGGTTATTTGTTTAATTTTTATACAAGCCTCAGTTTTTCCCATCAATTTTATTTACACCTGTTTATTACAGTTTTGGGGGGCTCATCCGGGATAGCCACACCCTAGAGGCGGTCCCAAAGATAGCCAAAGACTGGGAAGGCACGTCCAGCTGACTTTTTTTTTGGCCGCCTGGAACAAGGATTTCTCCGAGACCGTGGAAGGGGATAGGGGATCGCTGGCTACTCCCCAGAAACCACTGAGGGTATGGCAACCCAGACCAGCAGGACCCTTAGAGAGGAAGCGAGGCTCACAACACACAGGTAGGTGTCGCAAGTGGGACGTGGCATAATGGGGTGGTGTTCATGAGTGTGGAGTGAGTGAGCAGACTAGTGAGAAGGGGGCTGGCAGCCCAGACCTCTGAAGTGATTGAGGACCTCCAAGTACTGCGGTTCCAGACTCCCACAAGGGGGCTGGCCAAGAAAGGAGAGAAGCGATTGTGTTAGAGTGATTGTGGAACCCTGAGGGAGGACCTGGGCGAGTGAAGGGGGAGCACCTCACTTTTCATCCGTCCTTACCCCTGCAGGCTCCCGTTCCCCCTGTCGTGGGGGGCTCCTAGGGGTAGCCTTAGCCAGGGGCGGAGGGTCCATAGGCTCAAGGCTATCTGGAGGGCAGTTCCCCAGGCGAGCACGGGGTGTCCCAGGCGTCAGAGGAAATAGGACTTTTAGGGTGGGCTGAAGACTCTCGACTGGAGACTTCTCAAAAGGATAGCCACCAGTCGGGGGATTGTTCCTCCTTAGGCAAGGGGGGGAAGTAGGGGACCCAACTAAAAGAGAGATAGGACCTGACAAAACCGAGGCAAAGGTGGGAGAGTCCCTGGAGGGGGCGGTTGCCAGGTGTCTTTGGGATGAGCACGAGAGAGTCCTTGAGGTGCGGGGCGGTTGCCGGGCGTCCTGTCCCCTGGACGAGCGTGGGAGAGCTCCCGGGATTGGGGCGGTTGCCAGGCATCCAGGGAAGGTTGAGTCAGGGAAGGTACCTCGCAGCGCGGCAACAGGCCGCAGAGGGTGAAGGCCACTGGCTGGGAGAAGTCCCCTTACCCACTAGGGGTAAGAGGGAGAGTGTAGAACCTGTCATTTAGGGCTACCGTTGATTTAAGTTGCTTGTCTTTGGTCTTTGAGTTTAAGGACTATCCTTTTCGTTTGGTTTATGAACGTAGAGTTTTTGGTTTGTGTTGGAGCATTTATTTGTTTTGGTTTATATTGTGATTTTGTTGGACTACGAATTAGTGTGAACGTTTTGTTGTCGTGTTGGCAAAAGGAGTTTATTTATTATTTTAGACACAAGGAAAGAGAGGACCCTCCATCAGGTGGGTGGTGGAGAGTTAAGGATATGTGGCCAAGCAGCCATTTTATCAGTTTCAGTTGTGGTGCTTATATCGCCATTTTGAGCACCTCGGCTATTGCTCTCAGGCCACCATTCTAGTTGTCTATCAGACCGCCATTTTGGTTGCCTCGGGTTCTGGTTTTTAGATTGCTATTTTGATTGTGGTTTTCAAGCAACAATTTTGTTTACTTCAGTTGTCTTGAAAAGCAGCCATCTTGTCTATTTCAGTTGTCATTTTTAAGCAGCCATTTTGTTAATTCCATTTGTAGTTCTTTTGAGTGGCCATTTTGTTTATTTAATTTGAGATTCCCATGTGGCCATTTTGTTTTATTCCATTTGTTCAATTGTTGGTTTTATCTCATTTGTAATTCTAAGTGGCCATTTTGTTTATTTAATTTGAGATTCCCATGTGGCCATTTTGTTTTATTCCATTTGTCCAATTGTTGGTTTTATTCCAATTGTTACTTTTATTTCATTTGTAATTCTAAGTGGCCATTTTGTTTATTTAATTTGAGATTCCCATGTGGCCATTTTGTTTTATTCCATTTGTCCAATTGTTGGTTTTATTTTGTTTGTAATTTTCAAGCAGCCATTTTGTGTTATTCCATTAGTAATTTTTAAGCGGCCATTTTATTTGTTTCTATTACAATTTTCAGGCGGCCATCTTATTTATTTTAAATGTCATTCTTAAGCGGCCCTTTTTGATTACTTCAGGTGGCGGTCTTAGTTGTTTTGGACCCTTTTGCTGGTTTTAGTCTTATTTTCCATGGCCATTTTTATTGGTTCTTGCAGTAAATTAAGTAAGATCTAATTGGTTTAATAGAAGATATTAATAAAAGATAGGTCTATGTGCAGGAAAAGGTTCCCGCAAAGGGAATGTTAAGGACACAAGACCTAAAGATATACCACCAGACAGTCCATTGGGGGAAATGCTACAGAATTGGGATAATGATAAAAATTTTAAAAAATTGGACAAAATAAAAAATGGTACAATACTGCATTGAAATTTGGCCCCAAAAGAGTATACAGGAAAGACCCGTAAATTGGCCATGGTATGGGTCAAAGGAAAAATGGTTGTGTTTGGCTCTAAATAAATATGTAAATTCGAAAGAAATACAAAATGAAGAAGAAATAAGATATGCGGCTTGTTGGTTGGAAAACGAGATTTGGGACAAAAGGGTCAGGATGTACAAAGTATCAAAGAAAACAAAAGAAGAAAAAGAAGAAGTTAAAAAACAGTGGGACCCATTGGACTGTCTTCCACCCCCTTCCCCTCCTGTTCAACCCATACCCCTTCCACCTCCTCCCCCTCTTATCCCTCCAATGCCCCTTCCTGCTCCTCCAGTACCCCTTCCAATCCAACCAGTATCCCCTCCTGTTCCCCCAACCATATCCCCAACAACCCTCTCAGTTCAACCAGTACCCCTCCCTACTTCTCCAACACCCCTTTCCATCCAACCAGTGTCTCCTTTTGCCCCATCAATACCCTCAACAGCTCTAACCCCAGTCATCCTCCCTACATCCACTCCTACTCCTACTGATCCATCCTAACCTCTCCCTCGTGATCCTCTTCCTCCATCTGCAAACCAACCCCTCCCCCAAGATACAGTTACAGCCTCACAAGCTCTGTCAGGAAGGTTGTCAGCTGGTGTAGAATGTGAACAGAGTTACTCAAATCAGGAGGTAGTATACTCTTGTGCATGCGCTGCGGTAGTAAGGCCGAAGGAAGGTGCAATAGATCCAAAACCTCATCCATATAACATCCGGTTCCAGGCAGGGAAATGCTTCCCAAAGGAAGAAAAGTTGTTTCCGCTAAGAGAGGTTCCAATAGGAGGTGCCCAGGGAGGGGTCGGGTTTGTAAATGCGCCTTTAACTGCTTCAGAAGTGAGGAATTTTAAGAAGGAGATAAAAACCTTGCTGGAAGACCCAATCGGAGTAGCCAACCAGCTGGACCAGTTTTTAGGTCCAAGTATATATACCTGGGAAGAAATTAACTCAATATTAGGTATCCTCTTCTCCCTGGAAGAAATACAGCTAGTACGGGTGGTGGGCATAAAGATATGGGAAAGGGAGAACAGGCCAGGTCCACAGGATAACAAGACTGGGGAGGATAAGCCTTTGAGACCACCGAATTGGAACCCGAACAAGGAGGTGGGAAGAAGGAGAATGAAAGATTATAGGGCTTTGATTATAAAGGGTATCCGGGCAGCAGTCCCAAGAAGCAGTAATGTGAGATTAGCCTTTGACAGCCAACAAGAAAAAGATGAGACTACCAGTGCTTGGTTAGCGAGATTAAAACGGAATTTCCAATTATATTCCAGTGTAGATCCTGAGAGCCCAGAGGGGCTGGTGTTGGTGAGAGTGCAGTTTGTGATGAGATTGTGGAATGATATCAGGAGAAAGCTGGAAAAAATAGAGGATTGGCAAGAGAAGGGTCTGAATGAACTATTACAGGAGGCACAGAGAGTGTATCTGAAGAGGGAGGAGGAAAATATGAAAACAAAAGTGAGGATCATGGTGACAGTTGCGAGAGAGAGTCAAGATAAGGAGAGGGAAGAGAAAAAGGAAACAGATAAACAAAAAGTAGAAAGAACTTGGGATCAGCCCAAAGGATCTTGGTGAGGGGAAAAACCTAGAGGATTTTATAAGGATCCCCAGGCAAGTGCTATTATTGTTGTGAAGAAGGTAATTTTAAGAAGGATTGTAAGGAATGGAAGAAAGATAACAAGTTATATAAGGACATCAATATAGAGGTAAAGGATGACTAGGGGTGTCAGGGGCTCATAAAATAGAGCCCTTGAGAAATCTGGAAGTAGGTAGGTCCCCAGGGGGAAGAATTTGAGCTTTTAGTTGATACTAGGGCTTATAGGTCTGGCGTTTCAAAGTTTCCAAAAGGATGTCAATGAAGTAAAAAGGTGTGTAAAGTAAGGGAAGCTAGTAATGAACCTTTTGAAGTTTCAGAAATTGAACAAGCGATAGATAGAGGAAATTAAAGAGAAGGATGTGTGAATCTGTTGTATATGCCCAAATTAGAGTGCCATTTATTAGGCCGGGACTTGCAGGTGCAACTAGGGATAGGGATAATTCCAAAGGAAGGACAAATGGTAACTACAATGATGGTGCTCAAATTGGAGGATGAGAGTGCAATAGATAATGGGGTTTGGGCAGGAGAAGGAGGTCGTGGTCGTGGTCTTTTGGACATAACCCCCATAGAAATAAAAATGAAACCGGGAATCCCACCTATTAGAGTAAAACAGTATCCCATCTCCACAGAGGGCAAGCAGGGGCTAGCTCCAGTCATAAAGGAGTTGATAAGAGATGGAATATTAGAACCATGTATGTCCCCTCATAATACTCCAATATTGCCTGTTAAAAAACCAGATGGCACTTATAGATTGGTTCAGGACTTAAGGGAATTTAATAAGCAGACTATTTCAAGGTATCCAGTAGTATCCAATCCCTATAACTTGTTAAGTAAAATACCATGCCTGGTTCAGTGTAATAGATTTATAAGATGCATTTTGGGCTTGCCCTTTGGCTAAAGAAAGTAGAAGTTGGTTTGCATTCGAATGGCAAGATGGGGAGATAGGGAGAAAACAGCAATTTCAATGGACCCAGTTACCACAAGGTTTCACAGAATCTCTGAATTTATTTGGCCAAGCATTAGAAGAATTATTAAGGCAATTCCAGCCTGAGGAAGACACCCAAATTTTGCAATATGTAGATGATTTGTTAATATCGGGGGAACAGAAAGAAAAAGTCCAGAAAACTGCCATAAGACTATTGAATTTCTTGGGGGAAAAAGGACTAAAAGTATCAAGGAAGACGCTCCAATTTGTAGAATCTGAGGTGAAATATTAGGCCATCTGACTGGAAAGGGATACAAAAAACTTGAAGCAGAACAAATTCAAGGGATCCTCTCCCTACCGGTACCAAAAACAAAAAGAGACATAAGAAAATTACTAGGACAAATTGGATACTGTAAATTGTGGATAGATGGGCATACCAAATTATTAAAGTTTCTTTATGATAAATTGGTAGAAGAGGAACCCTTGACATGGGATGAAGAAGATGAGCAGAAACTGAAAGAGCTAAAAGAAAAATAGACATCAGCCCCAGTTTTGAGTTTATCTGATTTAGAAAAACCTTTTGAGTTGTTTGTAAATGCTGAGGATGGGATTGCGTATGGGGTACTGGTCCAGAGGTGGTGTGGCAATAGAAAGCCAGTTGTTTATGTGTCAAAGCTGCTAGACCCAGTAGTAAGGGGTTGGCCTACATGTTTACAATCAGTAGCTGCAATGGTAGCTCTGGTAGAAGAAGGTTACAAACTGACATTTGGGAGTAAGATCAAAGTGTATACACCTCATAATTTAAAGAGCATACTGAGTAACTAGCCAATGGATCAGAGATAGTAGATTATTGAAATATGAATTGATACTAACTAACATAGAGATTTTGGAATTAGCCACTACAAAGATTCAGAATCCAGCATAGTTTTTATATGGAGAACCAGAAGAAGATTTAGAACATGTGTGTGTAGAAATCATTTTTTTGCAGACCAAAGTAAGAGAAGACTTACAGGAACAGCAGTTGCCAGAAAAAGAAGTGGTATTCGTTGATGGGTCTTCAAGAGTGGTAGAAGGAAAAAGAATGTTAGGGTATGCAGTGATAGATGGTAAAAACATGGAAGTGATAGAAAAAGGGAGTCTTCCAACAAAATAGTCTGCACAATGTTGTGAAATATATGCTTTATTAAAAGGGCTACAGTGGCTAAAGTTCAAAAAAGGATCTATTTATACTTATTCAAAGTATGCATATGGAGTGGTGCACACGTTCAGTAAGATCTGGGAAGAGAGAGGGTTTATAAATTCAAAAGGAAAAATACTAATACATGAGAAGTTAATAAAGGAAACATTAGAGGCCTTAAAGGATCCCTTGGAAATCGCAGTGGTACATATTAAGGGACATCAAAAAGGGACTTCTAGAGAGATACAGGGAAATAACATGGCAGATCAGGTAGCAAAAGAAGCTGCCCTTGAAAAAGATGACCAAATTCTACAGTTGACAGACCTGGGGAATAAAGGGGACGATGAGATCCCAATCTTTAGTGAGCATGAATAAAAGGAATTACAGAAGCAAGGGGAAACGAAGGACGAAAAAGGAAGGTGGATAATGCTGGATGGGAGGCAGGTGTTAAGTAAAGCTCTAGCTAGAAGAATTTTGGGGGACTTAAACGCTTCAACCCATTGGGGAACTCAGGCCCTGTGTGATCATTTTAATCGGAATTATGTATGTATCAGAATATATGAGATTGCAAAGACCATAACAAGAGATTGTATAATTTGTCAAAAAGTAAACAGAAAAGTGATGAGAAAGACACCACTGGGTGGAAGGGAGTTGGGTCAAAGACCTCTTCAATTTGTTCAAGTAGATTTTACGGAACTTCCACCAGTTCAAAGATTTAAATACCTGTTAGTAATAATTGACCATCTAACTCATTGGATTGAAGCGTTTCCAACAGTAAGGGCTACTGCAGGGGCAGTGTGTAAGATCCTATTAGAACAAATCATACCACGATATGGGATGGTAAATAACATCAATTCAGACAGAGGACCACACTTTACAGCAAAGGTTTTACAACAGATTGTGGAAGTGTTAGGAATCACGTGGAAACTTCATACCCCATGGAGACCCCAGAGTTCTGGGAGAGTGGAAAGAATGAATCAGACCCTAAAAATTACACTTACCAAATTAGTAGAAGAAACTAAAAGGAATTGGTTGAAGTGTCTCCCACTAGCTTTAATGAGAACAAGGATGAAACCAAGAGTGGATGTAGGTGTTTCCCATTATGAGATGGTGTATGGTTTACCATTTTTAACTACCCTGGATTATATAGGAGCCTACAAAGAGGGAGAACAGGGTGCAAAGAAGTATGTGAAAGTCATAGCAAGCACTTTAGAAGAGCTAAGGAAAAATTGATATTTACCTCAGAGCACCCCAATTGATTTTAAAATTCATTCATTTCAACCTGGAGATTGGGTCTTAATAAGAGTTTGGAAGGAACAACCGTTAAACCCCAAGTGGGAGGGTCCCTTTCAGGTCCAGACAGCTGTGAGAACACAGGAAAGAGGATGGACACATGCCACCAGAGTGAAAGGTCCTGTACCATCCCCGACTGAATGGATGATAGCCAAGACCTCAGACACCAAACTGACATTAAAAAGGGAGACTCCAGAGAGTTAGAAGAAAGAAAGGAAGACTCTTAACCCATACAAAGTTTTAAAGTTATTTGTAAATTAAAATCTTATTTATTTAACTTATTCTTAAAATAGTATTTAAGGTTGTTATTTAATATTTATTAGAATAAGTATTTAAGTATTTACAGATTGAAATAGTATTTAAGATTGTTGTTTTTCTAGTTAAAGATGGCTATTTAAGCATTTATCATAACTTATCCTGAATTTATGGTATTTCTCCTTGCAGAACAATAGACCCAGGATCCCAGAAAATAGAGCATCGTCCCACCTGTTTAGCAATCAGACCCCAAAAACGGAAAGAGTAACAGGGTGACACAGGGAAGGAAGTGGAGTGATACAAAGACACAGGTAAGACAACAAACGTAGGGGGCAAGACCAGATCAGGTGATGATACTTTTACCATGGATATAAAAAGAGTAGCCTGTACTGGACCCCTATGGGTGCTGATAGTGATGATAGCTGTGAGCCTCCAGGGGAGCCCACCAAACCCCTGTGATAAATGCTATCACACCATTTATACCGGAGAGGCGCGAAGTGCAGTTTTTAGGCTCCACACAAATCCTAACCCTGAATGTGTTGACCTGTTGCAGTTAAAAACCTGTATGGAAGATGGAAAAACCTATTGGTTACTTGAAAACATAGGGACACATAAACAGAAGTTGGTGGGGGAATGCCCTATTAGGGAAAGATGGATGTGTACTGATAGAAAACTGGGAAAAAGGAATTTTTAAAGGAATGGATCTAATAAAAGAAAAAGAGATAAAAGGAGTCATTAAACCAGGGGTAGAAATGAAATTAACGAATGGAAAGAACTTGTTTTTAGACTTAGTGGAGAGGATAAGCCATGAATTCAATGTGACTAACTTCTGGATATGCGGAGACACCAGAACAGCGGAGATATGGCCCTGGGAGGGGATCGCACTCAGTCCGCAAGAGACCCTGAAATTATTAAACAATCTGGATAAAGATCGAGGACCAGATGTGTGAAATGAGGAAGAAGTTTGGAATTTAAGATCTGATGTAATAGGGGAGGAATGCATATGGAGAAAGGGATTGAAGTTTCTCTCATATGTAGGTGAGTTATCCTGTAAAAGATATTTGACTACAAATGACACACATGAATGGTGGATCCCACAGAGTAAGCATTTGTATTGGGCCCGAAAACAAAGACCAGGCTGTTCATACATACAGAAAGAACAATTGTATGAATGCATAACCAGAGAATCAAATCCGTATCATGATGAGCCCCAATTATCAAAATTTTGGAATAAAAATGAGATTAGAAACGTAAAAACATCAAAATTCTGGAAAGCTCCAAAAGGGTTGTTTTGGATTTGTGGGAAGATGGCTTATGTTATGCTGCCAAAGGATTGGGAGGGAAGTTGCACACTGTGGGTAATAAAACTGTCATTTTTCCTGCTTCCAAGAGATGACAGTCAACATCTGGGAATACCCCTCTACTATGAACTAAAGCGTAAGAAAAGAGACTTATTTGGGGGAGCACAGAGGTGGGGGGATAAGGAATGGCCCCCAGAGAGGATTATTGAGACCTATGGACCTGCCACTTGGGCACAGGATGGCTCATGGGGGTATAGGACTCCTATTTATATGTTAAACAGAATTATAAGGCTGCAAGCAGTTTTAGAAATTATTACTAATGAAAAAGCTTTAGTTCTAGATTTGTTATCGGCACAAAACTGCCAAATGAGAACGGCTATATATCAAAATAGACTAGCATTAGATTATTTATTGGCCGAGGAAGGAGGGGTATGTGGGAAGTTTAATTCATCTGAATGTTGTATTGAAATCGATGATCATGGAGAACTAATTGAAAACATCACAACTAGAATTAGAAAACTTGCTCAGGTACCCATGCAACGATGGACCCCATTGATAAAGACAAGCTGGGATAACATCTGGAATGAGGAATGGTGGAAGAAAGTACTGTTTATAGTGGGAGGGGCACTTTTAAGTTTACTTTTTCTTCATTGATTGATACCATGTTTAATTAGAATAATTAATAACATTGTCCAGACTTCTCTTGAAAGGTAAAGTAATGAGAAGATTGAAAGGATCATGATGGTGAAAGAGAAAGACGCCAAAACGCCAAACAACATATGAGAAATACTAGAAATTAAGGAATTTTTATCAATCTTACCAAGATACTATTTAACTTATTGTTATTTATATAATTTATTGTTAAAGTTAAAGAAACTATTTTAAAAAATTGTTATTAAAAAGTTTGATGCAGGCTGAAGCCCGATCAAAGATTTAGAGGGGGCAGTTGTTATAAATGGGTCAAGTTTTTAGGAGGAGTTAAAGGTTATTAATTGTTATGATGAATTGTTAATTAATGTAATGAATTTTTATGTATAAGGTTGTTAAGTTATATACCGTTGTGGTTACTAAATGGGGGAGGAGGGTCCAAGGATTCAGAGAGCCTAGAAGGGAATTTTCTAGAAAACAATGAAGACATCAAGATGGACTATTATTGGAAGAAACACCAGCCAATGAGATCTAAGAATTATAAAATGATTGGTCAGGAATACACCATGTTATAGGCCAATCAGAGTCGAAGAAGAGAACCAATCACCTCAAGGATTGAAAACGGACCAATTATGAGACACTAAGAGACTATAAAACCCCGGGTGCCCGACACCCTGGGTCCTTCAGAGGAACTTCAGATCCGAAGAAGCACTGCTATACGGCCATATAGCTATTTTTAGTGGTCTGGCTTGTCGCGTGGGTTTTAAGCTTATCCTAGAGTCCCACCCCCAGTGATTTTTGTTTTTAATAAACAGGTTATTTGTTTAATTTTTATACAAGCTTCAGTTTTTCTTTTTCCTGTCGATTTTGTTTACACTGTTTATTACAACATGAAGACACCAAGGTCAGTAGAGAAGGAGTCAAGTCCCAGATGGATGGAGAATGAGGAGATGCCTTAGTCTTGGGCTGAAATCCTCTTGGAATAGAGGATGGCTATGGAGAAGAATGTAATTGATACATCAGACTCTTTTTCCCTGTAACTCATTAAAATGTATTGGGGGGAAGTTGTATTTTAATCACAGCCATGAACAGAGGAATCAGTGCTGAGGTGAACAAATGTTGAAGTGGCTATGATCCTGATGAGAGGCTTGAACAGGGAGAGACAAAAGTGATGAAGACCTTTTGCTCCCAGGAAAGAAGAAAACCTCTGTTCTTAGAGATGAAGATGATTTCAGAGATAGATGAAGAGAGCCTTTGCTTTTGAACAGTTCATCCTTAAAATGGCACCCCAATAAGTTGACATGGCGCAGAAAAGCAGCTGTGGGAAGGCTGTGAAAGATGAGAGGGATTTCACAAATGCAGATTCCCAGGCAGCTGTTGTTTTTGGAAATTAAGAGCCACAAGAGAACTGTATGTTGTGGTGAATTCCCTATGACAAGGGAAACTCCTCTCCCTAAGTGAACTGAAGAAAGACATTGTAGAAGTGGTAAACTGACTGAAAGTCCCAGGTTTTGTCTCTTTACGTTGTCAGTGGGAAAGAAAAAATGGCTGTAGGAGGGAAGAGAAGCGTTCTAAAGGTTTTATTCTGATTGATATTATTCTTCCTTTTAGTTCTGTTAATAAAATTTTCTTTATACCGTTTTCAAGTTTTGAGCCTGCTTTGCCTTTCTCCTAATCCTATCTCACAGCAGGAAATGAGTAAATAATTCTAGAGGGTATGTGGGCATTTGGCCAGCACTGAACCCACCACAAGAAGTTATTTGAAGCATGCAAATAACGTTTTTAGAGAATTCTTAGAAGATAATATGAAACTTTTGGACTTCAGCTTTACATACAAGTTATATTTCATTCTTTCAAATATTCACGAACATTTAATGAATAGTCAAGTCTATAGAAAGAAAGTCTCCATTACAAAGCAATAAAAGGTGGTGTATATATATTTTCACCCACTGTTTCCATCTCCTTCCACTTCAGGTCAGGAATAACCTTTTGCTGGCAAAACAACATACTCAATGTAGGGTAATTTGCTAATATTTTCTTTGGGGTTTTTGTTTTTTTAATTATTTATGTCACATGTGCTCTAGGAACATTTGTAAAGCCCACTGCTGAAATAAGGGCAGGAATCAGGTATTAGTCTGTGCCTTTTACAGATGAAGGATTTGAAAAGACAGCTGCAACAAGCAGCTGTTTATGAGCTGTTGGTTTTGGATGGAGCCTGAAAGATTTATCATCTGATGTAGACTGAAACTGAAACGGAAGACTGATGTTATATGGGGCATTTGTGGCTTTGTCTGTTTGGTTTAAATCTCAATACCCTTCATTTAGTAAAGTCCTCTCCAGAAATATTTACTTAACTTTTATTTAAGGACAATAAAAACTCTAAGCTTCTAAGCACACTTGTTAGCACTTTAAAAAAAAATATTTTCAGAATCAAATCAGTTCCATATTTTCCCCCTCTCTATCAGGTGCTCATGAAGCACTACTCAATAAAAGGTAGCAGAAATCAAATTAAGCTTCCCTTCTCTTATATAAGCCAACAGGCCCAATCCTCTCAGGCTGCAGGGACACAGCCCCAAGCTCAGCACCACTCTCCCAAACACCTCCAGCTCTCCAGAGCCTACCTGGGGAGGGAACTACAGTGCCAAAGGCTCCTGACAGAGTGGGGCTGCAACAGCTCGTGGAAGATGGAGGAAACAGGCCCTTTCTTCCAAGTGGAGAAAATCCAACTCTGCCGATACAGGAGCAGCATTTAAAGAACAGGAAGCTTGGATTCACAAAGTGCAAAGCAAGTATTTCAGAGATTACATTAATCAACATAAAAGGCCAGACTGAAGCCAAGAAATAGAGTTTATGTGCTGCCATCCTATAGAGAGTATATTTCTCCTACTTTTGCTCTGCCATAGAGAGCACTTAGAGCAGGATCCACCACGCCTCCACGTCTCAGCTTCCATTCCTTCCACTCCAAATTCTCGTCAACAACTCACTATCTTCCAATATGTCAAAAAGATCTTTGAGATTAAACATATCACCAAAAGTCAGGTGTAAGAGCTGGCCAGTCCTTCTTGTGGGGGTTGTGATTTATGTGCTGTATCACAACTCTGTGTGCCTTCACGGTGTGGAACTCTGCACAAGGTTCCATTTGTTTCTCCAACACAATCTGTTGGCAGCTCCGACTGTCAGCTTCCCACCAATGAGCTGGGTTATAAATGCACTCTAAAAGTCACCCAGATATTTATAGTCATTAAAAGTGATCTCAGACCTTCTCTTTTGACATCACTGGACAAATACAGGATTATGCTTGTAAAAACACAAAGTATCTTGAATATTTATCAAAATGTTATTAGTGAATTCAAGAGAAGGTCTTAAACTGGAATCTCCTGAGGAATAACTAGTCACCAGACAAATCTTTTATATCTCTCATTAGAAAAAAGTTGATGGCTAGAAGTCAGCCCCAAAAATTATTAGGAGAATATTTCTTCACTCCAAATGGAGGAGAAAACATGTTACTGCACCATCATGTGCCTTGTCAAAGACATCTACATGTTCTCCTTCAAGTGCTAAAAAACAGTAGCTTTCATAGGGTTGTGCTCCTTTAGCTGGAAGAAATCCTAGCATCCCATCTGTGGTGACAAAAGAACACCAGGGGTAGTTTTATTGCTTATTATTTAGCAAAAAACCAATATGTATATATTGATAGGAAGTAGTTTCAGAGACAAGTTACTTGCTCTTAATTTTAGTGACTTGTGTAAAAGCATCAACACAGAAGCAGCCATTTGGCAAAAGTATTAGCAGCTGAATAATATGTTCTTAGACAAAATTACTAACACTCTTCCAAATTCTCTATTTTAAAATCACATCATTGATGAAATACCTACAGTAGAAATAGGAGGAAAGCAAATAGCTTTGCAAAACAATAGCCATGCCAAAAAAAAACTTCTTGAAAAACCCATTATTAATTCTAACAGATCATTTAAGAAATTATTTCTTTATTTACTTGCATTTTCATCAGTCAGGAAAAATAAGGTATGTTAATGCCTTTTATTTGTTGTACTTATGTTTAAAAATTGTGTAGAAATTACAATGTTGGATCTAATTTAGCTTTTTAAATGTCTCATTTCCAGAAGTGCAAAGTGGACAGATACTGCGTATTGGAACCCAGACTGTTGGTTTAGCACATCTTTCTACATTGCCTATTTTTCCTTTTAGCCTAATAGTGCAAGCAAATTATCTCTAAATGAAATTTCCTCTTTTTCAGTTTGAAGCCATTTCCCCTTGTCCTGTCATTCCAGTTCCTGAGGAATTGTCCCTCTTGGTTTCCTTTCAGCCCCTTCAGACCTGGAAGGAGCTGTGAGGTCTCCACACAACCTTCTCCTCCCCAGACTGAGCAGCCTCAGCTCTCCCAGCCTGGCTCCACATCCATTTCATTTATCCAGTTCATTTATCCATGGCCTTCTCTGGACTTGCTCCAACAGTTACATGTCCTTCTTATGTTGGGAGCACCAGAGTTGTGCTTTCTCACTTAAGAATTAATGAGGTAGGTGATACAATTTCTAATACTGCCTTAAAAGCCAAATGGTTCTGTGTCAAACCTTGTTTCATACCTTTCACAATGAAGTTACATCTCACACCACGATGTTCCTATTCAAGCCTTTATAAATTAATAATGAGTAATAAAGCACATAATAAAATAATTCCTTTTCAGGATATCTTTAAAATTCATATCCTGAATCAGCTGGGTTTGTTTCCAATAAGTAATTCAGAAAGGTGGGAACAATGGTGGTCTAATTTAACTTCCAGTGCATTACCAAGGGTTTCAGCATGTTTTTGAAGCACTTTCACTGTGCATGATTAATCAATTAAATAGTGGAGCAGATGTCCTCTATTTCTATTTCGCATAAGCCAAATAGAAGTGGGTCACAGTGTGTCAGATGGAGCATAACTGCTTGGCAGCCAGGTTGGCACGACATAATGGGTGTTGATTGACAGTATCAACTATCAAAGGTTGAACCAGGGGTTCCAGAGAAATGGAAGGAGTTCAGAGTGGGTATTTTAGGGATAAGAAATATGTTCCTCCTAAGAATTAATTTCTTTTTAACTTAGAAGCTGCTGGTTTAGCTTTGTAATGTAAAAAGATTTACAGATCAAGAGCAGCCCTGGGAGAAGGATTTGCAGGAGCTGGTGGGTAGGAATTGAATATGCCCCATCCCAGAACCTCCCCCCTGCCCTGGGCTGAGCCCCAGTGTGGGCAGCAGGAGAAGGAATTCTGCCCCTCTGGCCCCTCAGGTGAGACTCCAGCAGAGCTGCCCCAGCCTAGACCCAGCACAGCAAGGACCGGGAGCTGCTGCAGATAGGCCCAGAGGAGGCACCAGGATGAGCAGAGGGATGGAGCAACTCTGCTGGGAGGAAAGGCTGGGAAAGCTGGGATTGTTCACCTGGAGAGGAGAAGCTTTGGGGTGACCTCAGTGTGGCCTTGCAGGGCCTGAAGGAGCTGCAGGAAAGATGGAGAGAGACAATTGACAAGGGATGGAGGGACAGGACACAGGGAATCGCTCCCAGTGCCAGAGGGCAGGATTAGATGAGATATTGGGAAGGAATTGTTCCCTGGGTGGGTGGGCAGGCCCTGGCACAGGGTGCCCAGAGCAGCTGTGGCTGCCCCTGGATCCCTGGCAGTGCCCAAGGCCAGGTTGGACACTGGGGCTTGGAGCAGCCTGGGACAGTGGAAGGTGTCCCTGCCCATGGCAGGAGTGGCACTGGATGGGCTTTAAGGTCCCTTCCAGCCCAAATCATTCTATGATTTTATGATTTATATAAAAATAAATATATATAGCTATATTAGCTTACAAAACATCAAATGGTAACTCTACCAATTTGTATCAGAACCAGCTGGATTAGACATGTATTATTGACTCATGAGACCTGTATTTTGCTAGTGACCAACCTTATGAAATTTAATGACTGTCCCAAGGAAAAAAATATCCATATTGCTTTGGTAAGAAATATAAATATTAATATATTAACAGCAGAAAGATGCAAAATTAGCTATGTTGTGTAGATATAGTGTATCCCGCTCTGGCACACCATTCCATCAGCTTAAACACAGGCAGAGGTGATCTCCAGAGGAAACTAAGGCTTCTGTCCCCTCCAGACTTTACCAGTGTCATTTTTGTCCTTATCACTGAAATTCAGTACCTAAGACTGTACTATCTATCCCTGATTCTTCCTGAAGTACTAGAGATTTACTCAGTTTCAATGACTTCTCCCAGCAAAATTTCTCAGGTAAAAATGCTCAGTAATCATCTTGTTTGTTCCTTTGTTTTAAATTTCCCATTCTGCTGAATTCATTAATAACAGCCTGAAATGAGACAGAATATCATCTCCAGTCTCGCAGCCAATTCCTGCCCTCTTGGCTTTCATCACTGCTTCTCCTTCAGTAATTCTCCTGACCTCCCTTTTCCTACTTCGTCATTGGGAATCGGGACAGTGGTGCCTTCCAAGGCAAACCCAGAGGTGTGCCTGCTTCCTAATCTGCCTCCTCTCTCCACAGCTGCTTACAACCTCTGTCCTCCCAGCAGGGACACACCATTGACCAGCTCCTTCCGACTTCTGGGCCTTCCTCCAGCTCTCTTGAAATGCAATAGGAAGATTCTGCAAAGCACTGCATCTCCAATGCAGTCTTTTCTTAATACACACCTGTCTTAGGATGCCTAAGACAGCAAACTTGTGCTGAGAAGAATAAAAATTCAAGTAGGAATCTGAGAAGTGGTAACAGTTCACCTAATGCTTCTCATCATAGAATGAATAAATTTAATTTTATCCAGTACGATTTTTAAAACTGAATGTTTCCAACAAAGGTTTGGACTCTGTCTTAAAGGTAGTTTTGGGGTCGTTGAACAAATGTGTTTTGCTGGTCCCAGGAAATGCCATTTAAATTTGTCAGTTTTAAACTAAAGAGAGTCATGATTTCCCATCTGTGATTTCAATTGTAAAACTTGATTTTGGCAACCTGTCAGAACCCTGGCGCTTTACCAAGCCCTGCTCACAGCCCACACATGGCCACGTCAGGAATCTGCCCAGAGCCCAGTGAGGCTACTGGGATTGAGGAGCTGTGGGAGCAGACCCTCAACCTGGAACCAGGACACAGCCCATGGAACACCAGGACTTAGTGTGGTGTTTTGTTTTTGAGTTTATTTGATTGTTCTATTATATTAAGGTATTTCTATGTTAATTAGTTATAAAATGGTTTGCCCCTGTGTACCCCCTGTCCTTCCCAGAGTGGATCCTTCCCCAAGCCCCTTTGTCCAGGGTTTCCCACCATTTCCCCTGCCTGTCAGAGATGTCAATCACCCTTCTTCCCACCACTTTGCCAAATATGTACCTGTCAATCCTCCCTCTGCCTTTGTCTGTCACCTCAGCCGTGCTCTGATTCTTCAGGAACCTTCTGTATCAATCACCCGAACTTTCACAGGTGATTGGTCCATTAGACTCTCTTTCCAACCCTAAGTTCTCCCATTTGCCCCTTGCTGCCCCTCATCCCTCCCCTGAAATACCCCTATTGGTCACCTTAGGTTCTATCCCCCAGGTAATTGCCCTCCTTATAACCCCATCTCAGGCATAGCTCAAGATCACTCCGGGGCTGCCTCTTTGGAGGAAAGAAAGAATAAAATCCTCCAAACACTGCATGCAGACTGACCCTTCCTTGCTCTAGCTTCGGATTGCACACAAACAAAAGCGCTGCATCAGCAAGCTAAACCCCGCACCTGCCATTTCTCTCTGCCGCGTGCTGGCGACTCTGACCCCAGCGCGCCAGTCCCCGCCACCCCGCAACTGACTGGGAACCCCCGACGCAGGCAGGCGGGAGAGAGAAACGCCACACCTGGTGCCCAATGTCCAGGCTGAACAAGCCCACTCCTTTTGCGTGGAGCTTGCCCCAGCAATGCAAGCGTGCCTGCAGCTCACCACCGGAGAGCTGCCTCAGATGCTTTGAATCGGCGTCACTGCGAGAGACCAGAGCCGCCGGCCTCTGCAGGAGATAGGTCCCTGGACGGACTGATTGATGAAGCCCACCCTGAGTCTGGACTTTGTGTCGTCTCGGGATTTCTCCGAGCTTCCAGATGTGGCAGTGCTGCTGCTCTGCGTGTCACAACACTCACTTTTTTCGAGTAAGACGTGTGGAGTTGGAGACATAACCTCTATAGAACAAGAAGCATTTGCGAGACCGTCTCTGTGATCAGAAGACCCCCTGCTGTAGTTTTTTTTCCTACGCAACAGCGGTTTGTAGGTGAGTACGAAGGGACTCATTGTCAGCAGGCTGCGCTGCCACAGAGGGACACATTGAAAGAGACGTGAGCAGCCGCTGCTGCCGGAGTGGAGAGTTTTTTGTCTTTTTTTTTTTTTCCGCTTTTTTCCTGCAGAGGGTGGGCGAGTCACGGTGATCAGATAGACATGGGTGCAGGTCTGTCTGCTCAGCAAAGGGAAGTTTATCTCCCAGTTAAAAATACCCTGAGAGAAGAAGGTGAACGTTTCTCAAAAGCGAAACTGAAAGGTTTCATTCAGTGGTTGTGCGCTGTTTTTCCCCACGTCTCAGCGAAGAATGTTAGTCAGAAAGATTTTTGGAAGCGTGTCAGAAAGAAATTATCTGAGAGAACCCAGCGGGGGGACCCAAGGATAAAGGAAGGTTTTATGCGTTTGTTTGTAAGGATTTGGGAAGCGATCAAAAAGAGAGATACGTGGGAATTAGAGAGACGCGAGCTTATCCCCAGTTTCTCCTGAAAACCCCCTCCCTCTGCTTCTTTCCCAGCCCCCACTTCCCCTACCCTGCGAGAACAGGGGAGGGCATCCTGCCAAACATCAGCACAGGGCTGCATCTCTGAGAATGGAGAACGTCACCCTGGCCCTCCTCGATCTCCCGGGACCCTTGCTCTGGCAGCGCCGGCCACGCTGCCCAGGACCCTACCCTAAACCCCTTTTCCAACCCCGTTTCCCCCGTTCATGATCCTTCTAGCATGCAGAAGAATTTTATTTCCACAAACCCCTTCCTACCC
>VWZV01010939.1:807879-820961 GCA_013397155.1 Irena cyanogastra | reverse complement strand
CCCTTATTAGTCTTTTCAAAAATCATTAATGCTAACACAAATACAGTAATCAAGCAACTGATATAACAAACAGCTGCTTCTCCTACACGGTGACTTCAGAGACAGAAAATCTGGATGATCCCTTTACATTTTCCTACACAGGGCAGTTACCAATTGAATTTGGTGCACTATATTCCAGCATCATATTCTGCATAGAAATGACTGACATGAGCTGGAGGAGCCCCTACAAAGATGAGCTGGCAGGTACAAGTGCAACAGTGTGAAAGGCACTGGCTCTGTAGCATAACTCCCCAAGTACATTCTCAGGTCACACACTAAAAATGTTTCAAGGTACATAATTTATACAATAGAATGAGTATTCTACACTTTGAAATTATCTGCATAAGGCTGTGAATTGTCACCATTCTCATGGGTTTGTATTTATTTCCCTGTGTAGACACTATTGATTTGAAAGAATAAGAAGTTCAATAAAACTAAAAATAATTTGAAAGCAAACTATACTACTAAAGACTTCAGTCCCTTTTCAGTATGCACATGGGAGTCACAGAATAGTAAGCATTCCTGTGCAGTTAGTAACAGAGTGAACGTATAACAGCTTGTGTTTATGTATTATTACAGACAGAAACACTGGATAGCTAAAGTCACCATCCTAAAGTGAGCACAGATCTAGACAGCAAGATATACACATGCACAAATACAATGTTGTATGAAAGCTTTGTCTCTGAACAGCAGTGCTGGAGAAACAAAAATGGAATTGAGTAATTTAAACAGACATGAATGGAAAAAAAGTTTTACACACTTTAGTAAAATAAATAAGATAATATTTTCAGAAATTACATGACAATATAAAGCAAAATGACTACAAAGCTATTATGAAAACCATCAGATTGAAATCAGGACAAGATGTCAAGTCTACAAAATGGAATCACTGCCTTCTAATATATGAGAACAGCAAATGCCACTGACTTTGGAGAAATTCAGAAAAAAAAAAAGCATACATGGAACAAAAGGACCTACTTGCCCTGTCAGTATTAAGCAAACAACAATGAAAAACACCTAGTTGCAGTTGTTTCTGGTTAATCACAACAATTACAACAATTAGCTCTCAGGATAGATAACCATGCTGATGAGAAGTTGCAACTTATCCATCACGTTTCAAACCAATTTTAAGTAGGCAAAATTTAAAAAAACCAATAGGATAAGCTAAGAGGAAAAGGGCAAACACTCAATCAAGAATGTTAATTAAATAGTCATTTCAGTTGCCTGAGGAAACTCACATTTTCCTGAGAAAGATTGCTGGTTGCTCTAAGGCCCTCATCATGGATATGGTTTTGTAGTTCCTGAATCATATGAGGTAAACCACTTGACACAGCACGGAGTAGAGTATACATATTTGCCATGTCTGTAACAGAGATGCATTTTTATAGAGTACGCTTAGAAACGCTAAAAATTAACATTTAATATAGTATCATAATTTCAAACAGAACTTTTAAAAGATTGAAACAAGACCCATTGTTTTGAAAGAAAAAATTAACATACACTGGATCACTGACAAAAGAAAAAAAGGAAACAGTAGGCCTATTATCAGTATTTACTGAGTTCTGCCATTGTGACTACCTCACCCTTCCAATACAGCTTCTTCAGGAGAGACTCTAAGAAGAGAGGTGGGCTAGTGTGGAGAAATAGTGCACCAGTTTATTTTAAACCCTGGTTTTCCTTAATCTCCCTTAGCAGCAGCTGACTAAAATCAGTTTAGATATCTTCTTGACTTTTTATTTGCCTCCAGTGGTAGCTTGAAATTTTTCTCAGGTGAGAAAAGCTCTAAACAAGCAACTGCTATTTTTATTATATTTTGCCTCCCCGCACCCCCAAAAAAGAAACCAAACAAAGCAGATCCAAACTCTGATCAAACTTGAAAGATTCTCTGGAAACTGAACACATCATTATTAGATAGAATTTGATTTTGACTGTGAAAAATCATTTGTTTCACATAAGAGATACCATCTTCCATGCAAGAATAAGCATTCTTTCAAAGGTAAGAGGCATGCAGTCATCGGGAAACACTTTTTTTTAGTCAGGCAGGGAATATAACTACAAGAACATCTCCTTCTGTAAAAAAGATTTGGGATGAGAGGTCACAAAAGATTGAGGACAATAAAAAGTGGCTATGAAAAGATGCCAAAATATTTTATAAGCCGGACCTGTTAAGTGATGATGAAGAAGTCTGTTAAGACAGCCATGGGTTTACAAAGGAAAACACAAGCATATAATATGATCAATTCTACAGAACACAGGATTTCAGTGTGTTTTTAAGATGACTAAGACAAGGAAAGAGAAAGAGCATTAGCTGAAAGAAGGATTGTTAACAGGAAAGAGAAGGTTTTGACTATATACTTGGAAGAATAAAAATTAGTTACATGCTAAAAGAAAAATGTCATTCAGGGTTTAATAGGGATTTCTAGATAAGTAACATCAGTTGAAAATGCTTATATGCACAGAAGGTCATTGAAAAAAGACAGGAAATTGCAAGGCTAAGTGAATAAAACAAAAAACCATTTAGGTCTTTTTGTGACCAGTGAGACTTACCACTTCTTTTCTCTTGTCTGATAATATTGTGACATTCTGCATGTAGAAACTGCAAGTGATCAGCTACCATCCTCTGTTGGCATTCATGAGTCACTTTGCCATATGAGCTAGGATTCAAGTACTTTCGACATCGCATTTCTTCATCTTTTAACCTACCTAAAACCTACACAGAAGAGTTTAAACTGCGAGCTGAAGAAATACTGCAACCTATATAGTACCAGAATGTACAACAGTGCATGTATGTAGAATGAGAAGCAAGAATAAATAATAGAGTAACAAAAGAACTTGTGCAGGATGCTGAAAAATTAAATTTATTCTTCTAAATCAGGCTATTACTAAATGAATATAGTCTAGTGTGAGTACTAACTAGGCTTGGTCACTACTAGATGAAATTTCAAGTTTTCATCTTGAAATTTCTTGCTCCCTTTAACCTTGTGACCAGTCTTCCCCAATTTCTCTTACCATACTTCTTAATCCTTCTGAGAAAGTTTTACCACAATATCTAATAAAAAGAGAACTCTAAGAATCACTTTACTATTCCAAGTCCATCTGCTTGACGTAAACATCTGCTCAATAGGTACAGGAGTACATCTGAGCTATTAATAAAAGATATTTTATAACTCAATGAAGGAAATACGTTTAATCAGAAGATAAGTCATATGAATACTGCCATAAAAGCACTTACAGCCTGTGAATATGAGGGGGGTCTAGGGAGAGTAGTGCAGCTGCAGACGGCTAATGATAGGCAAAACTGCTTTTGGTTAAGTTGAAGTCTTAGTCTGTCCCTGAACTTCAATACAGGTGCGTCACCATTAGCCTAAAAGCAATTTCACAGCCCTCTGCTCAACTCTTCTGTCTTGGTAGTGCAGACAGTATACAACCAAGAGCTGACTCCTATCATTGTATTAATCTTTGTTTTCTCAAACTAGGTATAAGAATTACAAGTAATTTAACCACAACATAACTTCATACACCATGAAGTAAAATGAAAGAAAATCCATCTCAGAGTATGTAATTTTAATAATGTTTTGCAACAAGAGTCTTTTCTAACCATATATTGCTAAAACTCTAATGTTATCTTACTCCAAACTGAAAGAAAATAAGGATGTGAGAAAGTAATACTAATCAACCTGATATGTTTTATTTTTTTGACTTTTTTTTTTCACTTTTCATGCCATTGAGTTATCATTTATTATGAAATATTTTGATACTGACTGCCCATCTATAGCAAGGTTTGTAGTTTATGTTCAGATCAATCATGTCACTAAAAAGTACCATTTCAATTACATGAAAGCATAACACAAAGAACAACTATGAGAACTGTAGAGGACAACAGGTATCATCAGGAAAATTATTTTAATTATTGCATGTTTACTGAAGAATCTCTTACCTTCTCCATGTACTGTGAGCAATTTGACTCTTGCAATAAGTTTGAAGCTTCTTGTTTATAATACTCCCCTGTTTCATTCAGAAAAGGACACTCAAAAATTTCCTGATAAAACTAGAAGAGAGAATTTTTTTAAAAGGATAAATAATGTACATACTAGATTAACATTCCAAATTAAAAATACATTATCAGAAATGTGTATCTACCTTTAGGGGGAATTTTTTCTTATACTGTTCAACATGAACAAAGGAGTTAATAACCCCATGGATTACTTTCTGGTTTGGGTCTTCTCCACAGCGATCACTGAAATAGACAAAGAAAACATTTACGAGAATGCAGGTATCTGGTGTAACTCATCCATAGCCAAATGAAATAAAATTGGATGAAAACATTTTCCAGTAAACTCCTCTGCTCAAATTGGCAAAATTGAACAAGATTAATCTTAAAATAAAAAATGCACTTCTTTCTCTCATATACATTTAAATTGTTGAGATAGTTATTCATAAACATTCAAAAGCATTTAAAGGTCATGAAATTTCCAAGTATTTGCTAAGGATCTAAGTATTCCAAATTACATATTCTAAGCAAGCAGTTTAAAATAATTTCCATCTTGTATTTGTAGTCTTTATTATATAGACTACCTCCAACTCTTGCCTCTTCCAAAAAATCCATCCTTTTTACCAGCATCACAACAAGAAGCATGCTGTTTTCTTTTCTGAATATCTACTTTTCAACGCGTAGATTCCAAGTGGAATAAGTAACACACCTGACCCATTACGTCACAATATTTAATCACACATCAGAAAAGGAAAACCTTTCATCTTCCAGTCAAGGTCTCAGCTTCAAATGAAAGAGTTGAAGTGAAGAAAATGTCCTCTTTAGTTCCATTCAGGTGAAAATAGAAGTAATTAAAACAAGTGCTTTGCATGCTAAAAACACTAGTGTTCAGTCCTTTGCAAAGACTGGAAATAACCAGCACTCAAAACAGCAGAGACTTCCTCTTAAGACATAAAAAGTTCTAAAAAAAGTCCACTTTTCATATGTACTTTACATCTAAGTAAAAAAATATTCATTAACTCCTGAGGTGTTAAATAGGACTAAAATATGATTTACAAAAGCATATTTATGATTAAGCATCAAAGACAAACATTACCATATACCCATCTAGGCTGGGGTGAAATGGGAGAGAAGTAATTTTGCTAATGTGGTTTATTTTGGTTTGTAATCAAGAAAAACTCCAGAGGATGCCCATAAGCTGTGGAAGTTTACCAGGACAGTCATACCAGCAGTCATTGTACTATGCACACCAGACCATCTCCACGTATTCCCAATGCTGTTAAGCATGCGTATTGCTTTCAAACACTACTATTTTCTCAGTTCTGAAAACTTAAGCCCATGATGGGTGTAAAGAATTAGCTCTCTTAACAGATAATGAACAGTCACTGTATGGTTTATGCAGCTTTATTATGCATTCCAAATGAACTAAACTGATGGGTTCCATCAGGGATGGTCTGATTTTTTCACACAGGGAACAGGAAGATTTCCTCTGGTTGTGGGAGCTGAACCAATGGAATAAACTTGAGTTTGAGTACATGTAATGACACCCTGTGTCCTTACCAACATCCCTCCACAGAGTCGTCTGGTTTATGATGGCAGAGGCAGCAACACAGAATCACAGAAAGAAAAGTCCCATCTGCCCTGGGCCTGCAACTCCATCCCAGAGGGGCCCAGGAGCATGGAGAGCTGCAGGATGCAGGGAGCCTGTGAACACAGGGCTAGGCCATGGAGCATAGGAAGCCACAGAACTAAAAGCAGAGCATATTACAAGAGACAGCCCAGCCCAGCTCTCACATGCAGGGCTCCGGACCTGGTAGACAAACACAAGCAGCATTACTGGAGGAACAGCTCAAGCCCCAGCTTCCCACTGCTTGGTTCACAGGCCAGTTGAGACCTTAGCCCATACATGTGTGGGAGGGGAGGGGGCAGCAATGGCCAGACTCAGGGGACTCAAAGGAACATTAGGAAAAAGCTGTATAAGTACAGGAGTCATGCTCCATGGAAGAGCGGGAAAGAAGGAAAAAAGCTGTTGAAGCAGAGGTCAGATGGCACAAAGGTAATAAATGAAAACCAACCCAGCACAGAACAGGCCTTGCCTGCCCTGGCAGCCACTTCAGGTTTTTATTTAGACCAATGGCACTCTGCTCCCAGGAACGTGTAGTGCAAATGTCAACAAAATTTGACAGAAGTTTTAAGGACGACTTTCACAAAGTTGTAGTAGTAAGAACAACTGCCACACTAAAATGGAATTGGTGACTCCACAAAGGTACAAGTCTATGAAAAGTTTATTTTCCTTCTTGGCAGCAGTCAGCAAGCAATTCAGATGCATAAAACTACAGAGCAGCTGCAACACAGGTTGAAGCAGGGATGTCACAGGATATCTTGAGTATAAGGGTATGATGATGTTTGGAAAGGAATTTGGATAAAAAGATTAAGTGATAGAAATGGAAGTTCCACTAATTCAGGTGGTGACAAGTTATTTTTTTCCAAAAGAAATAGAGAGCTACAAAACACATACACAAGAAAGTTGTGCTGGTTTATATTAACTCCATCTTGTTCCTGTCTTCAGGCTCAAGCTAACAGTGGATGTACAACATGTATTGTACAGTTTAGTAAACAGCTCCAAAGAAGAACATTTTTAAAATTTCAGGTACAATAACTAAATACCAGATTTTGTAAAAGAAGATTCCACCACTCAAAAGAAGTGCTCTGCTGTGGCAGACCAAGGATCTTTCGAGGCCAATTACCTACAGAATTCGTTGTGAACTAGATGAGACTGTTACAAACACTTTTAGGGAAGTTAACTTCCAATAGCATTAATTTCAAACAAATGGTACAGATAATGTATCAGCTTAGACAGGAATAGGTCCAGTTAGTTAGAAAGTGTTAGTTGTCCTTAGTAGAGAAGCCTCTCTCAGTTAGTCTGTACCAATCACACTGTCATTTGAGATAGCACCTGAGTAATTTCCAAATTATTTCTGTTTAAGAATTTAATAGATGAATTTTCTCACAATTCAAGATCTTGTTGGCTTCCTGTTGTGTTGAAACAAAAACGCTTAAGTTGACATTCAGCTTGCCTTGTAGGAGGAGTGCTTGGGCTAGAGGGAGGGGGATGAAAGTGTTATACTCAGAACTCTATATTAGGAGTGCAGTCAGACAACACAGGCTTAAGTGATTTAAGAATTCTCTACTGTGGAAGGGGGCTAATCCTGCTCCCTTTTGCTCAGTCACAGGCCTCCATCTCTCTTCATTTGCTTTGGCACTCATCTAATGCTTTGCTGAACTTACTTGTGCCAATCTGGTGAAACATTAGCCAAGGTGGTTTTCTGTCACATTAGCAGCTGAGCTGGGTCACTAAGGGACTAGGTGAGCACTAAATTCAGCACATGAAAGGTCGTAGAGCACAGCCTGCTCCTTTTCGGTGTCAGTAAACTCTTAGATCAGTTTAGCCATCTTGTTCAGCTGAGTCACAAGCCACTACTTGTATTTCTTTATTTTCATGTATCAAAAAAAGTTTATTGTCAATTATAATGTATAACATATTGCACAAGCTTATAGCTTCTAAAAAGTCAGTGTGCTCAAGGCTGTAGTCAGAAGTCTTTTCAAAAATCCAGTTAAATACACTGATAAAGTAGCATTTGAAAAAAGAATTTGTGGCTCTGCTTCCCTATCTTTTCCAGTACAGTAACAAAGCTACTTTTATATGCAATAAATGACTACAGTGTTGGTTATCAACTCCACATACTACGTAAACTTCCTGCCTAGAAGTAGTTCAACTGTCCCATCTACATGAATTTAATTTTTTAAAGCATTTTAATAAACTGAACTGCTTACAAACAACTACTAATACAGGAGTTTTTGAGTACACACATGTATTAGTAATTTTATTAAAATTTTTAAGTTATATTATTCCCATGCATATTCTTGCATGTCTGACAGATATAACTTATAGATATCCACCTTGTTTAATCCCTGAATTACTGAACTCAACATTAAAAGACATTTAAGTCACTTGCAGCAGAGTCTTTAAAACTGCTTTTTAAAAGCTGTATTGATCACTGAAATGACAGCAAAGAACAGCAACAAACCTATTGTTACACACACAGGCCATCCTCAGAATGCCCACATGAAGCACTGCATTTCATGACAGCAGGAAAAAGACAGCTACAAGAAGCAGTTCTGTCTTACGTAATTCACTAAATGATATGCCGATCACAAAGTGGCTAGAAGAAACGTAATGTGAATTGCTGCATGTATATTTTGAGAAGCAGAACTGAATTAACTTCTCTGACACACAAAAGACTCCCTAATAAAGAATAGGAAAAAAAATCCTAATCCAACCATTAGAGACAATGACCGAAGTTTTATTTCAAAGTTTCCAAATAGTTTAGCAACAAATAGTATCAACTTGTTACAGTCTCAAGATCTAATGCCTCCCAAAGCCAGTGACAACCTTGATCTAAACACCCTGGGGAGGTCTGCCATCAGCATCAAGCCAAAACCAGACCATTATTTTAAGGGGCATCAGATGTCTGCTGAAAAAGGCTTTCATACTCAGTTCCAGTCCTACCCACCAGTGAAATATATACATTAAGTAAGACAAGTCTTCAGCATCACTATGCTTGATGTAACAATGGAGAAAGTTCTTCACCATGAATTAAGGAATCTCCATTTAGTAAAAATAGTTAGAGTAAAAATAGATAAAGCAGTATTAGTCCTGGTTTCAAAGGAACCATGATTCAACAAGTGGAAGCAAATAAATACTTCCTGGCTTCAGAAATGCCATCCAAAAGAAACATCATATCCTTTACTTTGTTGTAAAATATTTAATTCAGGAATGAAAAATACAAATAAACTATTAAAATTAGGTTTTCAATACCTTACAATTTTTTTTTCTGTCCAAGTGCATGTTCAAGGAACCTCAAACTGTCAAAATACCTATCTCCCTCAGTTTACCTACACCAGTCTGGTCACCTGAGTGATCACACAAAAAAAACCCCAGTCATTAGGCAATTCCAGAGTTATCCTAAATAGTGGTAGGAGTGCAGAAACAGATGAAACTTACAACTACACACAAGATCTGTAGTAGATTGCAAAATTTCTGTTTATTCATAAATCAGAAGATCCTTTAGAAGTTAAATAAAAATTCTAAATCAAAGCTTTAAAAGTCCCAAGCTCTTTGGCTTTATTTAGAAGTATATAAAAAAAAGATATTTAGAAAAAAAATAATTACTTTCCCTCAAACTGCAAAATTAATTATCTTCATTTTATTCAAGTCAAACACCAAAAATGTTAAGTGAAGGTAGTGATCTGAAAAACAGAAACCCAGAAGCTTTGCCACTTGCAAGAACAGTCCTGGGTTCCATGCAAAGCAACACAGCTTCTCTGACTTTGGCAAATCTTTGCCCAAGGCCTGGTCCTTAACTTGACTGACAGCACAGAAGCTAAAGGCAGTCAGGATCAGGTGGAGAAACAGGCAAAAGGCATCCTATGGGACCTGGACAATTATTCTAACTCCTCCCCTATCCCATTGATAATAAGGGTTGCTGAAACAGAAAGATCACTACTCTGGGGTTACAGGGAATTCACTGCCTTTTGCTACACATGAAAGCCACAAATACACAACTACAATGAGAAAAGCTGAGAGATTATCATCATCAGAAAAGAAGTTATCTTAAAAAAAACCAAACATAAAATAATTCTGTCACAGTCCACAGATTTCCAAAGTAAAAAAAAAAAAGTGCAATATTCCCACATTATGTTAAAGCAAGAAACAATCAAACACTCACTTTTTTATTTCTCGGAGGAGCATCCGAATAAGGATGGCCTGCAGTGGCTCAATCATTAATTTTCTCCACATATCAAGAGCTAGCTGTCAGGACACAACACAAGTTTGCATCAATTGAAAGTGCATTTAAAAAAAAAAACAACCTAAAAATCAACACACCAAACCCAGAACAGTACCTAAGATGACACAATTTCCCATTCAGGATTTTAAAAATTCAGTTGTTGCATAACCTCTTCTTTCTCTAGTCAGGCAGTATGTGAGTGCTGGCTTCCCAGCCTCAATTCTTCCTACACATCATTCCTTGGTTCCACTCCATCAAGTACTCTCAAATGCATATAAGGACTCTTAGCAAGTTGGTTACAAGGACAGAATTTGAGACTACACATAAACAAAACATCTGCACAGTAATAGCTTTTCTTACCTACATACCTTTCTAACCAAAGTGTCTGAACATGTACAAACATCAGTATTTCTAACAATGATTGCAAAATAAGCCTCACCTGACAAAAGGGAATTTCTCTTGGCCAATCTGTCAGAGGTCACAGTCAGAGATACAGAATCCTTTCATCCAACACACAAAGAACATCTCCAAACTAAGATGCTTACAGCTTAAGCAAAGTCACTGGCAAGCTACCATATGGCTTCAAATGGAACTCAAATAAATTCAAGAATTCTTCAATTCTTAAGGGTGAAGCAGTTGCTCCCAAGATACACCATTTTTAAAAACACAATTGCAATAGTTCAAATGAGCTTTTACACTTGCATCAAAGTCAGATTTAAAGTCCAAAAGGGATAATGTGATCCCTTACATACAGGAATAACTGCACATAGGAGACCTCCAAAAACACCTGCCAGGAGGTAGTAGACTGGGAAAAAATGAAACTGCAAAGTTCAGTAAGGACAGAGGGAATACTGCTTCTAAGAAAGCTTTGACACAACTAACAGGTCACTAGATTTAAAAATTAAATTATCTATCATGTATGTCTTAACTGAAAGCAGGCACACAGTTATCAACTGCCAATCTGACCCACTCTGTGAAATACATCTTCTTTTTAAAGAGCATACAAATAAACTTGCTCCGGCTGTCACAGCTATTCAGCACCCATGCTGCCATACAGGGTTAAGAAAGTAAACCTGACACAACTGCACCATAAGCAGGCTAAAGGAGAGGTAAAAGTTTGCTTATAAATCCAAAGACAGATCACATTTTGAAACCCAAGTTGTCTTAGGAGTGATTTTCGTCTTGTGGAGAGTAATTGGAGAACAGTTAAGTTTCTGTAAGACAACAGGAACTCATACAGTACAGCATGAAAGAAGCTAGCTGAAAGAAGACAGCTCTGGAGAGAGAGAAGAAAGGGAGGGGAAAAAAAAAGGAAAAGAACTGATATATTTTATGACTGTGAGGTGAAGAGAAACAACCTCAGGCTGTTTGCTATTCTGCAATGTGGTCTCTAGCATGGTCCTCCTCACATATGAGCTACCAGTGGGAATTGAAGTCAAGTCACCTATTAGAATTTTCTTGTCAAATCAACTATAGACAGATCAATCCAGCAACCTGATGTTTTAGTCCAAGACAGTTTCTCTCACTTGAGGATAGGGACTGATCTTACTTCTCCAACTAGACTGGCAATACTGGTAGTTTTCTCCATTTTCAAGAATCTGTTTCTGGGGGAAAAAAACCCCAAAGGCACATCATAAATACCTTCTAGCTCAGCCCTTGAAAACTCAGGAGTTTGAAATCAGTGACCGGAGCTCAACTCAGAAAAGCAGTCTACTCCACCATGCATTCATAATATACAGAGAAGAAAAAAGTAATGTCTTGCAAGCACTAGCAGACTATTTTCATTAACTTATCCTGTATATTTCCTAGTACAACGATGACTGAATGTCTGGAACACTTGGGATGAAGAACTGTTTGAAGCTGTGCCTGCACACCTCACACATGCACCTCTGCTCTCATGTACAGACCTACTGTTACACACCTCAGGAGAACTGAGCAAGAATGGACTTGTTTAAGATTACTGAAAAGCTCCCAAAGTTTTGTTACCACACAAGAGTGATGTTGAGACAGAAACTTCAGAACAGAGAGTGCAGTTCTGCTTCTAAAAATACTGGGCATGATTTCTGTAACTTCATGCTGAGACTGAAGAGAACTAGACATAAAATAAACATGTTTGCCCTTGGGTAGATAAAGGCGAGATCATTTCAGTCATCTAAAATGGCACAAACGGTAATTCCTTCCATTCTAAAGTGATGAACAACAAATAATTTGACTTCTGCCAGAGCCCTTGTAAAATCCAAAGAATAAAAGACAGAATCCTACAGGAACCATAATGAAAGAGAAAATGTTTTCAAAACAAAGACTTGATAAACTTGCCAAGTGCCTTGTAGGTCAAGAAATGGAGCAATGAATTCACCAAAATAGTGCTGCAATTTAATACATGAATGTAGGACTCAAGTCTCCATTACTTTTCAGGACAAAGGAGTGACTCCTATAAACCTAATCCTACACCAGTTGTGAACAGATATTAACTTTACTGCCTTGAGATTCTCAAGAAAAGCTTTTATACATTGTCACATCAAGAAACAGAAGCTTAAAAACTAATATTTCAAGGGCTTCCAAAAATAAAAGTAAACTGCTTCTTCAACATGTTTTCTAGATAGCACTATCACTTAAGAATCTAAAGTTTGTTTGCAAAGTGTTTCTGCTATCACATTTTAAACCCAATTTTTCCAACAGTTTTCATATTTGTTTTTTTTCCCCTGCCAGGTCACTCTGATTTTTGTACACCAAAACTGTAATCCCATTTTACGAGAGGAACAGTGCTTGCATCTACAATATTTCTGTGATGCAAAAAAGCAAAAATTTCAAAGGACAAAGCTGATCTCACAGCATTCTGAATACTGTTTATATCCAAATCCACTTTCAGAGATACCTACCTCTCCAATTTCCATCAAAGGTTCATTCATATCCACCCCACCATACCCATACTGAAGATCAGCTTCAGTCAATTTGTTCTTCTTAATAAACTGTGTGTTGAGGTACCTATAGAAATAAAGATATTCTCATCAAAATAGGCAAAAATAAAAGGCTTTTAAAATTAAATTCAGAATTGTGGAATGTCTTCCACATCACAAAATATAACCTCCTTTAACCAATCCCACTGCTATTTGTAGAAAAGTCTTACAATACAAATGACATTGAAAGAATTTACATCACATTAAAACAGTAGCATTGGTAACAGAGATCGAACAGGAATCTGA
>VWZV01010939.1:795318-807781 GCA_013397155.1 Irena cyanogastra | reverse complement strand
GAAGAAATGCTATAAATGCTACTTTTAAATTCAGTATTTACTACTGTGTGCATAGTTTTTATAAAGAACACAAAATGGATTCTGTGCAAGACTGGCTAAAACATCCCTCTCGACTCTCAGTACTCCCGTAGAACAAATACTGTAACATTTTTAAATGGAACCATTCTTTTCTTTCCCAGGTAACTTGGAAAAAAATTTGAATATATTTCACAATTACACTTACAATACTTCTTCTATTAGAAATGCTTAAATGAGGCAACTGGGAAGGTTTTTTAAATTTCTGATCTAACCAGAAGTTTTGAGATGCTCAGTTTCAGACACTGAAAAGAGACAGATTACTGAAGCACTTTAAGAGATTCAGGGTTCAGAGGCTGCACCAGACCAGAGATGTCTGAACACTCTCAACATGAAGGCAAAAGCCAAGCAAAGGAGAAAAGGAGGAACACACTGTGAAATCCTGTGAACTTGAAAGAATTTAGGACACCACAGAGTCCAAAGAAGGAAGACTTGTCATTCCTTGTGATGACAAACGGGAGTGCAGCGGCTACTTTCAGAGCTACTTTCAGACTCTTAGGGAGTACTGTAACCTGTGCTGCCATCAATACCAGCCATGAACTGTAAGTGCAGGTCTCTCTGGAAGGCTATAGACCTCCATATTATATAAAACCTGGGAGGACATTAGGAACACCTGGAACACCAGCCTTAAGCAGAGTCTTGGTGGCATTTTCCCATCTTCCTCCATGTGAACAGAGCCAACAGCTGCCAATCTGCTTTTTTTCATTAAACTTGCTAAGAAGGAGAGCCCTACACTCCATTCACTTACCCTCTCTCTCTTCCATCAGTACACACAGAAAGAGAACTAAGAGTAGCATGTAAAACTAAAAATTGCTATGCCTTGATATGCTGGTATTATTACAAACACTTTAAAGACAAAATTGAACAAAGCAAAAGCTGCACTATGTGCATTTAGTTTTCATTATTTTATTATGAACAATACTTCTTTTTTTTTTTCCTTTAAATGACTTAATTTCAATTTGCTGGATAAGACAACTCTCCCAGTCACTTGAAAACAAAGTACAGAGACCAGATTTTTTAAAAGTACCTATGAAACCAGTTACAGCACCAAGACAGTGGTAAGGCCTAATGTCCAGCCTTGGTTTTATGTATTATTTTTACAATCAGAACTAACAAAAACAACAACTGAAGAAGTTTCTTTCAGTGTTCCTTATTCCATCAGTTTTACCACCTTGGTTTAGTCAAGCACATGTGGAATCTTAGTTTTCAAACTGAATCCAGATTTGTTTTCCAAGTAAAATGCACAGAGGAGGATGGGTGAAAAAAAACCAAACCAAAATCAACAGTGAAGAAAGAAAAGATTTAACTCATTTGCCAATTACATAATTGATCTCACATTTTATGAATTTTGCTCAAAAGTGTCTCACATTTGAGTAGTGTTTCAAATGTTGCCTATCGAGTTAGAAGCAGAGATGCAAGCCTAACTAAATTTAAAAGGAATCTCTTTTAAAATAACTTTCAGATTACCACCTGTAGACATTAATCAGTTTTCATTGCTGGCAGAATTATACAAATTAGAACTAAATTATGATACTTTTTTCAGAGCAGTACTCCAACTGATTTATAAAAAGCAGAATATCTTAAAGCTTTGACTCAAACCATGCTGGTTCAACTGCAAACCGTAGTACAGTGCCATCCTTGTAGAAGTACTTCTAGGATTATGAGCTTATACACTGCAGGGTTGATTAGTACCAACACAGTTGGCACTGCAACATCAAGTAGAATATATTAGTAATGAAAGAACTTTAGGAACCATCTTGGATACTTACCTGTTGAGGCATTATTCCTTTTTTCTCATGTTCTGCTACCATAACGATATTCTCTCCAAAATTAACCTGAAGCATATTCATTCATATTCCTCTCTTTAATCAACACTTTTCAACTTAACCTGCAGATCATTTTAATAATTTCAAAGGTTTAACAACTCTTTTGCAAACCTTACCTGTATAAACAGTCCATATAGTCTGCCCCTTTGCTATACTCTTCCCAGTATCTGTGATACATAACCAGTACTTGTTCTTCAGCTTCCAGAACTCTCTGTGAAGGCACACACACCCCATACACCAGAATTAGTATGAAAATAGCACACATACTTAACGAAATCATGATGGGATTATAATTTTGGAATAGCATTTGCATATTCAGAATCGTGGCAATGACCAAAAAGCTAACCCATCTTAACAGTACCAAGTTTTGGTAAGCCAGCTAGAACACCTGGACTTGCTTTATTTTGCATTTAAAAATAGCAATCTCTTTACTGTATTATTTTCTATTGATCTTTTCAGAAGTATCTGCTTGAATAAGTCTGGTTCATATTCTCATATCGAACTAGTGGGATAACTCATAGAACCATTCTCTCACTGACGCAGATCAGTCTTATATTCACACAGCCTCACGCACTGCACACTGGAAGAATCGACCAACTATAACCATTTTAAACCACTATGCTTTACTGGACAGACAACTCCTTATACTTACCAAGAATCACAGAATAAAACAAGTTTAACAAAGCACATACACATATAAATGAAAAAAAAATTAAAGTTTTTCAAATCTAGGCCCAAATCTTTTAAAATTTAAGCAAAGCATCATCCAAAAAGCTATTGAACTTTTCAAAATATATTCACACTTCAGAGAAGTTCAACAATTTAAACTAATTCGTATGATTTGTGAGGGGGGACGAGATCCTAGGAATTCAACTTAAATTCTCTCTAGAGTTTGTAATTTCAAAATCTGGCTCAAGCAGCAAAGAAGCCCATGCAAAAAAAGCAAAAACGGTAAAAAAACTATGAAAGAGGAAACCTGGTAGGCAAAGCAGAATTGAGAATGTTTTCCTCTGCTGTATGCATTTTGCAAAGGTTTTCCAATGTTATTTCAGAGACAAGTGGTGGATAGCCAATTTAAAAACTGGATGTACGCTTTCTGCTACTTCCCAAAGCTTCTACTGTGCTGGCACCTGTCTGATTATCCTAAGTGAGCTCATTCAGCTCACTAAATAATTGAGGAAGAACTTATTTGGCAGAGTTCTCTGCTAGTTTAGTGAACTGATTCAGTCTATGAGAGTGCCAGAATTATCCTCTCTGTAACCAGTGGAACTGCCCATTAAGACACCCAGGCTATCTTGTCACTCACGTACCTAAGCATGAAGCCACTTAGCAGCACTATGCAGAATTTGCAATGCTTTACCCCCTATAAAGATGCTAAAGACACTGATAAACATCTTATTTAAATCTACTTTTCTTTTTACTGATATAGATGGAGGCACCATTCATCTGTTCTATCTATTAAACATGATGAATCATAATTCTAATTAAATTTGCTGTCTTAGCTGATGAAACAGAAGTTAACTCACAGCTATACAGACATACAAATATTGTTGTCATAATAAATAATTTGCCTTTACTTCCTCTCCTCCCAAGTCTGTGTTATTTCTCGCATATTTCAGAAGGTTTTTGTTTATTTTTTTAACAGATATACAATCAGTTTTCAAGACACAGGAGCAGACACTTTCCTGTTGAAACAGAAGGCTAATGACAAACTACAGTACATTTGAAAAATGAAGATGTTTCTCTAACTTACTTGATTATAAGCATTCAATGTAAAAGAAAGAACTTGCTTTTCAAGCCAATGAACATATTGCATAAACCATAACTGTTGGCTCAGAAAGAAAATTATTTCTTTTGTATTGCATATTGATAGGTATCTGTAATACCTGCCTACATTTATGTACATGTTGTGTACATGTTGTGACATGTGCTACAAATTTCATATATAAAAATATTGTGTCTCTGCAACTCTGTCATCTGTGATTTAGTCTCATAAAGATCTACAAAAAGTCAAAAAAAGGATGAAGAACACCTACACAGACACCAGTAACTGTACAGATTACCTTGTGCAAATGGCGTACATGATTCTCCAAAAAAATTTTAGTCTCAGTATAAAGTCTCTCTCCAAGAGGTTCAGGATAGGCCACACACAAAGCATAAATGTCTCTGGGCTCAAAGTCAAGGTTTGTATTGAAGTGTGAAAACATATCAACAAAGTTTATGATTTACAGAACCCTTTCTTCTCCACACATCCAGTTTAGGTTTTGGGAGTTTTTTAACATTTAAGCAAAAAAGATAAAATGGATAATTTTCTGAAATTACTGTAAGTATTGGCTTGTGCAGAATCCAAGTTTACAGCATCAATATTAAATTTTAAATAGTGAACATTTGAATAGCTGAGGCAATCTTAGAGCTAAGATCTTGAAACTTCTGATAGCCCCATACTGATGCGGCTTTTACGGTTTATTTGCCATGTATAATATACAATAATCTCAATGTGAAAAAACAGCTTTCATGCACCATTCTTCTGTATTTGCAGCCAACGTGAACTGAAACTCTTCTCATATAATGGAAAGAAGCACTAACTAGGTTAAGAATGTGATTAATCAAGTACAGAGCAGAGCAAACGTGCTGAAGCCGACTCTAAGTTTTCCTTCCTGGAGTCCAAAACAACTTACTGTCCCTGCATTTTGCCTTCACCTCCACAGGTAAAACAATTTCAGGGGACACTGAAAATTAAATAATCACAATGGGGGTGTGGATTAAAAAAAGTTTGTATTCTTTTTAACCATTATTATAATTTCAGTAATCCTGTTTACATCACAGCCACAAAAACCAGTTGTACTTGCTAACTTAAATGGGCAGCAGCAAACTGTTAAGCCACCCTTAAGGTGGTTTTGTCCCTAAACTACTTGGCAGAGCTACACCTTTGGTTTGTATCAAGTTTTTAGAGTAACTTGAGGAAGAGAAGTTATGATTGAGAACTTCGCTTTCAGAAAAGTCAAGTGAGGATGAGGTTAAGCTTCACATGAACAACTTTGGGAAATAAACTAATTCTGCAAAAATTACTTTAAAACATTATGCTTAACCACTAAGCCTAGGCACTTTTTATAAAGCCAACCATGGTAGAAATCAGTAATTTAGTACATCACTTTAATCAAGGGAAGACACAAGATCTGCTTTCCTCTAGTCTACCCTAAAAAGCACATGCCTGTGTGAAAGGACGTAGAAGACAGACAGTTGAAGAGTCACCTGCCTAATCTACAGAACAGTGTCAAGCTCTCATCACACAGCTTGTCCAAATGCATGTTTCATTTTTTATATGGAATTACTACTCAAAATAAAGAAGATTCTGATGCAGGAGAACTAATTATGAAAAAGCCTTTTATCTGGCAACTGGAATCTCAGAGACCCCAACCAGAATCTAATCTTGAGTACATGATACCATTCATATAGATCATCTTTATTAGATTCTCCTCAGAACAGCAAAAATGTTAAATGGAAACACTGGGAAACCAAACAGGCAACATTCACTGCTTTGTAACAGTAGCTACCATTGCACTACACCAGCTTGTAAAGTAATGACCAATAAAATAACAAAATAAACTTAAATAGTGAAGATTGAAATATTCTATTAAAGAGATTGTAAAGACTAATTGGTTTTTACACTTTCCCTTCCCCCACAAATTGTCTCAGTCTAAGGATGGTGAGTAGTCAAATGCATCCTCAATATAATTCAAGCCACAAACCTCTTCACTATGCAAAGATATTTTTGACAAATTAAACTCAGAATTAGAAATTCTCATCATTTACTCACAAGCAAAGGGGACATGACTTTTTTCTCTTTAGATCCACAACTACACTACCTGAATCACCAAAACCTAGATCTCTATTACAAGAACAACTTACAAATTAAGAGGCAGTCTTCACCACAGCAGCACAAGAAAATAGCAATGACAGTTTATTTGATGAAATCAGCAAATAAATATCTGATTTTATCTTGTGCACAAGTTTCTTAGTTTTAATAATCCTAATTAAGAATGAAAATGGTATCTCTACTCCTTCATGAAAATGCACACCTTCCAAATGTGCCTTTCCTTTTCTAGAGAACAAATTTTCTTACAAATGAAGAAAGCTGAATCTAGTATTCTTCCCTGACATTTGCCACTGTATTTAATATCAGCAGATACACAATCTAAGAGCTTAATCACAGAAGCACTTGAACAGGTACCTCATCCTCCTGTACCAACCAAATACTACTTGCTGGACATCAAGTTTCTCCGGAATTCTATGAAAGAAAAGCTATCATGAGACTGAAATATATCTTACCGTAGCAAAACTGTTCTTTCTTGCTCAATTTGTACTTGTTTCTTTATCCATTTTATCTTTGAGTCCAGAATCCAAATTTAAGTGTCATATTCAAAGCATTGTGACACTCTCAACTAAAAAAATAAACCAAAAACTCTGAGGTGAAATTAATCACTAATCATCACTGGTATTCTATTCCATAAACTTAAAGCACATTGTACCTGTGCTGCTGTCCCATAGAATAACAGGAAGAAGCCTTTACTGTTCAATAATTTATCTTTAATATTGAAAGCCATCTCTTCTTCCAGTTCAGCATGCAGTTTTGCAGGGTGAGAAAGGCCAGAGGAAGGTGCAGCCGAACTGCTGCCTAAGGGGCCTTCACTCTGTATTAAGAACAAGAACATCTGTGTCTTAAGTGCTTTGGTAGTTGCTATTTGAGGGGCATTACCCAGCAATGGGAAACTGAAGCACTTCCAAACTAAGAAGGAACAACAATAAAATTACTATCAACAAGAAAATACTATAGCCAAGGCTATGAAAAATCACAAATATCGTCCTCAGGGTTAAAAAGCACCTAGTTAAGACTTTTCTAGGAGACCAGTGTAGAGCTTTGGGAAAATTTCTATTCATCAATCTTCTCTAACAGAACCAAAATTTGTAGAGAATTTCAGGACTCAGAAAGACTCATGACCATACGAACTTTATTTTCTCTTCCTTCTCAGCCAGTTGTTTTTAAACATGTTTAAGTTTCTGGTTTATCATAGGGTCCTTGCAAAACAGTTCATTAGATGAGGGAGAACAAACTTGGAGAAAAAATGGTGAAAAAAGTAGGTGGCCATGCTGCATACTTCTAAAATAATTCTGTTTGAAGTATAGCTGTCCCTGGCTACTGTTCATCTTATTTGTAACTTACTGGGTAGTAATCCCACGACAGCAACAGGATGAGCTTGATGTTCTACCTGTTAAAAAAAGTTCTAGGTAAACGGCAGTTACCAAAGTATAGAGGAACTACCTATCCCTCTCCAACCAAGCCTTAACTTAAAAAACACTCCTACGCCTACTGAACAGTTAACAACAGAGTCTTGAAAGTGATACAATGTATTCACACTAACCCTCAAACAGAGACATAACTGTCACTCATTTACCAGACAATGAAACAACTTCATGCACATTTCTTTCTGCAGAGAATCTTAAAAGGAAATCTGAAGGTCAAAGGTGGCTCAGAATGACTCACATTTTAAATAAAGCGACATATGGTCTTTCAGTTGATCTTTTCCAGAAGATTTTAACTCTTACACCATTGTGGTCCCCAGCTCATTGCCATTCTACCATTTCAAGTATAAGGCAAAATGTTTATTTAAAGATAAGCCATGTTTAACAATAAAATTACTGTAAGTTACAAAGCAAACACTATATTTAAGGCAAACAAGTTCTGGGGAACTAGTGGGGCAAAAATTAGTTCTACAAGTGGAATATGTGCAGTACAAGCCTGTCATCCCTAAAATACTGTCAGCTTCCATACTCCAATGGATCTCAGCTGCCTCAAACAGCACAAGGGAAAGCTAACACTTCTTAGACTGCACTGATGCAGATTGAAACAGTGATTGTTTGCTGTACCTTATCCTTTATTTCCACATCACTGTGTTGACTATGCAGTACGAAGATCAACTGATACTATAATCAATGAAATAACCTGTATGAGTTTTATTGAAACAGTTCAAATAATTTGCCATCTTTCTATTGTGCAGATTAATCAATAAGAAAAAGAGATAATAGAACATTTCCTTTAGAATCACTGTAGATGTTTAGAAACATTACTCCAATTAAATTGAATTTAAGAGAGAATAAAAAGTTAAGAAAGAATAAGAGGACATATTTTTTAAATGCCAATTAAAAAAAAAATATCCTTAGTACTTTAGTCTTCTTTATGTATAAAACCCGGAAAAAGCTTTTATTCCAGCTGTATAGAACTACCAGTTCCACCAAGTTGTTGAACACTCATTGAGCAGCTTGTGTTAAAAGCAAAGTTTGGTTACAGGAAGAAGTACTAAACAACCAACACTCAAGCTGGAAGTTCCACAAACTCCTTGGGCCATTCAGCCACAGACAATAAGCCAAAAGGCTCATGCCTGTGCCAAATCAGGCACTAATAGCGCCACTTTCCAAGGAACATAATCAAGAGATGATACTAAGTAAGGTCTTAAGAATTACACGCCAAATGATTATTCCAAGACTGCTTCCTGAGCCCGCTATTCATAAGCAATCCTTTTCTGAAGTTCAATCAACTGGATTAAATCCCAAAAGAGGATCAACGGCAAACTTGTGTGCAAGATCTCCACATAAGAAATTGTAAGCAAAACAGTGTGACAAGAGGAATCAATACAACATCTCATGCAACAATTATTATTTAAATCTATTTTAGATACCCTTGTTTAAATGTTTAAAGTTTTAAGCTACAGAATTTAACCACTTGAAAAAGACTGAATTATGTAATCCTCAAAAACTGCTTAGAAAGAATGACTGCAGAACAACTTCTCAGCATTCAAGTACTCACCTAATTAATTCAAATTTTTAAAAATTCTGGAGTCACTTGAACTTGACTTCAGTACAAGGTGGCAGGTCATGCCCCCAGAAATTAATTACAAAATTTTTAAATGAAAGAGCTCTTAAAGAGTATTACACCACAAGAAGTCTCCACAAGAACTACAAGCTATGTACATATACACATGGACACGCTCAAAACATAGGCACGTAGGAAAGCAGTTCTGAGAAATGGTTAATGTGTTCAGAATGAGATGAGACTTCAGAGTCAAGCTCCCGCCCACAGAATAAGCTTATAAGTTTGTAAAAACTTATGTATAAGGATCTTCTCGGGTGCTTCTTTTTACACTCACAAGAATTAACAAATCAATAAATAAGTCTAAACTATTCTTCCCTCTCACAATTAAACCAAAATGTGACCAGCCCCTGCAGAACAGGTGCAAAGCCTCCTAATATTCTCCCATTATTCACCACAATGTAATGGCGAATAAATATATAGACACAGGGCACAGTATAACTGGTTAGAAACATTATCCTTCTTTTAAAAGAAGTTCACTGGAACTTAAATCTTGTAAAATCTTACAGGTCCATTTTACATGTAAAACACAACACTTTCTACTACAACAATGTATGTACAGCTGTGACTTGAACAGCAAGACCATATGAATGCAGGAAGAGTAGTTATTCTTAAACACACTTTAACTGTCATGAGTAATAAGGCAGTAACAGTGGAGGGAAAGGAAGAAGGCTTTTTAATAAATCTTTGCTGTGGAAATGTCTAGTACGGTAGTTATCAGTACAGTTAGAAATGCAAAGAAGAGGGAAAACTCTTTACACAGAACAACCTCATCATCCCCCACATCTCAGATTTAAAGATGTGAACTCTATGTCGAGTATTTCCCCTGCTACACACAAAAATATACAAGAAAACCTCACTGTCACAATAGGGGACACTTGATACCTGTAAGAAGAGCTTTAGCACAAGCTAAGTATTAGAGCTACCAAAAGTGACTAAAACTGAGACCAGTTTACTTTTTATCAGTATGGTGATTTTCACACAGAATACTTCCCAAATATATAGAATTTCTCATCCCTTTCAACTTATTACAGTCCTAGTAACAGGTACAGCCTAACAAGAAGCTGCTCAAAATCACTGTTAAGTAACACAGGTTTACCCTGTGCTAAACACATCACCCAAACACTTTAAGTCAGATTTTTCACTTAAAGGATACGAGAAGCGATCGTTCCACGTTGCTCTTTCAACATAATCCAACATAACAACAGCTTTAATCGTTGTTAGAAGTTTGTTCCATGTTTCATCAAAGTCAACTACTCGTGGTTTCAAGGACATTGTGGGGCTTTAGTGTTAATCTGTAGAAGAATTATACATGTCAGACAACATTGCACAATCATTAAAAAAGATACACTTCCTTTGAGTTTTTCAATTTAAACTTTATCCACTGTTGCATCACTATGATAGACCGACACAAAGAACACCCATCCCCTCCAAAATGAAGCTCGCAATCCCTCATTTTTAATGCTTTGGAATGGAACATTAATGTTGCATGAGTAGCCTATAACATAACACCAATTAATCTAACAGCATCATGCTTTCCAAAGTTCATTATCTCACCAAACTATTCATTGAAGAGCGTCACATGAAGAAAACAATTAAAATTTTAATTTATTAATTTGTAAATTTTGATTTGTTCACTTTTATTCAAAGACTGTTTCAACTACATCTAAGAAAATTTGGGGAAAGAACAAACTAAACTATTACCAGAGTATCTGAAACTCCTACTGTCAGTTTGTAGCCTATGTTCACCTCAGGTGTTCATGAGACATTTTTGGTGTTACATTAGAAAAGCCACAAAACCCGAAAGCTTTGATTGGGATGTGAAAAAGAAAACATAGGGCAATACGCAGAGCTTGCGCAGCTTACTACACTATGCAATAGGACAAACAGTGATGTCTTTCAAATAAGACATGGCTTGTAAACAAAGAAGCTGTGCTAGTAATTTCATATCAAAAATAGCAGAAGAGATTTATTGCTAAAAAAACCCCACTCAACATTAAATTATCTAACTAAAACTAGGGGAAAAGTAAGGTGATTTAAAAAAGAGAGAACCGTGAAGGCCTCTTGTTTCCACTAGTCTCTGTCCTATGCACCTAAGCTAGAAAGGACCTGATGTGTGACATTCCACGCACAAAGCAAGTCTAGTTCCTGCTCAGAAACATGACATTGTAAGACTACAATAAAAAGTGGAAAGAATACTTCTATTTCCATTTCAAACAGATGGACAAGTGACTCTTGTCTTTCCAAATTTTCAAGGTCAGAAGGGAAAGTACAAAGTTAGTGACACACTTTGAGCACAAGAGGCAGACCTCTGTAAGGGAAAGAATCAAACGTCATGCTAAAAAACTACTTAGCAACCAGCTTACTACCTTAACCACTACCGGCTCTTACAGGATATATCATTTCTTAGTTTAGGAAAAAAGCAATGAAACCAGAAGCAACTTTCAGCATGCATGCATCCAACCTGCCCCCACCCCCCGACTAACCAAGTTCCTCAACTGCTGTAAATGTTCTGATATGCGTAACATGGTTATCAATTCAATCCACATATGTCGGCAGGAGCTTACACAGAAAATCAGTGGGAAGTGACAAAACAAAGACCCGTCAAAGAAAGTAAGTTGAAAAACACACTGATGTATGTTTCACAGAAACATGAACCTTAGCAGAGGTAGACAACAGCTCACTTCCAGGATGGGAGATGGGGAAGTGGCAATCTTCGAAAAGCCCTAATAGCCCTCTTATGGAAAACACGAGAGCATTTCCAGCTGACCCCAGGAAAAAACAATCGTGGTCCACAACAGACACTAAGAATCATAATAAGTGCTTGTGGTAATGAAGCTGTACTTGTGCTATATTAGAAGTCGCTGTCTTGGAAGCACACGTGGTACATCCAAGGTAGAAGAGCCCTTTCTCCAAAGACAAGCAAAACCGTGGGGAAGAAGGAAGAGCGAAGAAAAACTCCTCCCCACAGTACATCCCAATGTCATTAATCAGTAACACTGTGTTCGGGATGATTAAAACCTAATACTGTGTAAACCATCCACATGGTCATCCAAGTATTCTGGACTTAAATAGTTTAAGATAATTGTTATTTGGCATTCTCTTACAACTTTCATGGAAATATGAATTTAAATGTGTTTACAGACATTTTTAACAAGTATGGTGTAACTTTTACTGTAAGACACTGGGCTTTCTGGGGTATACTGTGCTCCAGTGTCAGCAATGCACAAGCTCACCAACCTCGATTATTAAATGTCTTGTATTGATCACAGTAAGAACTAAAGCAGGGCAGAATATCTACCCTAGGGTTTAGACTATTCAGGGCGTTGGAAGCCATACCTGTTTGGTAAGCCCTAAGGTAAACAGATGTCATTGAAAAATATTTACCCAGCAGGATAATGAAAGGATGCCGCTTCCATCGCCTCATTTTTAAAACACACTGCTGTCATAGTGCATATATTTGTTCACACAAATACACATAGCATTCTGTCCAGCATCAAAGATCGCCCCAAATTTCAAGCTATTTAACCACCTCGATAAGCAGCATTACAAGCTCGTGGTGGGTGCGCAGCCACAGGCAGGAGCACTCGCGTCAAACAGGTGACCAGTGCCGCCCGCCCCCGCCCCGTGCCCCCCT
>VWZV01010939.1:720950-794984 GCA_013397155.1 Irena cyanogastra | reverse complement strand
CGTCCTCCCCGGGCGCGGCGTTCCCAGGTCTCGTGTGAGGAGGTCGCCGTTACCTCAGAAGGTGGAAGTGTCCCCGTCCCACCGCTGGACCCCGGCAGGGAATTTCCCCAGCTTCCAGGACCCTGCTCCGGTGCGGGACGCCCCGGGCAGGGCTCCGGCCCCGGCTGCCTCGGCAGAGCGCCCTCCGTCCCCTCGGGGGCCTTGGCGGAAAGGGGCAACACAAAGTTGTTGGGTGGAAGTAACAAAGTAGAGTCGCTGTGGAGACCAAGTAGCCGGGCGTGCTCACGTGCCCCGGGCGCACGTGCGCGCTGTGGGAGCCCGGGCATGGCATCGCCCTGCGGACCGCGGCTCTGGGCTCGGCGCGCTCGCAACTCAACAGAGCAGCTCTTTTTCAAAAAAAATGGATTCATTTACAGCACATAGCGCATCTCTCCTATTGCGTAGGAGACAACAGTCTTCTGGAAAACAGACCTTTATTTCTGAAAATTCTCTGTTGTTCAAACTACTCAAAACTCACGTCAAAATAATTGCTTTCCCTGTTTTCAAATCAAGCCCTTGCCCATTTCATTTCCAGTGCTTGCACCTTTACCATGAAGCCTTAATGCTTTCCTTTGTGTTCTCTTTTAAAATTATTTTATTAGCTCCTTCTAGACATTATAAACACCGTTTCATCTTTCTCTGTTTTGACCCTAAAGCCCTTTATTTTTCTATTCTGCTAGTTTAAAGCTCTTCTATTTGCTGGGGGGAGGTAGGTTGTCACTTTAAGCTTTTGGGTGCTTGGTATTTTCTGCAAGTGTTGGATTTTATCTGTGGCACTTTCTCCTTTTATTAAGGACTGAAGGCTCTCTTTTTAGTGGTAGCGTTAGTCACAAGTTTGTGAGTTAAACTCTTAGAAGTTCAAATACATGCTGGCACAATTTAATTATGCTATTTAGCTATGCTGTGCGAATGTATTAATTGTACAGATCAGATATCACAAGTTAAACGGCCACTAATTAAAAACATCCTTATCTATGCACGATCCAATCATTACACAGTACGTATTTTCTAAATTTCTGTTATATGAGGAAGTTTAGTCCTGAGTTAACTGTTATAAACTGGAAACATAGATACAGGAAAGGAGGTATTTTCAAAACTAATAATTTGGGTTGTTCAGCATGGAAGAATCACATATTAATTTTCTGAAATTATGAATATTTACAATAAGCACAGACTTCAATTATGTACCAAATTCTCAATTATTCAGCACACTCTGTTCTAGAAGGATGCAGTTGAGAAAGCACAGGGAGTCACAATTCAGAGGAAGAACATGAACATTCGTTACTGCTTTTATGTAAGGTATTTAAAAATTGTTCTTGGATTTAAATGTATTTAGGAAATAACAATTCCTACTTAAGTCACAAAACTTTAAAATCTGGATAATCTTTTCATCAAGTTTCTTTGTCAATGGTGTCCAGAGAATTACCACCTGAAAACACAGAACGGGGTATTGCAGGAGTCTGAGATCAGCTGTGAGCATTACTGTGTGATACTAAGGTCATCTCACCACTCCCACAGTGCTGCCTGTACTTCCAAAAGAAAAAAGGTTTTCATACAGTCTATTAAGAAAAAATCATAATGTATCTGCCAAGAGCAAGACTAAAACTTGTGCATATGCACCAGTGCTTTATGTGAGTGGATATGTGATTTATGAATCAGTGAGTTCAGTTCAGTGCTAGCTCTGTGGTGGGGCTGCTCCTACCTGCTGAAACCCAGATGTTGATCATCTGAATTAACCTGCTGTGCAGACATGCCCAAAACAGCCAGCAATGAAAGTTGCTATTTGGCAAAGTGTGACCAATTAATGAGGTCCTCAGCGACCTCAGTCATGTCTTGATTCATTTCTTGATGACAACAGATGTGCAGACCTACTTTAAATCCTGTTTTACCAAGACTTAGTGTTGTCTTTCAGCAGTTGTAGATAGAGAATACACAGATGGGGAACAGATGGAAATTCTGGAAGTTTTTGCAGGATAGTCCTATGGAGAAGTCAACTTCTTCCCAGTAAATTCTTACCAGTTCTTTATATATTATTGATTACAGTAGCGAGTGACACAGGTTATTTTCTACTACATGCATATGCCACCTTAAAACTTTGCCACCACGTATACAAATTGATGTGTCTTTGATTACATCTGCTATCAAGTCTGCTCACTGTCCTAACCAGTATTGCAGTATTTCTTGAGTTCCCTCATTGTTTATATGCATTTGTTTTCTCTTATCTGATACTTCTGTTTCTCTGTTTGCATTAACTTGTTGAGTTTGGGGTTTTTTTCCCTCTTATGTAATTAATTTTCTTCTATTTTGTTTATGTTTATGCTACATCTAACACTGTATTATTCTGGTACAGAACTAGGAATCCCACAGCCCTATGGTAATACAAACACTATATTAAATGTGCCACTATACCACCTACTGCTTTATTTAAAAGCTGGTTTAGACTGCAGTCTGAACTGATAGTGAGTATCCATATTCCCCACCACCACCACATCATTTGCAAATGCCTTCCATGTTACTATCTGCTCTTTGTGTCTTTGATTTAAATTCCTATTTTTAGAGTAACATATTCCTTAGCCTTTCTAATGTAGAAAATGAGAATATTGACTGGATTATTTATGTTACATTCATGTTATATTCAATTTTACTAGATGAGTTAGTCTGCATTATTGATCCAGGTAATAGTACAAAATCTTTTTAAAATAATATTTTGCTTCTTAAAACAAGATAAATGAAAGCAGGAATAGACCTTTATTTCATTATAGATATTTTTAATCTATACTTTTATTGTAGGTATTTGTCTTTCATGTGGTAATGTGCAAAATATGGTAACGTGCAAAATACATGTATAAACTGAACAAATATTTTGTGGTTATAAAAATCTGCAGTAATTAAGTATTATTCCTTTATTTTTTTAAGTTTATGAAGAATTTAAAATATGTGATTATTTAATCTGCTTTAACCCCTTTAATTTTCATCAAGAGGCGGACGCTCGCTGCACTCCTGGCCACAAGATGGCAGCACTGAATAGATGTAAAAAGTAGCAGTACAAGAGTTTCAACTTGCACAACCTAAAATAAAACTAACAAAACTTACACCTTTTTGTCCATGAAACAGGAAAATTAACGAAATATGAACTCGCCAAAACAACACTTATTAGTTAGCCATCAAATGTTTAGTTCAATTCCCAGATTTATTCTTTCCTTTCCCAGGATTGCTTGGAAAAAAATTTGCAAATGTTATTTTTTTCCCATCTATTATTAAAAAGGGGCACCAATTTATTTTCATGTTATTGTAGCTAAGAAGTTAAATTATCTGTCTGTGCAAATCTAGTTAACTTTTCTTTCCTTTTTTTCCCCAAATAAATGCTAAAAAATATTCTGCAACATTATTGACAAACAAAATTGTGTATTTAGAACTAGTATTTAGAGATCAATGACCTGCCAAGACTTTATGATGCAATAACTGAGCCTAAATGATTCTACTTACAGGAATTTTCAGATATTAAACAGCTTTATATGTGAGGTATCAAAAGAGTAAAATATTTTGGAGCTTTTGTGTGTTCAGTTACAAGGTTGTAAATCCTTCCTGTCCACTAAGTGCATCAGATGCCAACAGCTCAGGTACTTGCTATGGGCTGGGTGAACCATTTACCAACAAACAAACAACCTGGCATATATATGAGCGTTCAGTGTTCCTATTTATCATATTGTTTATCTAACCATTTGGGAAAAGAATGCAAAAAAGCTTCTAAAGAAGCTATTAGGTGGCTTTATTTTCTGAATTGTTAAAAATGAAGGAGTCCTGGCTGAGTCATCATTTGGCTGGGTTTGAGTTAATTACTGGGATATTGCTTCCAGGTTTAATTTGAATATGAAACTACCCCTGAAATTTACTCTAGTAAATAAGCTAGTTTGTCGTTTTCGTGCTTTAGCTTATATGCATAAAATTCCAAAGCTAGTGGGAGTTAGGGAAGCGTGGTGACACAACAGAGGACATAGACCTGTTCAAACATCATCACTTACTCCTGCTGGTGGAAATGAGAGAGAGAGGGAGAGAGCCTTGAAAGGGTGCTGCATGCGACGGAAGGGAAGCTGCAGTTCCAAGAAAGTTCTGTTTCATCTACCAGGTCATGAGCTGGCAAATATATTTGTTTATAGTACCAGCAGTGAACCAAATGATATTATTCTAAATGTTTCTCTTTCCCTTTTGATTCAGAAATTATGCAATTGTCTTTGGAAAGTGGTTCAAGTCTTTTTTTAGCAGTGCCTTTTCATAAAAGGCTCACAGATCATGTGCACCATTGTACAATCATTTTTAAAAATCACAGTGAAATAATCCTTTCATGGAGATGCCACAACACAGTGAAAAGACATTGCTCAATACCTTGAGTCCTGTGTCCAATTCTGGGCCTGCCATTTCAAGAAAAACATTGAGGAGCTGGAGAGTGTCTGGAGAAGGGCAATGAAGCTGGTGAAGTGTACAAAAAATAAGTCACATGAGGATGCATCTGGGGCAGGTGGGGTGTTTAGCCTTGAGGAGTCTCAGGGGAGACCTTATTTCTCTCTACAACTCCATGAAAGGAGATTGTAGCCAGGTGGGAGTCAACCTCTTCTCCCAGGCAACCAGACAGGATAAGAAGAAGCAGCCTCGAGCTGCAATTGGAGATGTTCAGGTTGGACATCTGGAAGCATTTCTTCACTCAAAGGGTTGTCAGCCATGGGAACGGGCTGCCCAGGGAAGTGGTGCAGTCACCATCCGGGGAGGTGTTCAAGAAACAACTGGATGTGGCATTTAGTGCTACAGTTTATTTGACAAGGTGGTGTTCAGCCAAAGGTTGGACTCCATGACCTTGGAGATGTTTTCCAACCTCAGTGATTTTATAATCCTATGATTTTATGAGGAGATACTGTGAGAGGAAGGCAGCTGCTACTTTTTGTTTGCTAAGCACAATGTTTTGGAGAAAATAGTCATATAAATCTTGAGTGCTTCTACCACTATACAAAAAAATGGTAGCATACAGCTCTACGGCATCTGCGTGTGCAGTACATATAAATATAAACAGATAGAAGAAAAACACTTGAACTCAGTGACTGCAGAACTCCTAGTGATGATGACTCTTAGGCAACATAACCGAATGTTGAGACAAGGTTGAATTTGCAGAGCTGTTGCTTCCAGAAAAAAAAGGGAAAAAAGAGCAAATAGTATCTGCCTCTACTAAAATATGATAAATGGGACATGACTAGTGTCTGTTTCTAACATGTCATTTTCCAAATTAAACTAGGCATCATTCTATTTCCTTGGACTTTCTTGAGAAATTATTGTATAAAAGTATATATATTTGTCTCTCAAATGATCCAGTAAAACACATATTTCATACTTAATGGAGATAGAAACTCCTGTAGCTCTAGCAAAAGTGCTAGACAAATAGAATGACAAAAAACAGCTCATAAATAAACCAGCTAGCAAAATAGCATCATCCAAGAGATAAATTAGTTGAGCTAGCAGTTGATGAAAGATATATCCTTTTCAGAAAAATATGTTTCTTTAGCCATTTATCTATATCACTGGTAGATTAAGAACTAACAATCCTTGACATGAAAGAAGTACAGAAGCTCTCTCACATAAACACATTGCAAATAGCCTGATAATCTTCTGTTATACAGAATATTAGTTATTTTTCACTTGTACCTCTTCCTTCTCTTTATAGCTCTCAGATACCTTTACCTTGCTCCATTTATTCAGCAGCTTTTGCTTTCCATTTTATATTCTGTATTCTTGCTCTTCACTGTCATTTACAACCATTTACCACCAACAAAACAATCTGCTCCCCCATCAAAAACAACCTAGAGTTGCTAGAAAATCTAGTCTACATCCAATATGTTAACCAAATGCAAATTCTTTTATATATTTTTTTTCACTGAATCTTTTTAATACATATGAACTCTATGGCTTTTACTGCATTATCTGAATGTTTGATGTCATTCACCTTTGTGTGAGGTGGTTCCTCAATGTTCTATTAGTGCTGGCCACATTCCTGCACTGGCTTTCTGTGCCTTACAGGATACATCTTTTTCAAGGCACGAGTGTATGCCAGCTGTTTGGGATATCCATGTTCCTGTGGCATAGTGTATTCACATTCAACTACAAACTGTTTTCTGTGTGCGTCTTTTAACATAGCCTATTCAGAAAACTTTTAATAGTAAAGTTTTATGTATTTAAGTTTAAAATACAACTCAAGCAGTTATTTGGAAATTTAATATTCATGCTGTAAGTACAAAATAATGCTTTATACAAATCTGGTACTTTTCACCTGAAAAGTTCAAAGATCTCTACAAACACCAATAAATTGTAAACGGCTATGAATACTGTGAAGTACATGTTATATTCATGTTATGAGGAACGTGTAAAGTTCATTGTTCAGCACAGGAAATGAAAGTTTCATGTAGCAGATCTAAGTTACCATTCTTTTTTTCTGCTGCAACAGAAATATCATTATGCATGTATCTTGAAGTCACCAGTCAATCCTTTAAAAATTTCAGATGCCTTACATTGTTCCCTAGTCAGAATATTATTTTCCCATTATAATAATTTCTCTCATGAAATGAATATTGAGCAAATGAGTATGCAGCAATTTACATAATGTCAAGTTATTTGTCAGACTATAGGTTTCTCCATTGTTTTGTTTGTCCTGGCTCCAGTGTGTGGAGAGACAACAGTGCTGGAGACCTGACCTAGGACCAGTAGATTAGGAAACAGGCAGTCTGAATCCTGTCGATTCTCCCCATTACCTACAAACACCATACCAGGTATCTAACGATGCATTCACAAATCATTTTAGCTTTTTGTGTTGTTGTTCAAGCAGTGATTAATAAACTGATCACAGTTTAGCTGCTAGTGTACTCTGATTTGCTTTGCTACGTTTTGGTGCATCAGTGAGTACCTCTCAAACTGCAGGACATACCAAACAGTAGCATATGACTTGGGACACCTGTTTTGAATTTATAAATTTCAATTTCTTACTACAAATCCTAAAAAAGTAAAAAAAAAAAAAAAAGGTAAACAAAACAAACACAAACAAACCACATTAAAATGTCATATTTCACCTTCGGAGTGTAAAATATTATAACATTACTGCAACTTATTATCCAAAATCAAATCATTAAAAGCCCAAGAAAATCAAAGTAATAATAATTTTAAAAATGGACCTAGAATAGTACTTGATGCCCCCTTCACCAATAATAATGTCCAACCCTTCCAAACAAAGAAATCCTATTGTTTACATGACACAAGGCAAAGCAGAGCTAGCTGAGGTACTGCAAAGCCTCACAGCTGTTAGGCCAGGCCTCTCACTGAGCCAGACCTGGGACTCCTCAAGGCTATTCCTTCCTGTGCTTCTGGCTTATGAAACCCACAAAAGTCAAGGTGGTGCCTGAGCACAGCACTAATTTAGGCAGTATCGATTTTCAGAGGTACCAGGGCAGTAGCAAATAAGAATAAAAGGATCATCAATTTGCTCTTGTAGTACTTGTACTACTCAGTTTTATTTCCAACTTGACACAGTTTAGAGAAGGAGAGATTATAAAATATTTATAATTCTACAGATGTGTAACTTTTTAAAAAAACTATATTATTTGAACTATTATTTGAAAAAAAATATTTACAAAGCTTTTACCTTTTACAATATTGTTCAATGTTTGCCTTTCTAAGGGCGTGCCATTTCTGTTTCTATTTGTGAGCCAATGGAAATCCATATTTTTCTTGCATTGCTAGGAGTTTATAAAAGAAAAGAATAGATAAAATAAATCATTAGTCTTATATTTTATACTCATTAAAGTGTACTTCTTGCCTAATCTGTTCTCTATTTCAGACTGATCAGGATTCTGTTGCAGCATGCAGATACTGGCTACTTCTGACTTGCATCACATTCACAAAATAAATTGTGAAAACAGTGGCTGCGTATTGACTGTACTTTCCTGTGACCACTCCGCAAGTTCTGCACTTACCCCTCTATTTCCTTGCAGGCAGTGAAAGAGTAGGGGTAGGGTTATTCAATGATCAGCCAAAATTGAAGTGGTCCATGAGGAGACCTGTGGTGAAATTATTATTCAGTAAGTATCAGTATTATTCCAAATAGGATACCAGTCTATTTTTCTGTCAGTTTTACCTGTACTATCTTTAGATGTCTGGATTCTAATTAAAGAGAAATTTACAACTAAGCTAGGTAGCATATCCATTTTGCTGTCATTGTTTATGCAAAGACAATCCATGAACTTTTTTACAAGAAAACTAAACAGGCATTTCATAATATTAGAACTGAAATGCACAAAATTCTTTCAATCCCCTTAAAAATACACTAAAAGATAGCTGTGAGACCCATAGAATCAGTTGTCTGAAAATTACACAGATAACACTCCTACTGATGTAATGTGCATTGGTGAAATATTTATGTTCTCTGCAAAGAGAACCATGTTTCTTTCGGTGCCAAATGAAGTTGCTCCAACTCCCTGTTCATCTATTACCCTCCCTGGTTAAGGTAGTATTTCTCTCTGTGTGGTAGTGCAGTGGATCAGACTTAAGATTTGATCCAGGCTGAGAGAAACTTACTGGCTCTGCCCACTGAAGTTAAAAGAAAAAAAAAGAAAAAAAAAGAAAAAACCAACAAAAAAACCAATGGACATTTCAAGTTAGAGAGAAAAGATGACTCAGGCAGTCATTCTGACAGCAGCAAAGAGCCTGGATTTCAAGTTTATGTTCTTACATAAATTATGAAAATCACAACAAATCCAAACTTGTGTGGCCTTCTTATGGTTTGCTTTCGGACTCAGCATTTGAAATTAAATGGGTTCACATCAGGCATTGATCCCACTTTAAATAGAACTGGTTTTAGTCGAAGTGAGCACTTCTGTGGCACAGGTCGGTCTGGCCTCGGGTACAAACACGGTACCCCAGCCCTGGCACAGCAAGAACACAACGGTCCCTTTTCATTCCCTTCCCCTTCCAGCCCACCAACTGCAGCGAGCTGCAACAAGAGCCAAATCTGGTTAATCATCTTTGTATTGCCAAGGTCTAAGGCCCTCTGGCAGTTCACTTACACCTCTGATACACTCCATTACAAGAACTGGTATAAATAGTAATAAATTCTTAGTTAAACATTTCAGAGTGTTTATAGCTTACTTGAGAACTAATAAAAAATAACTGCTTGTCCAAATCCAGGCCCAAAGAGTTCATGGAAATTCTCAGTGTGTTTACAGGTAACTCACTCCAGTGGTTTCCACTATTTAACACACTCATTTGAAATTTCTTCCTGTTTGTAATAAGACTTCTACCTTCAAAAATATTTTTGAGGTGTTGCTAATATCCTAAGAGCCATTTTTGGCTTCTTCAGTATACAACGCAAAACTGGAATTTCTTCCAAAGTATTCAGCAGAATAATTCTCAGTACTTTAACACTTGCCTGTTCATTTGATTATCTTACTAGTCTAACAGATCTTTTTAATTGACAAGAGAAAACATATTTTTTAATGAATGAACATAACAATAGAGTACATAATGGGTGAACTCTTAAAGCAGAATTAATTACAGGAAGAGAAACTCCTATTTAAAAACCCAGAACAGACACCTAATGTATATGCAACAAACAAAGAGAGGGAAACAGAACTCAAAACAGGAGGAGGGAGTTCAATATTTCAACAAAGGAAATGTAGGATGAAAATCGAAAACTTGTACAAGCAATAGTGGTAATTGAAGATTCAGTATTTTTTTCACTAGATTGTGATTTTGATAGCTGTGTTTAGTAACTTCTGTGAAGGAAATTAAAGAACTAAATGCTAAAGGCAAAACCTCTGCAAATAAATATGATTCATCTCCTATGAAGTCAGAGATAAGAATTATTTGTTTTTTTAAAAAAACACAGGAAATCAATACGCAGGTTCTCTTCATGCCATGAGTAAGGCTGTGCGTTTGAGCTGTGTGGACCTATCACCAATCCTGACACACACATCCTCCAATTCTTCAATCACAATGAGTTATGTGAAATTCACTTCGCTTTTTCAGGTTTATTTAGCACACTGAGTAGATTCTCATAGTAAAAAAAAAAAAAACAAAAAAATCCAAACAAAAAAAATGGCTAAATACATTACGTAACTTCAGAATATACGTGCAGCGATATATAGACAACCAATTTAAAATATATTGCAGTATAATCCATTTTTACATACTTTGTAAAATACTGATCAGCAATAAGGTATATAATGGTAGAACACCGCGAGTAACAAAGTTTATGGCTTACGCATTTACTGTATTTTAATATTATCAACCCTGAGCCGGCGGACCCCGCGCTTCCGGCAAAGGACGCGCTCACACTTAGAGCACAAGCCCAACATGACTCAGGGTATTGGACGTAATCCTGTGCCAGCGAGCGGGGAAACACGCACGTCGCTCCCGCTGGTGGCCTCTTGGCAATTTCTGATTTATTTAGCCAAATAAATGTAAAATACTATGTCATACCATGAATGACTGATGTAAGGAACGTGCTCTTACTAAACAGAATTACAAAACAACCNACGTGCGGCTCCGCCCGGCCCGGTCCCCCCCACCCCCTGTGACGGGGGCAGCACGTACAGGGCGGCGGGTGAGTGCGGGAGGGGGCGGGGACACGTGTGCGCGCAGCCCGACCCCCCGCGGGCCGGGAGCGGGGCAGTGCGGAGGGCAGCGGGCGGCGCGGCGGGCAGGGCGGGGACGGGCAGGGCAGGCGGGGGGCGCTGTGCCACGCTNAGTAAGGCTGTGCGTTTGAGCTGTGTGGACCTATCACCAATCCTGACACACACATCCTCCAATTCTTCAATCACAATGAGTTATGTGAAATTCACTTCGCTTTTTCAGGTTTATTTAGCACACTGAGTAGATTCTCACAGCAAAAAAAAAAAAAAAAAATCCAAACAACAAAAATGGCTAAATACATTACGTAACTTCAGAATATACGTGCAGCGATATATAGACAACCAATTTAAAATATATTGCAGTATAATCCATTTTTACATACTTTGTAAAATACTGATCAGCAATAAGGTATATAATGGTAGAACACCGCGAGTAACAAAGTTTATGGCTTACGCATTTACTGTATTTTAATATTATCAACCCTGAGCCGGCGGACCCCGCGCTTCCGGCAAAGGACGCGCTCACACTTAGAGCACAAGCCCAACATGACTCAGGGTATTGGACGTAATCCTGTGCCAGCGAGCGGGGAAACACGCACGTCGCTCCCGCTGGTGGCCTCTTGGCAATTTCTGATTTATTTAGCCAAATAAATGTAAAATACTATGTCATACCATGAATGAGTGATGTAAGGAACGTGCTCTTACTAAACAGAATTACAAAACAACCTGCGGGCAGCACCTCGCCGGAGCGGCCTTTGGGCAGGTTTCCGTGTCCCTCACGGCTCCGGCACCGCCCAGGGGACAAACCGGGGGTTGTGCCGCGTCCCTTCCCTAGGTCAGCGCGGGGAGAGTCGGGGCTGGACCATGCGGGTGGGCCCAGCCAACTGCCCTTATCGGCGGGGCCCTGCCGGCGCGGCGAGCGACCGGCACCGCCCCGCTATCGCACGCCCGTAGCGCGGCCCANGGCGGGGGGCGCTGTGCCACGCTTGGCTCAGCCTTGCCGCGGGAGCGCGCAGGAGGCGGTGGGGGCGCGTCCCCGTCGGCAGCCGGGAGCGCGCTGTGCTCAGGGACGGCCGCGCACAGGCCGCACGGCGCTGAGGGGCGGCCGGAGGCGGCTGCGCATCTCGAGAATTGCGGAAGGGTTGCGTGGAGCGACGGCTCCGGTGCCGCCCGGGAGCCACGGCGCTCGCCGTGCTCCGGCAGGCGGTGGCTCCAGTCGTTGCTCGGAACACCGGCTCGGCTCGCCCGGCGTTGCGGCTCAGAGCGGGGCAGCGCTCGCCCGCTGTGGGCAGAGCGCCTCGGACGGCCTGTCCTGGAGCCTCCGCGGGGCTGCCCTGGTCGAGGGGAGCGGAGATGCCCAGTGGCGTTTGCCCCTTAGTCCGTTACTCCGTGTTATAACCTTGCCCCCAGGGCTTTCGGAGCTGGGTCAGAACACGCGGGGAGGGATCACAGTGGGCTTCGTGAGTCCCAAGTCTTGCTTAAAACTTTTGTTTGCATCCCCCACTGCTGTGATAGTAGCATTTTTGGTGCTGAATGTAACCTCCTGTTAAGTGGTTCCACGGGGACTGATGCTTGATTGATCCTCTGGCCTCCGCAGGGGCTGCTTGGGCCTCTCTAAAGGGGGCCGTGTGTCCGCTCACAGCCGGCTCTGCGCTGCGTTGAGGTGGCGGGTGCCGAGTGGCCAGGTAGCATTGCTTGGGCTCAGAGTAATGGCACGTTGGGGTTTTAAGATTTCGGGGTTTAGGGTTTAGCTGAGATGCTTAGGGAAGAAAATAGGGAAATATTGAGAGTGTGGGAGAAACAAGCTTAGTGATGAAGCTTGGTGATACTGAAAACTGAAAGTTTGCCCTTTAAAAATCGAGTCTTTTGAGCTGTTGCACATTTTACTTGACTGAATTCTGTGGTCTCCGTATCAGCTTGTGTCCTTCATGCCACCAGGGTGGTAAAACAGTTATTACAGAGTTCAGACAAAACACAGTGCTCTTCTGAAAGGAGAGTATTCTGAGAGTTTCTACACTCACTCTGGGGCCATCACTAAATGCAAAACAGGTGTTTGTAAATTCACATTCTTGCTTTCTAGTAACTCCCTTGTGACTAAAAGCCTTCAAAGAGATTTGGAGCAAGGGCTAAAACATTTTTTTAGCCCCATACGATTAATTTCCTTTGTATCAAACCACTTTTGTAAGCAGTTCCTGATGTATAAAGGATGATTGAAATAAAAAAGTTGTTTTTAAAAATGTCTCTGGGTATTTATTTAGACAGTCACACACTTCCAATTATGCAAAATAGTGTAGCAATCTGCTTTTGCAGTATAAATTCACCAATAGACATTAAATATTACATTAATATGCAGTGATGTAAAACAAACAGCAGTACTGGGAGGAGTGAAAGGATCTCTTGTGCTCTTTATTGCAAAAGAACATGTCTTGATAGGGGTGCTATCCTTCATCTCTTACCTATGGGCAAAAATATAAAAAAATCACACCTTTAGCTGTAAATTGCTTTGAATTTTCTAGGAAAGATTTTCTGTTTTCCTCTAGCTGATTCCATCTGTCAGATTTCTCCTGTCAGGGGTGGTTTCTCTGATCGCAGTTGAAGAAGCTTTTGATGTGCACTGTATGCACCATCTTAATCAGTGTTTATCTGCTACTGACCTGCTGTCCATTAGTCTCAGTGGCTAAGTAAACATGGGCTTATATATATTGAAATGTTGCTAGTTTGGTAACAGTTAAACTTCCTGCCAGATTGCAATGTTGTAGAAAGAAGCAGTGTCCTGGGTTGGCTTTGCTTACATTATGGAAAACCATTTTTGTCCCCTTTTTATGTGTGTGCGGAGGTATAACCTGCTTATTAATTTAAAAATTCAGACTAATGTTTAAATTTATTGTTCAGTCTATATAAGTAACTAAGATAAAAAATACAAGAAAAAAGTATTAATGAAGTATAAGACTCGAACTTGTATATAATTAATCATGCAATGAAGAAAAACATAATATAATTTTAAACAGGACCCAAGACCACCTACTGTAAACTATTTGCTTAGTTTTCCTTTAAAAATAGGAGGAAGCTTATGTAAACTTCTAAGTGTGATGTGTACTGCTGCTGATAGACTTTTATAAAGGATTTTAATGGCTTGGCGGTAAATGCTGTTTTTCTTTCTTGGAAAATTAAAAGCAATGAATATGTTAGAATTTGCTTGCAATGCAGACTGATTGAGTGTGATATGTGTGGAAACTGTTTTCTGCATTGGATTAGTAACAGTTTAATGCCACAGTCTGTATTACAGATGTTTCAGAAAAAGTAATTACAGTACTGCTCAGTATTTTTCCTGTGTATATATTAAAAAAGTTTGATGTATTCATGTTGATGTGATACATAGTACAGGAAATAAAAAAACCTGTTCAATTCAGATTATAAGAGTGCTTGGAAGACCGTGACAACCTAGTCTGAAATTGAGGAGTTCCTTGACATGCCTGGTCTTGAGCTGTGTACGAGCCCACATGAAGTGGCACAGCTCAGTGTGACTGTGCCACTGCTGACCTTGTGGGCTCAAATGACTGCAGCTGACCTGCTCCTGCCAGTTCAGTGATCCCACGGTTGTGTCTATCAAAAATTCCTAATCTTGTAACATGTCTGAATTGTGATACCAATGTGCTAGTTTAAGTTGTCTTTACCACTGAAATTTTATGCCAAGATAGCTCGTGTATCTTTAAAAATTACTCATATACTTCATTATTTTTGGTTTTTTTTTTTTTTTTTAAGGCTGTGATTGGGTCTTTATATTTGGATGTTGTTTTAAGTCAAGTCACTATTTGGTCACAGAGGTTGTCAAAAAGAAGCAGGTTTGAGCTTGTATAGGAAAAGTATTTTGCTATGTTTCCGAGTAGTGATTGCATTTTATGGCAGTCAAATTTTCAGACTTTACTCCACCCTGCTAAAGTTTTCAATTAAGTAATAATTTGTATTAAGAGTCAGAATATACACAATTATAAATGGAAAATCTATATGAGTTCTGGAGTTTTCCATGTATATCTTAATTATGTTTGTCCACTCCACTGACATGTATAGTTCTTGCTGTTGTTTTTCTAATTAAAGATAAATAATCAAAAAATACACCCCTTTCTCTGTACTGCATTTTGCAAAATATGAATAACTTTGTTAGATTTTTTGCTGCGCTGATGCTCTTTTTGTAACTTTTTGCTAACTTACCTAGTGCAGCGCTGCAGATGAAAAGTCTTGGGGAGAAAAATCCTGATAAAGTAGTAGAAATAAATACATTTTGGTACTCTTCTCCAATCAGTGAGAAATTAAGCTAAAAATCAGGAACTAATTTTTTTCCAAGATGAGAAATGGCACTTTCTGGGTAAAATTTCTATGAAAAGCATTCAGTGGGAATAAAAGTATTTGTTTTGGGTTTTGTTTTTTTGGTTTTTTTTGTTTTTTTTTTAATTTTTTGGTTTTGGTTTTTTTCCCAACAGCAGGTTTTCTGTGACAGATGGCTCTGGATACAAAAATACTTCAGGGCCTTCATAAAGGGAATTAATTCTGACTATATTCCCATCTTTAGGAAGAGGTTACAATGCATATGTTGCCAGTACCTATGCATTATTCTTTCTTCCTTGGTGTGTGAGCTATTCTGAAGCTAATTCTTACGTGAACCACATAGACCTTTCATATTTGAGACTCTATGGGTGGCCCTAGTTTACAAAGGAAGAACTTCTTTTTCCCTACTTTATTATTGTTATTATATTGCACATATATAAAACCAGAATAGTTTAATTAGGTAACATAATCTTATAGAAAACTATGGTGAAAAGCTTGGTGAAAAAATTTTCCCCAGAGCTGTTAGACTTTGGTGAATTTCAGTATATATTTAATTACATTGTATTGAAATAAAAGCAATTAGTGGTAACTAGCAAGAGAAAAATGTAGAAACATTTTTAGGTGTAAGATAGCTCCCTATGATTCTAATCTGAATTGATACTGGCATAGGATATGTAACTTCTCTGAGCAGAAGTACTCATGTTAACCCATAAAATGTTGAATTGTTTTGTAGCTTCGCTACCATTGGCTATAGTACTGTTAAGTCTGGTCAGTAGAGTACCATTTGAGGCATATGAGCTAGAAATATGCTTCTCTGCATCATCTGACTGGATATATTTTCATATTTTCATGCCTTTATTTTGGGCAAAAAATTGATTTTTAAAAAACTAATAAAATTTATTCTCTTCAAAGATTGTGGAATATTCTGTAAAATAGTGCCACAAAAGGAGTTCGGTTTACATTTAATTTGATTTAATATAGTTAACTTATAACATATGGGACTAAATTCCAGAGCCTCAGAGTCAGGTGGGTGGCAGTCCTTGCCTGCCTCTTACATCTCTCAGTGTAAGTCCTGAGAAGAAACCAAAGTACCTATCAGCCAGCTGAAATAATTGAACTTTGGCTTCAGTCAAGCTTGTCATCCCCTAGTTACAGAAACTGGGGAAATCTGGGGAACTGAGATTTGCTACCTCTTAAATCCCTCAACTAATATGTCTTCCTTTTGTGGCTGTCAATTGGTTGTGTAAGTAGGGTGTAGGTGGGAGCGTGCCTGCCGGGCATCCTGCCTGCCTCTGCCTGACCCTATCCTATCTCTGTTCTGTTTGTAAACTGACCTGTTGCCATGGCAATGTTTGACATCACCTGTTCAATGTTGCACCTTCAGTGCAGGGTTTGGTAGGAGAGAAAGGGAGCCGAAGAGATCCAAGCTCTTGTTTTAAAACTCACACCTTCCGTTATGACTAAGTGTGCCAAGAAATATCGAAAAGGAGCTGTCAGGTAATTGCATTTTTATATAGCAGATATGTAGCAGATTTAGAAGTTTTCTCTATGAAGTTTAAACTCTTAGTTTAAATTGAGGGTCAGCAAGTTCTTAGTTTTCAATGAAATCTATCCTACTTTTAAACCTGTAAAGTGAGAAGAATTGTTGTGACTCTTGAGCCATGAGTAGTTTACAGACAATTCAAGAGTAGATGCCAGCAGGGAATAGGCATCTTGGAAGGTTCTAGAGGGCTGTAGCAGCCCATGAGGCTGAAGAGACCTTCTGTGGGCAGCACTGCATGGGACCCTGGGACTCTGGTCGTCCCTCCCTGAGAACCATCTTCAGAACTGCCTCTCCCTGCAGCTTTCCAAAATACTTGTTTTAGAACTCCTGGCTATATGAGTGAATATTTTAATACAGGGGAATGAAGAAAGGACTTCATTTTGTCAGAAACGTATTTATTTTCTGCTGTCTGCTCCAAATATAAAATAGTTAGGAATTACTCTCCTTAGCTGCCTGATATACCTCCCTGTACTGAGTTACTTAAATGTGTATGTACTTACTTTCAGGCTGATGACCATGGAAATGGTTGAACAGGATGACAATGCAGTGGATTCTCTGACAGAGAGAAGTGCTGGTCACCTTCAAAATCAGCCAGGCCAGAGTCAGATTTCCTCAGGGTCTGAGGTAAGTTGAAATATGGGAAGATGAGAAGAATCAATGGAGTGATATTCAGAGCTGCTATGATTTTTAAACTATCAATTTTTATGGTATTCTGTATTCTCATGTTTTATAAATCTTGGTATTAAATAGGAAAAATATAGTTAAGGTATACTGAAAACCATGCCTTCAGCAGTTAACAAAGGACTAATAGAACATCAGGTCTGTTAAAAGGTGACATTATTAGGAGCCCTTTCAGACAAGAGTGATCAGTAGACAAAGGGGTTTTTTTCTTTTACTTTCACAAAGTGATTGTTACAGAGCTGAAATACTGTCTTAAAGAACTGAAGTGGCTACAAGATGAAACATATCTAAACCATTTGTATATCTTGAAGATGTGTTGTATAACAAAAATGAAAACATGAATAAAAATAACCATGGTTCTCTCCTAATTCCAGTTTTTGTACAGAATGTATTTCATCCAATTGCAAGTACATTTTTAATATGTGCTTGTTTTGTTTCATCCTTGTGTATCCAATGACAGTGTCTGGAGTTCTAAGAGCATACTTTACATGTTTTCTATGGTTGCTCTACCTGGATTATTGTTTGGTAGTTAATGGATAAAAGATTATATAGTAACAATTCTCAAGCATTAAAATATGTACTGAAAAATTTGACATTTGCGAGAAATAGTGTTCTTGATAGTACTAAGATTTATAGCTTCAGAAAAGTGTACAGACCACTTAAAAGGATCTTCAGAAGCCCTTTGTTAAATAAAAGAACTGATTTTTAAAAATGTGTTACAGAATTTTTTCATCGTTGGAAGTTAGAAGTTATTTGCTAAGATTTGATGCCGTGTACTTGGTATGTTAGATACTTGATTTACATTATAGATATATTTTTAAAACTGAAAGCAGCTGCTCTTTTTGTCAGATCTTCAGGCACAAAGTAGACTGCTAAATATTTATCAACCTTTTTTGTTGGTTTTGATACATGCAGCCTTGGGAATATTGCTTATTCGTTTTTTTTTCCTTTTTTTTCTTTAAGGATTTTATTTAGTTTGCTCTGTTGGTGTCATCCCCTCATTTCTTCTTTAGTAGTTCTGTTCAAATTTTCTGTTTTAACTTCATAGGATGATTGATGTGTAAAATCTATTGGCTTGTGCAGCAGTCTCTGGAGAAGACAGCTGTGAATTCTGTCACTTGGGATTTTTAATGTTGATACAGAGACAAAGGTGTCACTAATGCTGTAGGAGAGTTTTTGCACTCCTGTATTGTGAAGTGTATAACACTTTTTATGTTTGTCTGCATTTAATGCTTGAGTACTGTGTGTGAAGGTTCAGCTGTACTGGGTATGGGTCTCATCCCTTCCAGTTAAAATGAGTAACTCTGAAGTACTGATGAATCTCCTTCAATTAACACTGACCCAAAACATGTGCCTCAGTTGGAAGCTGAGGGTAGCACTGCGGAGCGGAGCCCCCGTTTTTGGTCGGACGCTCAGAGAGCTGTCCTGGACCTGTCAGAGCTGCTCGGCGCAGGCGGCTGCAGCTGCCGTCCCTCTGCTGGGCTCCCAGACCAGCAGGGCTGGCGCTGCTGTCCCACTCTGAGGGCTCCGGCCCGTGCCCATCTCCTCAGCTACTGGCTCCCGGGGCCTGCAGCCCTCACACACCCTCAGTGCCTTCAGGCTGCTCTGCCACAGCGTTTGTTGTGGTAACACTGCCCAGACAGAACACTTACTGCTGACAGGCCTTGTTGGGACGCTCCTTTGGCTTACAATGAGTAGGATTTTCTTAGCCTGTGTTCCTGCCTGGCTGGCTTGGAAGGTGAGGCGCTTTGTCATCGAGAGTTGGGCCTGGGTGTTGAGGGGTTAAAGCCTGCTGGAGGCCCCTGTATGGGACATCTGACTGGTTTTGTGGTGGTCCAGATTGGAAGTTGGTGTGTTTCTGAGGAATTCGTGGCTGTGCCTATGTATTTGGACTATTACAGAGAAGCATAGATCCCTTCTCCCTCTTTGGCCTGTGGAGGAGCGCAGTTAAGAGAAGACAACCACTACAAGTGACTGAAATATCTTGTGCCGACTTCCAGTCATCCCTCCTACTAATTTTGTTGCAAAAATGCAGAAATAGGAGAAAAGAATGACTTGATTCTTACTGAGAGCAAAAATGCCTGGTCACTGAAACTGAGGGCTCCTTTTCAAATATCTCCAAGAGAGTGGGGAGATGGCGGCTTTGTGTTTTTTCTAGTGAAATATTTGTTCAACCTTGATTTGGTCAGTCAGAAGTAAAAGATTTTAATACACCATCTTTTAATTTATGGTTTTCTGTGTATTATCAAAGAATTAATTGTAGAAGCATCAGGCTTGGGAGGAACCTTTTAGGATTGTCTAGTCTAACCTGCCTGTGCAAGCAGTGTCAGCCAGAACTGTGTCTGCCTAGGTTGTAAATACCTCCAAGGATGGAGTCTCTAGAACCTCTCTGGGCATCTGTACCAGCAGGTGACTGCCCTTCCAGGGTGGAGTTTTTATGTCCAGATGGAATGTGATGGTTTTTAATGTGCTTGATATTTAATTGAATTGTGACTTTGGCCAGGGAGTGACCAGCAAAATGCTGAGAGATACAACTACATAGGAGGTGAGCACTTTTTTTTCTTCTTCTTGGGGGGTAGCTGACTTATTTTCCCCTCCTCGATAGGCTTTTCAATGAAATACCTGCCATTTAGTTTTAAAAGGATGGACCAGGTACATGGTAAAATGATAATCTCTAGATGGCGGAGATTGTTTTGTGCTGAAGCATTTTTAATGTCTCTCCTGTTGGGAGAGAGAGGAGACATTAAGAATGAGTGGGCTGGAGTTTTATGGTATGATGGGATAGCCTCCAATAAGGAGGAAAAAATAGTGTTTGCATTTTTTTCTTAGCTTGTGTCATAGACACTGCTATATACTCCTGCAATTTTTTGCTTCTGAAAATAAAACTACTTTTTCTACTAAAGCAAAAATGAGTAGATTTGAAACTAGCAAAGGTGAGATGCACTTTTTGTCCATTAAATGGTTATTTTTTAAATAAAATGTCCTACCATAGAATCAGTTCATAGCTGCATTTCTTGCATCTGTCACTTTTAGCCACTTGATTAATTGACATGGTAATATTTTTTTGTGATCCAGCTACCAGAATAAATAGATAAGGAAGTAAAATTATTGGTGTTTTTAGAAGCTGTTGAAAATGTGCAGAACACCTGTATAAAAGCTTGATGTCTTTGAGGGAAGAGCAGAGATGTGAGATGGAAAATTTCTCAACCTGTTTTGGGATGAGCTCCCTGGGTTGTCTCACATACACAGATCATCTGTTGCTACATACAGAGCTGTACTTACAAGGAAGTTAACTTGTATTGGAATATTCTGATAGTGTTGATGATAGTCAAACTTATATCTTGGAAGACTTAAATCTGCAGTGGTATTCAAAGAGATTTCTAGAAGCCATACTGCATTCTGTGTTGCTCTCTGCTCAGCTACACTAAATATAACAATGTAAGATCAATGTACTTTAGCCCTTCTCAGATTTGATGAAAACACTTTAGTTGTGTTTTCTTTTTTCTTTAATCCTACATCTTGATGGGTTCCTCTTTGATTCACTTTTTGTTAACCTTGTCATGTTGTCTATCAGTAGGGCTGTCTGCTGACCTTGTCTGAGATACCATCTGTTGACTTCTTGATGCTGGCCCTGAATTATGTCAGCATTTACCATGTGAGAACTGCTGTCAGAGAGCATAAGGGAGATCTTCAGAGCCTGAAGTGTGTAGCTATTGCAAGCCGGGACTATTCAAGTTTAGTACTTGGGGGGTTGTCCTTGTGGGTTCTTGCTCCCTAGAGATTAAGACCTATAGGGGATTGAAACCTATAGGAATTTGCTAGGCTGTTGTAAGTAAGGCTCTAAAACCAGCCTGCCAAATGCAAATGCTGGCCATTTAGCAGAGTTGATGTTAGAGAATTATAAATGTGCAGCTATGTCATCATTCTGTGCTTCCTTGTAGTGTATGTTGGCACCAAATGTCTGGAGTCAGCCTAACCTTATTTTCCTTAAAAGCAGGTGCTTCTATTTTGGCAGTAGCTTTGGAATTGATCAAAACATCTGTCTCCAGCTTTTCCTCATAGAGGGTACTCATTGCCCAAGTGTGGCAGGTCCTTTGTTCTTTTGTTAGGTGAATCCACTGTGGATTTGCCTTGACTTTCCCTTTTCCAGAATTTCTTTTCACTTTACTTCTAGAGTCCTTTTAGTATTTAGAGTCTGCAACAGGGGCAGAAATCAGATGGGCCTGTGTCCTGCGTTCTTCATTTGGCAGTGTTGAAGGTATGAGGGGTTGAATGTGAAGGTAACCTCTCTAGTACTTAGCAGGGAAAGGATATCTGACATTCGCAGGATATCCAGGATAACTGTTCAGATGGACCATATGAGTTGGATACATGATGGGCCGTCTCTTTCTCTGCAAGAGTGTGTGCCTGAGTAGGAAGGTAGTACCTGATCATTCTTGCTGGCTACTTTTCTCTCCCCATGTAGAAGAGGGAGCACTTATATTTCCAAATACCTGAAATACGGGACCGTACTATTATGGGTTGTATGGTTGATATTTTAGTGAAGCTATTGGACATGACCGTTGCATGCAAGGAGCATAGAACCCATAGAATGTGTTAAGCCTCCCCTCGGCCTCTGTGTTCCTGACTTGTTTCTGTGGATTGTTTTCAGTTGCTGTGCCAGACAGTCCTTGAAGTAATGATGTTAAAGGTAGCATTGCTCGTCACTGATGTCAGAAAGAAATTTCTTTGCCAAGTCTGTTTCAGTCAGGATTTACGCATGATAGCATGAAAATGTTCTAGTATTTCAGTTGACACAGGAATATTCAGCTTGAAAACTGTAAAGGGAAATCTGAATCAAGATTCTAATAATAATTTCCAATATCTATGAAAGTGATGAAGAATATGAACCTTGAAAATTTTATAATACTACCATCTCCTCTTCCCTTAGCACTTAAACCCCTTCTCTTATCTGAATTATTAATGGGAACAAAACAATTTCTCCTCTAAACTTTAGTTCAAAAGAATATTAGCTGAATGAAATTTTCTTTTTTCCATGTAGGGTTATACCGAATAAGGAGCTTTAAAATGAATGTAGTTTCTTAATCTCAAGTACTGGATTATTTCCTGATTATGTGTGATGGACCCATTGTGTACCAAAAAGAAAATTTTAAACTGTTCACCTTTTACTGTTTTATGGCTGTTGTACTCAGAAAGTTTTTTCTGACCCACTGAGTATTGTATCAAATTGCAGTTCTCACAAAGAGAGCACTAAATGGAAAGGTTTGGTGAAATTGCCTTTATAATGTTTTGAAAAGTTACTGTGCTTTGTAAACATTTAGACTGCTCTGTGATTGCTGCTGGAAGCTTGGGTTTAGGAGGTAAGCTTTGCCACAAAATAGATCATGCTTTTCAGATCTTTGAGACTTTCTGGAGCTTAATCTCAAATATATATTTCTGATAAATTTCTTGTAGTATTAATATATGTTGAATAGGTTGGGAAGAAGGTTTGTATGTCCTATTTCCCTGTTACTATTTCATGCCATTTAAGGAATGATTTAAGGAATTAATTTCAGGGTTAAAAATGCCCTCAATTGTTCTGTTTTCTGAAAAGTGGTTCAGTTTCCTACGGTGTTGAACAATTGCATAGTGAATGTTGACAAGATCCTGTCTTTGTTTCCTAGAAACATTGTTTTTTCAAGATAATTTGGACCAACATCAGGACTTTCTGATAGCAGTGCATCTTAATAGTAGTTAAAATTTTTCACTTGCTTGAAGAAGGGGATTATTTCCTAGACAAGCAGTATCTTATGGATGGGAAATAAAAACTGCTTTTGTATTTAGATTAAAAAAACCACTTAAGTGTAAATATGTAAAAATGACAAAAGTTTCTTTAACTTTTTTTAAAAAATATTGAATATTCTTCATGTTTTTCCTCTTACTCTCATCTCATTTTATGTTTACTGCTCATACCAGATCAGCAGTAAACTTTGGAGTTTGAGAACAAAGCTAGGAAGGGAATAATAACAGAATTTTATATTTGAGTTTGATTTTATTGTTGAAGGTGCAGAATATAGAAATAAGACTTTTCAGTGCAGTTTAATTGAAAAACACGGTATTTATTTTTATGATATGGTTTATGTTTGTCATTGTCTTCCTTTTCCAAGTTTAGAGATTTCATCACACAAGTTGAGATCAATCATAGTGTTTTCCCTTTGCATCACTGCTTGTTTCTGTTAATAGATTTAACAGTAACAGCAGAAATATTGAACTGTTTCTTAGCCCATAGGTGTTAAGCTGTTTCTCAACCCATTTGTCCTCAGCACTGAGGGTTGAGAGCCACAGGCTGGGGAAAGCTGTTCTATGGCTATGCTAGGCTTAGAGAAGATTCAGCTGTTCTTTATTTTTGTTATTGTTTGAAGCACTGATGCACTCCAACTTTCTTTTTCTTGATATATATAATTATATATATAATAGGAGTCTGTTAAACTAAATCAGTTTACAAATCCTTGTATGGCTTTATTTAAAAGGGTGATTTTTTGCTATCTGAAGAATTCTCGTGTCTCTTGAGACATCCATCCGAAAAGCAGAACTTACCTAATAAGTAAAGCAAAACTAAAGCAGTTCTGGATGTTTTTTTTCCTAAGAACATTCTGGCCTTTATGTTGTTGCAGTGACATTCCACTCCGGTGGGTATGCGTGGGTTTTGTTACGTTTCTGGAGGTTCTTCCTAACCTTCATGCTGGGAACGGTGGATCTGGTGTGTGATGGCCAAGGGTTGGGGTTTTTTTTTTTGCTTGAAAAAAAAATACGAAGTTGCTGGAAGGAAAAAACCAAGTAATTGCAGTTTGTTAGGGCAGAATTTTAAGCTTTCCAGACCATTTGGAAAGGTACATGTCTTTGGTACTTTACTAGTAAGGTAATTTATTGTTATGTGTGATAATTCTATACATCTAAGCTATTTTAGATGTGGGAACAAAATCAGTCTGTTTTAGCTATCACTTCTAAAAGCATTTGCTGAAGTCTTAAGGCATCTTACTTAAACATGATGATTGTAATTTTTGCAGGTTTCTGTAGCTGCTTCCAGTGCTGGAAGAGGATCTCCAGCTGTAACTCTAGTGCAGTTGCCTTCTGGTCAAACTGTTCATGTCCAGGGTGTCATTCAAGCCACACAGCCCTCAGTCATTCAGTCACCACACATGCAAGCTGTTCAGGTTAGCTCTTTTATTGTTACATTTTCATGAATATTTGGTACCTCATAATTCTTTTCCCAATCCGTCTTCAGTTTCTCTTCATTCCAACCAGTGCTGCAAGATTTACTCAGATGGCACAGGAAACAGCAGGGGAAACATCCAACCAGCAGCAGCTCTACAAGCATTGTGTAGCAATTCCTTAATGCTTCCTGTTTATCTTACAAGAAATTGTCTTGAAACTTGTGCCTGAACTTAGGCAATAGCAAATTTGTGTCATAACATGGCCTTACTTCAGTGTTTCTAATTTTTGTTAAATTATATTAATATAATGTTTCTAATTAGACTATGAACTCATAAATTTTCAAATATCTCCTATTTTATTCTTGGAGAGAGTCTGGGCATAGTAGAGGTAAGCATATTGTATGAAGTGGGTCCTTGTTTTTAGCCCCTATCAGACCCTGTTAGAGCATCTTGTATTGCTTTTTGTGGATGTAGATATGTAGATAGCAAAAATACGGGCAGCCTCAAAACACAGATTTATGTGGCAAGTGTTCACATGTTTAAAGTTGCTGGAACTGGAAAACAGGGATTAGTGCAAAACATGTAAGACTTTTCAGAGTTTTTAAAAAGTGGAAAAGGCAAGAGAATGAATATGCAGTGTTTTGAAAATTGCTGGCCTCCCATTGGTATTTTTCTTGTAGCTAGGAAGGCCTCTGCTCTAGTTTTATTAAAATCTGTTTGGGAAATGTCAGCTGAATTGCTTTTTGCAGATACAGTTGATATTTCTGGTAAGAGAGGTGATACACCTCTCCCTGTTATGAGGGAAGGGTATCACCTGTGGCCGTTGCAACACATTAAGGAAAAGCCATGCGTTGTCGGTCTGGAGAAGCCGTCTTTAATGTTAGAGGCGTCTTTAAGGTTAGAGGAATTTCTACTAAATTCTTACTAACTTTCTAGTATAATAAACAAGAGACATATATAGGTAGGATTTATTTTTGAGAAAAACAATAAAACCATGATCAGATAATGAATATTTTATTGTTGAGCAGTACATGTAGATGATGGGACCTCATGGTTTTGAAATCCTACATCGCTATTGAAAGAGGTGCAGTAGATGTCAATACTTGATCAAACTTGAAGTCAGAACAGAGTATTCAAAGTAAATACTTTTTTTCATTGGAATTCTTTCTAACTGTAATTTTCCTGAGTAACCTTTATTCAATAAACACATTAGTAATTCCCAGTTTCTGTTCCTTTAGTCAGTGTAGTCAAGACACACGTGCAAAGATAGAGGACTTTTTTCAAAGCTCAGAAGGAGAAATTTTTCAGGAATCTCTTGCCAGCTGCTGCTGTGTCATCTTAGGGGAGTGGAAGTCAACTATTTGTTGTATTGAGTGAACTTTAGCTTTCCGCCCTTTCTCAACAGAAAAGTTTTGTCCCAATTAATACCAACTAGTTAGTTCTAGGATTTTGCTTTGATTTCATGTGGATAAGAAGGGCCTTGAAGATGCTGTAGAAGAATCCATTACAGAGCGTGTATAGCCCTTCTGTGATCCTTTTCAGTACACTATCCTGCCATCTGGCATTTCCTCCGGATCATTTGGCTTTAACTTGCTACCTTGTCTCTGCCAGACAGTGGGGAACTTGGGAAATGATATCAGTTTAAAAAAAAATAAAGAAGTATGCTAAAGGTTGGTGTTGAAGCTTGCATGACCTCTCCCTCAAACATCTGACATTTTCAACTGGAAAGTGCTGAAAAGTTTTTCTCATAATGCTGTTGCTTTTTAGATGAAAAAATACATTTATAGCATTCCTTATTGTTTTGTTACATGTTGTTTTATTTGTAGGAAGATTTAAATTGTTATTTGAGTTATTGCTTGGTCTCCCCTGTAGTGTGTCAGGTCTTGGAAAGACTTAACATGAGTTTGAAGTTAAATTTGTTTAAATGCAGATGAAGCTGAAATAGGTAAAGGTGAAATCTGAATGATGTCCAGGAAAAAATTACAATGGTTTGTTGGTTAACATAATGGACATGGTTGTTTGCCTTCAGAGTGATCTGAAGTGTTCATTTCTCTCTTTGTCATGATGAAAATTAAAACTTGAAATTTCTTGCAGAAAATGTCCTCTTCCACATTGTGGTGGTTTGACGCTGGCCAAGTTCCAGGTGCCCACGAAAGCTGTTCACTTGCTCTCCCCTGCTACAGCTGGGCAGAGGAGGGAAAATTTAACAAAGGGTTTCATGTGTTGAGATAAGGACCGGAAGAAAACACTCCAATGGCAAAACAGGCTCAGCTTAAATATATAAAGCGAATTTATTGCTAAGAAAATCAGAACAGGATAACGAGAAGTAAATTAACCCCTTAAAACCACCTTTTTTCTTCTAGCCCTTCCCTCCTTCCCACTGACGGTGCAGGGATACAGATTGTGGGGCTTTTGTTCGGTTTGTCACCCAAAGTTTTCCTCTGCTACACAGAGAGAGAAGTTGTTCCCCAGTGGGACAGTGGGGTCCCTCCCACAGGAGACAGTTCTCCATTAACTTCTCCAGCGTGGCTCCAGTCTCTTGAGCAGTAGTCCTCCCAAAACTGCTGCAATGTTAGTCCCTCCCACGGGCAAACCATGGTCCCAAAACTGCTGTGGCATGGGTCACTCTTCCAGTCGTCCAAGGACTGGCTGTTTCAGCTTGGAAGCAAGACCTGTCTCTCCGTGGGTTTCCCGCTGGACCACAGCCTCCTCCAGGCATCCACCCACTCTGGCATGGGCACCTCCCCCAGGGGCTGTGAGTGGATCTCTGTGTCCCCCGTGGATCCGCATGGGCTGTGGGAGGACAGCTGCTTCACCATGGTCTCACCACGGCCTGCAGAGGTATCTTGGATCTGGTGTCTGGAGCACCTGCACCCCCTCTTCTCCACTGAACTTGGTGTCTCCATGTTGTTTCATTCACATGTTCTCACCTCCTCTTTTTTGGCTAGAACTGAAACTGTGCCCCCAACCTTTGTTTGGATTTCTTCCTAAATATGTTAACACAGAGGTGTTACCACGATCTCTTATTGGCCCAGACTTGGCCAGTGGTACATCCATCCACAGAGCCATCAGGGATTGGCTCCACTGGACATCATGGAAGCTTCCAGCAGCTTCTCAGAGAAGACGCCTCTGCAGCCCCTCTGCTACCAAAAACCATGCTATGCAAAACCAATACACACATTAAAATGCTTAAATCATCTTGTAATTTCCTTACCTTCTTCCTAAAGTATGACTGCTCTCAACTTCTTCAGCCATCTTCACAAACTGGGGGGTGTGTTGGTAGCTGTTAGGGGAATATGACAATTTAAAGACAGCTGAGGTCTTGTTTTTGAGCTGTTTGTCCTGGAATAAATAGATTATTTATTAACCCTCAGGCCCCAGCAGAATAAAAATTCTGTTTTGAGTTAGGATGCCCAGGCTCCTTCTTGACTGTGCAATACTGTCTTACTTCTGAAGGGTTATGGCAGAGGCTTGAAGGTTGATCCATGAGGAGATTGCTGAAGGCATACTGGGAGGGAAGTGTCTTTCAGGATCTCTCTCCACTGCTCAGCATTGGTCTCTCCTGCAAAAGTAGGAATACAAATGTCTTGAAGCACCTGTATCTTTGCAGTAAGCTCTGATGTCTGGTTTGGAGCTATACGTCTGTACATATGCAGAAGTAACTCTCACGGCCTAGGTGGCAGATGTACAGTTCTAATTATGCATATTACCCAGAAAAATGAGGCTACATGAAATATTAAACTTTCCAGACAGTCATTTTCTATTGAGGTCGGGCAGTTTTTGTTTCTAGTACCAAACACTGAGGACTGACAGATGCATTAATTCTAGAGCTCTTCCTTGTATTCCCTGAGCTTCTACTGCAGCTGGTTCAAACACTTAAAGTCTTCTAGTCTCTTACATTGTGTTTGTTCAGTGTTAGTTTAACAAAGTGCTTAATCTGAAACAGCAGTCTGGCCTGTATTCATGTGAAAAGATTTTCACATTTTTTCAGTTTGGAAATCTCAACGCAGCAATAGTTCTGAGTAGTTAAAAGAAGCCAAGGAAATAATACGTTTTCCTTGTTCAATAATGACTTTCAGTTCTGTGTAGTAAGATAAGTGCTGGTCAAGAGTGTGATTCAGCCTAGGCCTTAATGTTGTCTGGAGTAATTTTAAGAAGAATATATGAAAATACTGAAGGTCTGAGAAAATGAGATACTGTGGATTTCTCAGGCACTTCCAAAACTCATACAACAATGCCTCTGTGTTTTTGAATGTGTTAGTAAGTCTAATAAATGTGTATATTTAAATAAAGTTATTTTTTAAATAGCTTTGGTGTGGTATGAAGAAACCTTTATATTGTATACTATTATTTAAGGCACATCAGTGCATTATTCTGTATTTTAGATGTTTGACCTCACTTTAAGAGTTAATTAAGTTGTATAATATTTTTATATTTAAAGAAATCTGTTTCCAGTACTTTTTCTAAGTGTCGTTCACAAAAAAGTAGCCTGGATTATATTAACTTTTTCCTTTTTCAAATGGAAGATGTTATCTGAGTGGTTATGTCTGGGTAACTTCAGAATTTGTGATTTGCATTGGAAAAAGTTGTCCAGAATCATGTGATTAGTGATAAATAAGTCAACAAACTTCCCATATGTAAACATGGAAGGAATTTTAAAAAATATTTTACTCTGCTGCTATTTTTTTTTAATCAAGTTATGAATTTCAGGAACTTTGCTATTACAGGTAGCATCGATTGCAGATGAAACTGCACAATCAGAAGTGATAATTGATTCTCAAAAACGTAGGGAAATACTTTCAAGAAGGCCTTCATACCGGTAAGGACTTTTAATTTTGGTTTTTCTGGTTTTAAAGGCAGCTTATTTATTACAGCAAAACTGTCTGATAAAAGTCAGTTATTTGATTTTCTTATAGGTATGAATCTCCAAGTACATAAAATTACTTACATTCTCTTTTTAGAAAAATTTTGAATGAGCTCTCATCAGATGCACCTGCAGTAGGGAAGATTGAAGAAGAAGAGAAGTCGGAAGATGAAGGAACGCCTTCTGGTATTTCTGCAATGGCCATGCCAACCAGCCTGTATCATACTAACACAGGGCAATACCGTATGTTTGCAAACGTACTATGTGATGATGCACAGTGTACATAGCACAGCTTTCTTTGTAGAGTTACATAATGCACTAGGGATGGTTGATTGTGATGAAGAATAAGAGATTCTGTATTTCTAAGTAATTACTATTAATTTTTTCTGACATGGGGATTATAGACTTAAAGTCTTGTAGTATTTATTCTCTGCTAGATTTAGTCATTCTAGAGCTTCTATGCATTAAAATGTGGAGGTGAGGCTCAGCTGAAAGGAAAAATGTTGACACTTTTATGTGAATGTTTAATGATACAAATCATTGCAGTTTCAAATTCTTGTGATTTGCTATGTATTAATGCTATTCATTATATGAAATGGGAAGTAGAGTTTTTTGAAATGTGAGGTTGGAGTATGAAATTACTTATTAAGTTCCAATTTTCCTTCTTGAAAGAACTATGTCTTTTTGTCACCAGTTTTTAAGTATCTACACTTTCACCACAGAATTAGCCTAAATCATGGTTTCCAATATTTGATTCATTATCCAAATGGAAGTTAAGAGTTACATTCAGAGTTCTGTTCTATAGATTTGCTTTTGGATATTTTTATTACTGTATTTATAGTAAAAGTGTTGCATAACTTGCACTCTGTGGTGTCTTTGGACATAATCAGATAATCAGTTATCAGTTTGGGTGACTTTGTAATAACAACTCTTGTTAAAATTATGTATTCTTTTAAAGCTTCACTCATACAGTTTGTAGGGGTTTTTCATGTCTTTTCATAAGTAGACACACTAAAGTGCAGGTGTTTTTCTTTTGATATAATGACAGGAAGATTGCGTAAGAAATGTTGTGGAGTTTTTATCCTGAAATGAGAAAACAGAGGAAGTCTATTAAAACACTGCAGTGGCATATAAAAGAGGATAAAATGGCTCTAGTTGTGTTCTACTCACCCTTAGAATTATTCAGTTATTTTTAATTTATGCAACTAAACTAATTATTAATGGTGAGAAGACAGAATTTGCCTGTGCTATCTATCCTTTCAGCATAGAAAGTAATTTTGCTTGTTGCCCTAGGCTGCTTTTCTTACCCTTTCTGTAAGCTCTAGACATAAATAAATGTTTGCTGTGTGATGTCCAGCATCTGAAGTGTTCTTTTCTGTGGAAAAGAATACTGTCATCCTGAATTACAACTATCCAGTACAGAATCTGGCATGTATTCTTGTATTCTAAGAAAAATTAAATATTTTTCTTCAATTTGTGAATTATATTTTTGATTTTGCTTAGGTTTAATTAAGAATATATATATATATTTGCCATTTCAAGGCTTAAAAAAAAGTGTTATAATGTCTGTGTATTATCTAATGAACTTGTAAACCTATAGGATTTCTAATAAATTTTAGAGTTTAGGTTTAATCCTAGCTTCCTCTGGGAAGCCAAAGTTGTGCTTTGACTGCAGTGTCTTGAAGGAGGTGATTCTTAGGGGAAGATACTTTCATTTGCATACACCTATAAACAACAGTGATAGGAAAGTATTTTAAGTGAATAACAAAATTCAAAGGTTTTCGTTTCTTGTTCAATCAGACATTTACTTCTGAAAATTAAGCAACAGAGAGCATCACTGACAATGTGAGAACAGAATCCATAAAAATTTAATTAAATCTCGTGTGTCTTAATTTGAACTTGGCTATAAGCTAAGCTTGGGAGATTTCTGTTCTTTGCTGCTTTTTCTTTGAGTAAGTTATAGTTGTAGTGTAAAACGTGTGCTGTATAATTAAGGTTATCTCATAATGGGGTTTTGCTTCAAAATGCAGTGTCAACCTTCATGGATTCTCTTGGATTTGGCTCAAAAACTTTGTTTTGAGAGCTTTGTCTTCTTGGAAATAGTTTTTCTTGCTGAATTTATTAGTTCATTAATTTGATTTTTTTTTAAGTTCAATTTTGTGAGTTAAAATGTCTTTTGCCTCAGCAAAGTCTGTGTATTTTAATTCTGGTTAGGCCAGGTGGTAGCAAGGATGGTAATTTCCTTGTAATAAGGGATGTCTTAATTTGGAACTTACTGAAAAGAGCTTGACCATGGACCCCTAGTCTTTACATATATGAAGTATAGATCTGAGGCATCCTGTTGGCTGCCTGTAATCCTCAGGAACTGCTATTAGCTAAAACCAGGACTGCTGGGTGGGAATGTAGCAAATCCAATGTTGATTTTAGACTGGATATGATACAGAAGGTCACTCCATGTACCTCTTTCATCTTTACCCCTCCTGTCAATAGCTCTGTGCTTCTGCCTGTTGTTACTCCTCTCCCCTGGCCAGCATGGGCTGCACAGGTTCCCCTGTGCAGGCACCCAGTAGTTTATGCATTAAGCTTGTGCAGTGTCTGTGGAATGAAGAACTGGCCTTGTGGTGTCACTGTGGCCATCTGTACTGTACCCTTGTTTAAAAGAGGTGTTATAACATTTGCTGGTTCCTTTTTTTCTCTACTGTTCTCTCTATTGCTGCAGAGGAAGGGCAGTTTAGTTGAAAAGATCATTTTGACTGTGTGTTTATGTCTGGATGTCTGGGATGACTCTTTTTGGAAGAACTTGATAAGTAAATTTTTCTGGAAAACAAATGTATTTTTGTTTATTAGCAGCATTGATGGCTGTTCTCTACTTTTCACTAGGCAAAATGGAATGTTGCCATGGTTTCCCAGTGTCTTTTTCCTTGGAGCTTCTTGGCTTTGACTTATGGAAGCAGACAGACTGACATAACCAGATGAAAGGTCTTTGCCAGCTACCTCCATCAACATATGTGTGATCTTTCTGTCAGGCAAATGGGTAGTTTTGCACAAGATGCTGTCTTGTGTAGGAGCCTTATATTCTCATCTGACTACACACCTACTATGTTGACTGTAGTTCTGTCATGTTGGTTATTTAATACTGAAAAAAAATATTAGTTCCTCACCTGTGGTAGTGGTCTAATGTGGAAGAGTTGTTCTTTCAGTTGGAGTGTGTGGATCAGCCTCCCCATCGCCCTGCCTCCTTGTGCATATCATGGTAATCTGCATGAAAAAATGCAGAGGGAATGAAAATTATTAGATCTTTTGCTATCTATTTGGATTACTTGCTGTCTTAGACTTTTAACAATTGGAGAATTAAGAAATCTTTTGGGAAAGACTAACTTTAGTTCCATTTCCGGTTTTGGAAGGGAAAAAGATCTGTTTTTTTTTCTGGATTAGAGCTGCTGATCATACTCAGAGAGTGGTATTAGTACTGTCCTCACTCCTAGCTGGAAGAGAAGATGCCGCTTGCATCCATCCACCTGCATGACATTCAGTTACAGGGACTGTCCGGGAAAGTCCTGTACTCATCATAAAAGGCTCAGTTTTCAGTAGAGCTCCATTACAACAAAGTGTGTGCAGTGGTTAAGAGCAGGACAATGAATGGGGGGACGGGCAGTGTGTTGTTCTGGGAATAAGGCAGGAATCAGTGCTGTAAGGGAGGCAGTTACTGGAGTCAATTCACTTTTGTTTATAAAGTACTGCATAGGGATCTGAATGAATAATTACAGGACAGCTGTGACATAATTGTTTACCCAGGTTCACTGTGGAGCCAAGAGATTTGTATCAATCTGTGCTGATGTTTTACTGCCTAGTAACTGGCAGGGGTTTATGTGGTATGGTTCTGTGATGGTGTACATGTACCATTCTTTTCTAACTCCGAGAGGCAGAATTTGGCTCTTTATAACTTGCCTGGGAGGTAGAGTTGACAGACCTTGTTGCTCTTGTCCTGGTCTTTGTGAAGAGTAGAGGATATAATGTTTTACTTTTATTGCTTCTCTCTCTTTTGTCCTGCCCTAAAATGGGGCACTTTCTACTTTGGAGGCCAGACTGAAACATCTTGCACTCTACACCCTGCCACATTCTTTCATTTCTCCTCAGTGCCTTACGGAGCCTGTGTGCAGCACCCAACTAATTCCTGTGTTACATGCTCCTCATTCCAAGGGCAGGACTGGAGGTCCATGCTGAACCCTGTTTCACTATTGCAGATAAGGCTCTGAACTTAATTCAGCATGAGAGGAATTCCATGATTTCCTCAAAAAAAACTAATTCAAATGTTGGGATTTGGCAGTCTCAGTCTCTTTTAAATGTTTATATCTAAAGTCAAGCTTTTGAGATAACCTGCTGTTGTCAAAACAGAACATTTGAAATCAGCAATCTCTAAAATTCACATAGCTATCTAACAAATCCTGTATTGAGATAAGCAGAGCTGAACCTTCAAGAATGGCATCAGAATACTGTAATCTGACAATGAATTCAGAGGAGCTGGCAAGCCTGAATATTTTTTTATGTCTGACTTTTATAATATTTCAGATCACTTTAAGTACAATGTTCATATTTTAAACATCTTTTGGGGGAGAAAGGAGTTTTTACTCCTTGGGAATTGGGTTCTCAGCTAAAAGTTTCAGGATTGTTTTAATTAACATAGGAGATGTGGATTTGGCTGGTGAATCACTTGGTAGATAAGGAATTGGGTCAAAGAGCTCCAGTCAATAGCTTTATGTTCAGGTGGAGGCCAGTGATGAGTGGTGTCCTTCAGAGGTCTGGTTTGGGATCAGTATTATTAAGTATCTTTGGCTGGAGATATGGAAGATGGGGTTGAATGCACCTTCAGGAAGTTTGCAGGTGACACCAGGCTAAATGATGCAGTTGATACTCAAAGCTCAATAGACAGAAGGGATCCCATCCAAAGGGACTGTGACAGAGTAGAGAGGTGGGCCCATGCAAACTTCATGATATGGCTATGTGCGGGGTCCTGTGTTTGGGCTGTGGCAATCCTAAATATGGATACAGGCTACGAAATGAGTGGATTGAGAGGACCTGGATGTGCTGGTGGCTGAAACACTGAGTATGAGCTGGCAATGTGTGCTTGCAGCCTAGGAAGCCAACCAGATCTTAGGCTGCATCCAAAGCAGCGTAGGCGGCAGATAGAGGGATGCAGTTTTGCCCCTCCGTTCTGGTGAGACCCCACCTGGAGTGCTGCATCCAGGTCTGAGTTTCCAGCACAAGACAGACATGGACTTGCTTGAAGAGTTCCAGAGGAAGGCCATGGAGATTGTCAGGGATTGGAGGCCTTCCCCTTCAACCTACAGGTTGACAGGTTTGGGGTTGATTAGCCTGGAGAAAAGAAGGCTCTAGGGAGACCTTGCAGTAGCCTTCCAGTACTTAAAGGGGGCCTACAGAAAAGATAGGAAGGGACTCTATCAGGGAGCGTAGTGACACCATGAGGGCAATGGCTTTAAACAGAGAGGATAGACTTAGTTTAGATATTAGAATGAAATCTTCACTTTGAGCGTGGGAAGGTACTGGAACAGGTTGTCCAGAGAAGTTGTGAATGCCCAGTCCATGAAGTGTTCAAGGCCAGCTTGGATGGGGAAGCTCTGAGCAACCTGATCCAGTGGAAGGTTTCTCTGCCCATGGCAGGAGAGTTAGAGCTAGATGATCTTGAAAGTTCCTTCCAACTCAACCCAAGCCATTCTATGATTCAATGATAGTTCTGTGATTAACAAAGGCAATGTTAAATTCAAAAGGAATATACAATTAATAATGTCTCTAGGGAATTGCATTTTTATAAATATTTGATTATGGCAAATAATGGGGAAAGTATATTTGTTTTTTTCATGTTGCTATTGCATTGAGGGAAGAACCCCACTTTGTTCTGTTCCTTTTTTTACATGAGTATTGGGCTACCTACAACTGTGTACAACCTGGTTAAATGTTGTGCTAAACTTTTTCTTACGATAAGGAAAGGATTGTTAGTGTTAGACATATTTCTCTTCCTTTGTCTTGGTGTCCTGGTTTTTGTTTTCTGAGAGTCAACAAACAACTTTTTTTTAATAATTTTTTTTTATAACTTCTGTGTTAGTATTTAAAACATCAATTTTATATGACTAGGAGCTACTATTTTTTTCCTCAATATTTGAACTAGTAGAGTTAATATTTCTGGAAACATAGAGATAAAATGTGTTGAACACTGCTTTTTATCTGTTTTATATATGGCTACACAACAGGCTTTATATTTCTGGAAATCAGTATTAATATTACCTAAGTTTTATCATACAGTTGATCCTTAACCAAGGAGAGGACCAGGAGTCCTGTAAGACAATGTTTATTTCATGTTTTTTAGCATGCGTTATGTCTTTCTATTGCCTAACTTACCGTTTTTTGGTTTTTTTTTCTGTTTAGTTACCATATCTCAAGGTGGTACAATTCAGACTGTAACAAATTCAGGAGCTCCTCAGCCAGGCGCTACCATTGTGCAATATGCAGCACAGTCATCTGATGGCACACAACAGTTTTTTGTTCCTGGAAGCCAAGTTGTTGTTCAAGGTATGTTTTAATAGTCTAGTCCATTTTCATTTTTTCATATTAAGAAATTTTTCTTAAAAGGTTTCTTATTTTGTGTTGACATTATTGCGCTATTAAGTAAAATACTCATAGCAAGATGAAAGAGTCTTAGGAAGTGATTCAGATTCTCTGCTTAGTAAGGCAGCTACTGTGTTTGGTTAAAAAGAATGAAATAGCAGTATAACATCACCTTCTGCTTTGGATTGTCTTGTCCAGGTTTTGAGGCATGTTTAATTGCAATAAAGGTACTATTACAGATTGAAGTGAGATGCTGGAGGTGCACATCATTTAGTATATGAAACTAATTTGGTTTTTTTTCAGCAGTTAATGTTAATAAAACACATATTCTGAAGATTTTGGGATATGTTTAGGACAGAATTTCCTTTCAACTTATGGCTCTTGCAGTTACTAGAAAGCAGATCCTTTACTGAAGCTAGTTTTCTCATAGAGGAGCACTTTGAAGGTCCTATAAAGTGCACACATGATGTGATGAAAACCTTTGAAAATGGGAGATAGATTTCTCTAAAGAAACACTAAATTAATGGCTATGGAGGATATACAGAATTTTTAAAAAATCTTTTTTTTAACAAATTTTCTAAAAATTTTCTTAAGCCAAAACAACTATCTGAAGTAAGCCATGAAAAGAGCTAGGGAGGATTTAGATACGTATTCATGCTGATACGTATTCATAAATGCTGAAATACATTGTTGTCCCAAGACTTTCCAGAAGCATTTTAAGTGTTTTGAGAGTGTAAAATGAAAACACCTTAGCCTAATGTTAGTTTTTACTGTTCAGAGAGTATTGTTACAACTTCCCTAAATGTCATTATGAATACATTCTTAACAAAGCCTTAAGACCCAAATTTGGCTGTCCCCCAAACCAATTTCCCACTCTAGTACTGCATGTTTTTCTGAGTATGAGTCTGATATGTTTTCTGTGTGTATGCCTACACATCCCTTAAATCAGAGGCTGCCTCCATCTCTCCAGGTTGATTGTAGTATTTTATAGGTACTGCTGTGATTCTTCAGAGCTTTGGTGTCAGGGGCAGAAAGAATAACTCCTCAGCTACTTCCTAAAACTCCCCAAGTCTGTGAAGAAGCTCAGCATTTGAAGATTTTATCTGGCAGCATTTCAGTCCTTGAGAATTCCATTTGACTGATTTTCCTTTACAGGCTCTCCATTACAGAGCTGTTCTCTGACCGAGCTACTCAGTCTCAGCAATGGCTCCACAGGATGGAATTGCCTGTTAAGTGTTTTGCCTGTGATGGAAACTTTCAAAATGGATTCAGAGGCAGTTACTGAATACCTTCTACATCATGTTTCTGGAAGCATCTAGATACTTTTAAGTAAATAGATTTGTTCTCTGACCATGCTCAGAGAAGTTTATTTCCTGGAATTCTCTGTTCCTTTGGTTCAAAGTCCACTGCTTTAGTGAGCCTATTAGCTGTTAACATAAAAGAAGAATGTGACGTAACATATATAGGGAAAAGTACAAAGCAAGCAGTAAGTGAGCATGAACTTGGAGATGATGAGAAAATAAAAGGCTTTAACTTATTCTACATTCTATTGATATATTAGAAAAAACAAAACCTCTATAGTAAAAAAAGAGATGTATAAAAATAGTGTGAAAGCAGTTGAAGATGTTTATAGTAATTCAATTGTATGTAGGCAGCAAACCTGAGTTAATCACGATGGAGTGAGACAATGGAATAAATTGAATATAGAAGTGTCTGAAATGTCCTTACTATAGGTCATCTTGCCTATGCTAGAAAGTCTGTTGGAATACGGGTTATGAACATTTGTCATTTATGTACACTTTGTAGTTGACTGTTCACTTAATATTGTGGTGGCATAGATTATAATAGAAAAATTATTCTGCTTAGTAATCTTACCACTTACATATGTATTTTTATAATGATTTTGAGTAGGCAGCATATAATTTTTTTTCTTCATCGTAGAAGAAGAAAAGAATGTAACAGATACCTGGAAACAGAAAAGATCTGTTTCAGATTCTGTTTCAGAACCTTTCAGATAGCATATGTATTGACATTTTTTTCTGAAGTATTTGTTAATGAATCTCATGTAATAATGCATAAGATCACATAAACCCTGTGCTTGGTATTTTCTGATAACCTGTGGTGTGGAAAAAGATTACGATAAAAGTACCAAATGTATTGAGTGACGTATTTGCTACAAGTTTACATTTGTAGGCAAAATAAGAGGCAGTTCCAGTGTTTGGATAGTTTCCTAATATATTAAGGGTTAAGGAGTTTTTTGCTAGCTGGAAAAGGAAGTATTTTGACTATTAGTGAAAGTGAGTGTAGAAAAGTTATATAAAAAATCATTTTGTTGGGATCTATGTGTGTTTTCATTATATTGTTAGTGATATTTGAAATCTGTGGCTTGAATTTCTTGTACTTTATTTCTGATCTTCTGTACATATGATCCTGAAGTGGTCCTGTAATCACAGAACACTCCTGTAAACACAGTATGTAAGACAAAGAACATCAATGCAAACATGGATGCTTCCACTGCTGCCATCCAGCACAGTTTCACAGTTGATAGATTACCAGTCTGAATTTGTTTATTACAAAGACCTTAGAAGTTTGCTGTGCCCTACAAACCAGTGCTTGGACTCTTGGTCTGAAATCAATTTCATTTGCATTGATGTAAATAAGGAGTAACTCTCTTAGAGCTGAGTTGTTTCTCTTATTTATATTTTAAAACAGAGTTAACCAGATCTTTTGGGCATATTTTGAAAAAGGAGGGAAGGGGGAAGAGGTAGCCTTTACCCAGAGTTACTGTTCTGCTTGTTACAGCATCAGAAACCACTGGCTTTAGGTTGACTTACTTTGTTAGAGTGTTCCTTAATAATTTCTGAAGCTTTTAACTGAAATTAAATGAGTGGGTTGTGGGCTTTCCTGCAAAGCGAGGAGCTCTAGCCTTTCATTTTCCTATTTGTTACAGCTTATTAAGCTTTCCTGTCTGGCATGTCTGTCCAACAGAGTTCTCTGCCTTTTAGTGGAGCTGTTCCAATGAAAACAACTGCATGTCTGTTCTAAATTTCCTTATTTTCTATCCAATCATGACTTTATCATTTGGATTCATTCATGAATGCTAGAGCCACGTTTTAATTTCTGTCAGTCAGTGCTGTGAATTTTCAGGTCTTTCTTAACTGCCTGCTTTGTGGTGAATGCTTTCTGTAGCTTTATGAATAATTCAGGGGAAAAGAACAAAGCTAGGATTATAGCAATATGGAAGAGGAAAAAAAAAAAGCAGGTTTACTGGAAAAGGAATTCTTTGGGCTGCAGTTTCAGTGAGCTGTTCCAGTGATGGAGCATGTTAATGACAGCGGTAAGCAAGTGAGGTCATTGTGATGTCAGTGCTCTTGCTTGTAATCCTGCACATGCTTGGTAGTTTGGCACAGTTCGTGCTGAGCTCTGCTAGAGGAACAGCAGAATCGTGTGTGCAGAAGTTGATCATGGCTGTAACAGGAGATGAAACAGGTAAACGTTTTGCTAGCCTTTGACATGGTATTTTTGTATGTCTGTGCAGTGTTTAGTTAATATTTGTGACATTTTCTTTTGAACCTGTTGCTGTAATTCTTTCATCTCTCTAAAGTCATACAAATAGCTTCTAATTCTATCTACTTAGTGTAGGATTCCAGGGCAATTTTAACAGTTTTGTTTGGGGGGAAAAAAAAAAAAATCACTGTTAGTGCATGAGTTCTTGCACAGATTGATTCACTAACTATTCTTTGTTATTTGATGCAGGGTTTTGCTGAAAACAATCCACCACTCTACTTTTGCATTTTTCTTTATTGTGATGATAGTCATACATGTTACTGTGTTTATAGTTGCTTTTTGTTTTGTAAAAATGACAACTGCCTTTTTTATTGAGCAATAGACACTACAAATTTGATAGCCACGGGCTTAAACCTAGCTTTATAGAATTGTTTCAGCAGTATAAATCAACCCTATTCTTCCATTATAAAAAAAAAACACTGAATGGAAACAAATTTGAGGGCAATAATTGAAGTGTTGTAACGCCTGCTTGTTTTCTCCTGCACTGTTAAAATGGTCTGTTCCTCAGCTAATTGAGTTCAAAAGGCTGACGTCATTAGATTTCCTGGAATCGTGTTGCAGTAGGGAACTGGAAAAGTTAAACTCCAAACAAGATACACATTGACGTCAGCTCCAAGTCATGCTGCGATTTAGTCAGTTCCTTTCTGCCTCGTCAATTGCCTCCGGCAGCTCGGTAGCATTAACTACTTCCCTGCCGGCTCCTATGTGCTGCTGCTCAGTGCTGGCGCACGTTGCTTCATTAATCCGAAGATAAATATCTTCTCCAGGTCGATATTTTTAATGCTCAGAGGGATAATGATTCATGCCTTGTGTAGCTAGTTTAGTGGTGAAGTTAAAAACCCCTTGATAATTGAGTCCCACCGTCATGACTCACATAGGGGGAGAATAGGCATCCAAATACATTGGGCATTTTTTTCTCCTGGATAGTCACTGAAAGAACTCGAGTGTAGGGATGTTCTCTAGTGTTCAGCAAATTACTTTTTCCAAGAGGCTTTTAAAATTTATTTTTAAATATTTTTAAATGCCTGTTTGGGGTTTTTTTACTAGTTGTCTTTTGGCTTTCTTAATTTTTTTTTTGTAAGTCTCAACTGAAAGCTTCAGGTTTTCAGTGACTTTTAGTCCCTTGCATTTTAAGGAGTGAAAAAAAAAAAAAATTACCTGAGGCAATCTGTTAGGGAAATGCACCAACTCCAGGTTTGTTGGTTTGTTAACACTCTCACTTCTGGTACCTTAGAAATTACATAAAGCCTTTGTGAAGTGTCGTTAGAAGCAGCCACAGAAGTTTATCAGTCTGGATGAAGTGTGTGTGACATTTGTCGCAGATGCTGAAATGGAAGGTATGCTTCACTGTATAACTAGGTTTCACTGTTCATAACTAGGCTTAAAATAACTTTGAAAAAAATTAGGCTTAATCCGTTGTATTTAGAGCCCATTTCATTTTTCCTAAGGTCTTTTCCTGGGGAAATCAGGTACATTGTAATTTCTTGAGATAATATACAAAATATTTTTCAGTCTTTGAAATATTTTTTTGTGATGATATGTCATAAAACATATATTATTGCACAGCTAAAAGATACTTGGTCAATGCTATGCTGTGCTTTTTTCTTGTTTCTAAACAGTGGTGTCTGGATTTGCAAGGTCGGTACCACCAGAATAGTTATTTGTGTTCCTGTGCTGGCAGGTTGGCAAGTGAGACTACTGTCAGGCAGAGGCTGCCACAACTGGGACCTGCTCAGACTAGAATACTTACCAGTGGTGTTTGCTGATCCCAGCTGAGATAGGGACTTGCTTTTGTTAAGTCTTGCTAGAGGTACATGATCACACTGAATCCTCTGCACAAAAGCTGCAGTAAGTCCTGTTTGCTGCCAGCTGAGCATAAATCAGACACAGACAACAAAGTAGTTGGTCTTGCCAGATCTGGATTGTGGAGCTTTCCCTATGACTTCAGCTACAAAATGGTTTGCTTGGATTTTTAATTTATTGTAGCTAAGGCAAATTAGGATAACATCTCTTTAATACCTAGTGATGAGTTAGAAAAAGGTAGTTCTTACCATAGAGTCTATAAGATATATGTAATGTGGCCAGCATAAAGGTGAGTCTGAAGAGTTGCTAAAATTCCATTTTTATAATTAGTGAGCTGAGGTATCATTCCATTGACTTGACTGGGACTGCTAAGAAATGTGGAGGACTTAAGGGGTTAAGCAATCCCCTGTAGATGTACAAGATGACCAAGCCCTGTGTTCATGGCAGCTGCCTGTCATTGCTCACAGGGCTGTTCTGGGCTGATTTCTCTCTCCCTCCCTCCCACATCCCTGGGGGATTATCCAGGTCAGTTCACTGGTCCAGTTCATCTTGTAATTCCACAAACACTTTTACCCGCAGGACTGAGAGGGGGAGGTGCACAGGGTTTAGGCTGACAGTGATTTCAGGACATGGCTCTGGAATTGTAGTCTAAACAGAATTTGATTCTATTTTTTTTTTTAATTAGTGAAGCACTTGCATTAATATAGTAAGAATAGTAGTATTTTTTTATTAAGCTTACTCTAATTAACTGATGTTTCTTAATTGCTCAACCTGTTAGGCTCCCCAAGATGGTTTTGTCTGCCTTTTATTTTTCCAAGTTGTCCTAGTGTCAGCTGGGATAGAGTTATTTTCTCCCTGTTAGCTGGTACAGTGCTGTGTTTTGGTTTTAGGATGAGAGAGATGATAGCTTCCTCATGGTCTGGTTGTTGCTCACCAGTACTTGCACTAAGTCAAAGACTTTTCAACTTCTTGTGCTCTGCCACTGGGTAGGCTGGGGGTGCATACAAGGTTCTGAAGGGATCACAGCCAGAACAGCTGACCCCAGATAGCCAAAGGGATATTCCATACCATAAGGCATCATGCTCAGCATATAAACTGTAGGGAAAGCTGGCCTGGATCCTGCTGCTCAGCAGCAGGCTGAGCATCAGCTGGTGAGTGGTAAACAATTGCTTTTAATTTGCATGAATTATTTTTCTTGGGCTTATTTCTCTTTCTTTTTGTTATTTTCCTTTTCGTTACATTTATTATTTTATTTTATTTGCATCAAACTGTTCCCGTCTCAATCTGTGAGTTTTCTTACCCCATCCAGCTGGGGTGCTGTGTGGGTGGAGTGAACAAGTGACTGTGTGGTGCTTAGTTGCAGGCTGCGGTTAAACTGTGAGACGTGTTTTTACATTATTTGAATAACACTTTAAAGAATTAAAGTATAAACTAAGTGTAACAATAGCTTCTGAAACATCAGCTATATACAGTTGCTTTAATGACAAAATTTGAAGTTTTGTTCTGTCACAAGATAAAATTTTTATTGAAAGGAGTAAGTTAATACTTGTGTAGAATGTGAAGAGGAATATATTTTTTGTTTGCATTTGTTTTCTGTCAGACAAGACACAAGTACTTAGGACCTCCCCAGTGTTTTTAAGTTGAGGTACATCATGTAGGGACAAGTACACTTGAAACAAAGAAATGACGTGAGACTGTCAGAAAGGTGTTGGTTTCAAGTCACGTCAGATTAGCATTTAGCTTGGAGAGAACACAAAACTGCTAAGCTCAGGAGCTGAATCCGAATTTTTTCCCTCTGATTTACTGTGCAGCTACACTCCTTCCTGTGCAACCGCCACTGCCTTCTGTTGCTTGCTAATGCTGCAGCATCCCATATGTGGTCCTCTTGCCCAGGGAACAAATGCCTGTACATCCTGAGCACTTGTCTGTTGTAGCAACAGCAGCTCTCACTCGTTATCCAAGGGTTGCCAAACTGCTGTTGTAAGAGGAGAGGTTGTAAAGCTGGTACTGTTGCTATCACAAGGAAGGAGGAGAAAGTTGTCTTCTGAAGCAAACTGAGTTCTGTACAGGGAGAACAGGGTAGCATATAAGCCTCAGTGGCTGCAACAGCAGGACCCTCTTTTTGTGGGATTGTGCAAACAGGAAGTAAGTGTTGCTGCTTGAACTGTTTCTCAAACTGTTTTCCCCATGTTGTCTGAAGAGAGCCATGTGGAAGCTTTCAGTCTGGCTGGCTAGTGGGGCCACATGCTAGAGCAATTCAGATACTTTACAGTGTGGAAATAAATGCTATTAAGATAAAAAATATAATTGTGTCATTACAGACCTGTGAAATAATTTATGTATCTGGGATCCTGGATAAATGATTGTCAGAAATCTCTTATTTTCAGATATACCTCTTTTTTTGCCATACATTTTAAAATATATTTCTTTTATACAGCTGCCACTGGAGACATGCCAGCTTACCAGATTCGAACTCCCACTACTACCTTACCTCAGGGTGTGGTTATGGCAGCCTCGCCAGGGACTTTGCACAGCCCTCAGCAAATGGCAGAAGAGGCAACGCGCAAGAGAGAGCTGAGACTTTTGAAAAATAGGTAAGAGTATATAGTAATTCAAAGTCAGTGTTGCAAACCACCCCCCCTCCCCCACAAACATTATAATGAAGTTTTCTTCTTAAGGTCATGAGCACTGCCTGTAATTGATGAAGGGAAGGCAGGAAATTCTTTGTCCGTCATCCCATGTCCTTCTAGCATAGAGTATTGCTTGTTAACTCTGGAAGATTAGAGTTGACCTTATACCCATGGATTTTTAGTTTGAAAATATTAGGTGATTCAGACATCAATATCAGATAATTTTTGCGATGATCTAGAGTTATACTTTTTGTTGAATTTTGTTTCCTGTCCTCTCCCTCTACTGACAGTAGAATAACCAGTAGGGACTTTTTCATTTTAAAGCATCCCAGCAAAGAATTGGTTAGGAAAGTGGCTGAGGATCTCGTTACCAGCTATCCATTAATGATGCTGTGAAGAGGACTTACTCAAAAATGGAATTATAATTACAGACTTTCCTAAATACTTGGCTGCTGGGATGAGATACTTTGCAGTGCCCCTGTCGTTTTGTGAGGCATATTGTGTGAAGTTGCTGTATATTTTTTAATTAGTTGTCATGGACTTAACTGAATGTTGTAAATGTCAGTCATTCTCTGTGTGTTCTTCTTGCTATTTTTAGGGGAGTCTTTCTTTTTAAAATATGTAGCCACCTCTGTCATTGGCAGATAAATAGTAGAAATAGTCTGCTCTGCAGATCTCTAATACACTGCTTAACCACTTGTCTTATGATTGAATTAATGGTATTGCTTTGCTCTCATGCCTGTCCTTTATTTTAAATTACTTATGAGTATCACTGCATTGTTGTGCCTCCTTTTTGTTTCTTCTCTCTTCAGTTTTAAAACTAGTGTCCATGCTGTAGCTCATAACTTGCTGGAATGTTAGCCTCTCACAATTTCATAGTTCATCATGTTCCAAGGTGGTAAAGGAGGACTTCTAATATTTCTTCTGGAATTGAATGCTTGTTTAGTCACATGCTTCTGAACACACTAGCCTAAGCGTTTAGCTCAAATATAAGAGACTTTTGAGCAGAACTACAAGAATGGCTTCAGGCTATCATTTGCCAGCAACAAAAACCACAGACTCATGTGGCTAAAATGTGCTCAGGCAGCCAGTTCTGAAATGCTAATAAATTGTATTTGTTTGGACTTAAATTGTACTGTACATTGTTACAACATGCTGTTAGTTTTTATCTTCATGTAAGCTTGGCATTTAGTTTTTTGTCTGAAAAGAGTAGTGTTATGTTTGTGTTTTTCTGAAAGTATATTCTCTGGGTTTGGTTTTAAGATTTTGATGGCAGGAGACAATGCTCCCCATAAACACACAAAGTAGAATGTGACTGGAAGAAGAAATGTTGGTTTCCATCCTAATGTTTAGTACAATTCAAGCCAACACATTATCATTTACTCCCTGTTTTTCTCAGTTCTTCTGTATGTCGGTTCCATCTTTGTATTTGGTGATGCTGGATGCGTTTCAAGTTCTAGATGTTTTGGATTATATTTTAACTATGTTAGTGCTTTTGGCTGTTATCCGATGTTCTGTTTGTGCAATCCAGCAGTTATTGGTGGTGGTTGTTATTGTGGAGCCACAGGGATTGCAGGTAATTGCATTTATCCAGTCTTTGCCATATTGTGGCTGTTCCTGTAGTCATTTGCCTTGTATTGGTTCCAGGGAAGCTGCCAGAGAATGTCGCAGAAAGAAGAAAGAATATGTCAAATGTCTTGAAAATCGTGTGGCTGTGCTTGAAAACCAAAACAAGACTCTCATTGAGGAACTCAAGGCCCTCAAAGATCTTTATTGTCATAAAGCAGAATAACTGTCTTTCATTTGGACCTCCTTTATTATGAACTTTAATCAAGGCATGAGAGGAAGCAATTCTACAGATTGCCATATGAACTTGAGAAAGAGACACTTGAGGCCCTTGTGGAACCCAGTTTTGCTTAGTGTTTTCAGACTGATTTGGGAGATATTCCAAAATTTGGAATTCTGTCATAGTCTCCATACTCTGCTGAGCTTTCTAATGGCATGCAAATGGCTTTTTTGTTTGCACTTTTTACTTCTGCTTTTTGCAGGGAAGCTGCTAAAGAATGTCGACGTCGGAAGAAAGAATACATAAAATGTCTGGAGAGTCGTGTTGCAGTGCTAGAAGTTCAGAACAAGAAACTTATACAGGAGCTTGAAACCCTAAAAGACATTTGCTCTTCCAAAACAGATTAGTGAAAATATTTATTATACTGTGAACTAAGATATGTCCAGTTGCTTTGTAAGACAATATATAGCCAACATGACTTATGGCTTTCTCTTTGTGTCATTTATAATATATTCCAACTCCTAACATTCCTGAATGCTTTCCTGCTTTTTGTCAATTCATAGCCCTAATTTCAGGTTTTTCATGCACCATCCTTCTGTCTCCCAAGGAGCCAAATGTTAAAAAATATAACAGAGTAAAAAAGTGCATAATTTCTAAGAGCTGTTTCTTTGCCATATATTTACATACTACTTTTTACATGTTACTGAGTGTCCTGCACATTCAAAGTATTTTGCAATTGTTTTAGATGAATCATAAAGATAATGCATTCAGTAATACAAGAAAATCAAACAACCCAAGGTATCTCAGGAAAGAGTTTATAAAAGAATGTTATGATTATATGTATGTACTAGCAAACTAGTCTACAGATGATTTTATGGCATATTTTTATATTAGTTGCTTTGTGGAAAAAAGTATTGTATTGCTGTCACTGAGTGCCATGGTTAAAGATAGTTTTTAATAGAACCATGTTGTTTAATCTGTGTAGTGTCTGATTTCCTTTAAAACCCTGGTTGAGATGCTTTAAAATCCGTGATTATCTGAAAGAAGACGAAGGGAAAGAAGCATACCTAAGCTGATGACAGGATGCTGAATATATTGTAAATATCTGTAAGAAGCTCTCTGTTATATGGCTGCTATTTACTTAAATTTTCTGTAATCTGCAGAATATTTGATTCATTGAAGGTCTGTATATCAAAATTTAAATGTTCATCCTGAATACTTCACATTCTAGATCCTGTACACCTGTAGATAGTTGTCTGTAGTGAAGATTGATGGTGCAGTTCTTCTCACAATTTCAGCAAACTGCTGAGTGGTGGTCAAGGTGTCCTAAAGAAGGAAGCTTTCCAATAAGTAACTATTTGCTGATTCACTGAGTTCTGGAGTAGCCTACAGATGAGAGCTGAAGATTTTTAAAGTAAACCCATGTTTAAAGCAAATTACAGCTCTCATAAATGCAGTACGTGCCAACTTTCCATTGTGCTTTGAAAAAACTAGTGTATATGCAAAGTTGCTTCTGGGTACTTTTTAAATTCAGGAGTGATCTAATTGTTTGGCCGGTACAGCCTATGAGCAGAGTATTTGGGGGCTTTGCTGGAACTAATAGCCTTACTGATGTGGTAGGAAGAGAGGCCTGTTTTCTATGTAATTGGCTTTACTGAGGGTGTGTGGGTGGGTGTGTGTGTGTGTGTGGAAGGGGAGAAGGGATGGAATCATGCTGAAGTCATTGAGACTTCCTAATTTAATTTAAACTCAATTTGCATTTAACCTTCTTCACTCTGACGCTGTTCGGTGGGTTAGTTTATGTATATGTTTTTTCCCTTTTTTCCTAAATTACTTGAAATACACAGGATAATTTTCTTGAATGTTTTGAAAATCCCACTAGGTACCTCAGTGAGACCATTTGTAAGAAGAGGCATTGTCTCTCACTTCCTTCTGCTACATCAGTTGATTTAAGGAGGTAACAAGATGCCTCTGGCCTCTAAGGCTCTGCTGCAGGTTTGGAATAAAAGTAAAGTAAACTACAAAATACCTTCTTCACTGTGAAAATACATCTGAAGTGCTGAGGTCAGCAGAAGTCAAAGGTTCTGTTCAGGTTGGACAGGATGAATGCAAACTGGAGGTCCACGTTGCATCCTCTGTAGTGCAACAAGTAAGTTGTTTGTTGTGGCTCTGTTGCTGAAGTCTGTTTTCTGTTACAGGTAGGCCTTGCTCCTGACTCACAAGGGATTTGGAAACTTAAATAGAGAGAAACTTGTGCGTGTGCTAGATACGTCTCCAGTAAAAAGTCCCCTTTATCTTCACCATAGTATCTGATACTAATTACAGTTAGAAGTTTGATAGGAGGAATCCTTGTCTATTCCGCATCTGTGTAGTTTATACTAATTTCTTTACTAGTAAAACCATAGAATAGTTTGGGCTGGAAGGAACCTTAACGATCATCTAGTTCCAAACCCCCATGCCATAGGCAGGGATGCCACTCACTACTAAATCATGTTGCTTAGAGCTCCATCCAACCTGGCCTTGAATGCTTGCAGAGATGAGACAACCACATCTTCACTGAGCAACTTATTGAGTGCTAACCTCTGAGTAAAGAATTCATTCCTAATATCTAATGTGAATCTCTCCTCTTTTCTTTATAATCATTGCCCTTTTTCCTGTCATTGCCTACCTGTGTAAAAGGTTCTCTCCTTCTTTTCTTTAAGCACTGAAAGGCTCAATGAGGTCTGCCTGGAGCTTTCTTTTCTCCAAGATGAAAAAGCCCAGCCATCTCAGGCTGTTTTCATTGGAGAGGTGCTTCTGCCCTGTGATTATGTTTGTGGCACTCCACCAAACCTGCTCTAACTGGTTCATGGCTTTCCTATGCTGGGGCCCCAGAGCTGGATGCAGCACTGCAGGTGGGGTCCTGCCAGAGCAGAGCAAAGGGGCAGAATCCTCTCCCTCACCTGCTGCCCACTCTGCTTTGGATGCAGCCCAGGATGGACTCAGCCTTCGGGGCTGCAGGCACACACTGAAGCAGAATGATGGATGTGGTGAAAGGTGAAAGACCTTTTCAGTACAGTAATATTCTTTATATAGAAACATAAAGTGAATATGAGTGCAGAATTTGAGCACTGTCCAAGCTTCGATTTGACAGAGCCAAGAATTTTGTTTTTTCATTATCAGGAAAAAGAGCCAAAATAATTTTATTTTTTTCCTTCCTGTTAGAAAACTGCATTTCTATGGTATGAAAGTCCTTTCTTGCTGAAACCACACAACTGCAAATTCCTTTAAAATAGACAGCTAGAGGATTGGCCTTTGAGGGAAAGTGTACACAGGCCTGCATGGACTTTAATTTTTTTTTTTTCAAAATAGATTTTCATGTAGCTCAGGTAAAATAGTCTCTTGTAAAATGTCTTCAGCTTCCTAGAGTTGCGGGTGATGAGGAATGTAGTAGTCAGCTTCCTCTTAAGGTACAGCTTTGAGTCATAGCTGTTTCCCTCTTAAGCAGATGTGCAAAGAGAAATCTCTATAGACTATCCAGACAGATCTCTCTTGACTCTCTAAAACAGCTGTTTTGGTCAGTGAAGAAAGGGATTAAAATAAGTATATTGTGTGAGTAGGTGGGGATTTAGTTTCTTTAGGAGGACTTTTTGATTGTTCTCTAAACAGATTTTGCTGTTTGGAAGAATAATAACAGATTTTTTTTCTTTTGGCTGCACTGATACCATCCTGAGGAGTGCAAGTTGTCTCCTGCTTGGTTTTCCTTCTGGTCTTGTCACACGTAATTGCTCGTCTGTACTGGTACCCTGGAGATACCAGTGTAATAGCTAGATTCAGTGTGATCTTTTTCTGAATTAAATATCATTTCAAAGAAAATTAAGGGTTCTGCTCAGCTTCTGGCTTGGATTGACTCATTTTGCCCACAGTTTTTTTCTGTTTCATCCCCTTGGTGTTTAGTGTGTGGGTGTGTACATGGCAAGACTGTATTGAGTGCTGAGCTGTTAAGCAGCTGACAGAAGTAACTGGCTTTTGGTTGTCAGCCTTTCTCTTGAAAATATTGTCTTGTGGGGAGGGGGTCTGTTTTTTTTGAGGGTGTTTTTTAAGGCACTGTGAGGCCCTTGTGGATGAGAATAACAGTGATCTCATTATTCTAGCAAAAGTGTTCTAGTATATGATTGATTTGATAACTGAGGAAAATAATTCAGGTAAATTTAGAGCAGTTTGATAGTCTGTCATGCCAACTGGAAGTGGCAGGTAACAAAAATCAATTTATTCTTCTGTGTCTAATGAATCTTTAGTCTATTTTCTCAGGTTTCTGTTTTTTTCTTTATTCTGAGTTAGAACTTCCTTCTTGCAACAGCCGTGTTCAATACAGTGTGAAGCAGAAGCTGTGTATATGCACTAAGTCTGAGAGAGAGAATAGTGTGTGATTTGAGTGCTGCATGTAGGCTAAAGAAAAAAATAACTTCATTGTATTCTGTGTGACTTGAATGGAAAAAACAATGAAGGAAGTGTCTTTGTTATGGTAACTGCTGAGCTTTTTCCTCTCCTTTAATAGCCTTTGTCAGTGAAATTGGGTGTGATTAATACATCTTGTGAATGGAATTATGGCTGTAAAAATGTCACAATCCAGAAATCTTGTTATTTAGCCAGGTCATTGTTTTTGTTTTGTGGCTTCAAAAATATGATTCCCAAACAACCTTGAATGAGGCTCTTAATATTCTCACTTTTGTGATTTTCTCCTCCTCCCCTTTCCCATGTGGTTGCACTCACACCAGGTGAAAGCTGCTGCAGAGGTTTAACAAGCTCGGTCTGGACCAAGGGGGTTGTCTTTCTAAAATAGTTCTCTTAAAGATTTTTTTCCCCCTAAGCAAAGTATTAATCACATTTCTAGCTTTCATTAATTCTTACAGAAGTGAGAGAACTGCAAACACATTTTTAAGTTTAATGCATACTGAAGTGTTTTGCTTGATGAAGTTGAATTTGGAGAACTAGATTCTCCAAGATCCTGGTTGTGTGAAGTAAAAGCTTTCTGAAGTTTATCAGTTGGCATACAAACAAAAAAAATGCTGAAATCCTTGACACTCCTGCATTTTTACCAGTGAAGTTGTCAGTTACTTCAAAGATTCAGACATGGGCCTGGAGCTGCAGCTTTCATGACAAGTGAGCGGCCTAAATCTGTTGAGATCTTCAAAGCAGACATTGTTCTTTTTCTCTCATTTGAGGCCTGATCTAATTAGCTTTTCTGAAGTCTGTCCATTGGAAATGGTCCTAACATGAAATACAGAGTATCATGAATACAGAAAATCAGGACAAGTTAGGATAGATTGAGGAAAGTGTTTGAAAGCAGTGCCATTACAGAGTATAACACAAGCAGGTATGGTAGGTTTGGATATGGGACTGTTTATTTTTTAATTTCTGTATTTTTACATAGACCAAACCCCATTGGTCTATGTAGGGATCAGAGCTCTGCAGTATTGAGCACGGGATGAAAAGTGATAACATTTCAAAATCAGTTCCACTTTGTTTTGTTGTATCTTGGGTAAATTTTTACCTACAACTCCCTCCTTCATACTATCAGACCTGTGCCATACATTCTTGGTTCTTTTTCATTGAGGATATTCATTTTCCTGAAATACTAACATTGTTTCCTGTGAAATGGCAGTTACTCATGTTTGTATCGCATTTCTTCTAGTATGTTTTGAACCTAGTAGTCAACAGCAATTAAAGTTCATAGATATGTCAAAGATCACTCAAATTTTCATGAAAATAAGTAATTAGCAATGAAGGCATGGACTTACTACAGAAGAAGTTGGAATGTAAGTTTTTTAGATTCAAGAAAACTTTCTGGGAATTCTCTCCTATTAGATTCCAGAGAATTAATTCATTGATTGCCCATGAACTATAGAAAGTGAGGTTTTGTTGCTGACAACTATTTGTATTTTTTAGAGGAGGTTTGAATGTCTATAGATTATACCGTATTTATTTAAAAGGACAATTTGTTTATCGACAAAATGTATTTTATTAAAAAGCTTTAATACCTTGCAGGCCTAAGCTGTTGGGTCTGATGTTGTTTTCTGTGTCTTCAATGAGCCAGTGGTAGTTGAATAAAGGACAGTGCAATATATCCTGATAAAATACTTGCTGGATGCTCCCCCAAACTGAAACAGTTACTGACACACTTTTTTTTTTCCTTTCTTTTTCCCCACACTTCAGCTAGGCAACTAAGTTAAAAATATACTGGTTTTAAAATACAGTATTTACAAGAAAAAACAGCCACTGCCTATTACATTGTAGTAGCTCTGAGTAGAATCTTATAATTCAGTCTTAAATTTTAAATGCTGGTAATTTCTGACCTTCTGGGTAAAGTTCAAAGCAAAAAAGACTTGATTTTTTTCCAGCTGTTTTAGAGTGACACCTTGTGGAATATAAATGTCTGCACTTTATTTTCAAACTGATAAAGCAGCCAAAGGATGTTCCAAAAGCAGGGAATTTCTTGTATCCTATAGGGGGGGTTTGGGGGGTGGGGTGTTCTGTGGCTGTTGAGGACACAAACTCATTTTTCCTGCTGTTTCTGTGTTAATATGTAGTTAGAAATAAGTGAATTAAAACTTGATAGCCTTTCAAGAGGAAAAAAATTATATTGACAATTTTTTCAATGTATAGTCTTTCTGACCAATAGTCCCATTTAATGAAAGACAAAATGGGAATTATTTAATTTTTATTTATAAATAATAATAATAATATTTATCTAAATGCTATTACAAATATTGCTATTGAAGCACAGTAGTTATTAGTTCTAGGTCACGGAAGTTAAATACAATAAATTACCTAAGTATCTTTTGAGATGTAATGATGTGAAGGGAAAATTAAGTAATGCAGTTTTAATCCTGGCATATGGAAATAACATTCTGGAAATGGAAGGGGGAGGGAAAAAGGAGGAATGCAGAATACAGGAAAAGGTAAAGACAAAGTCATGAAGAAAATCATTCTTCAGGACAGATAGATTCCACTTTTCCAATAAATTGCACAGTTCTGTGTTACAGCCATGACTATATAGCGTTCTGTCCCCTACAGACACGTCTGCAAGTGACCACGTGGATAGTTCATACATGTGTTTTTCCACAGCACCTGTGAAGTGGGTGAACTGAGCTCCTAAACAGAATTTGTTTTGACTCTTTCAAGAGAATTAGCCAAATACATGAGATGTGATATCAAGATCTAGAACAACAAATGCATTTGCATATGGTAAGTTTATAGGCCTATTCTGTGAAAAATGAAAATATATGTGGTTTGGGGACTATTATTTTGTTATTAAGAGATTAAATTAAATATTTATATAATTTGATAATTAAACCAGTTACTAATGCCATGCAATTTTTTTCCCAGTCCAAAATACTAACTTGGTAACAGCTAAGTTTGTGTTGTAACAGAGACAGTCTGAAGAGGGTCAGTATCCACTTTCACTGAAGTATCCACAGTATCCACATCAAAGCTTATAAAACTGATTTGCTGTCCCAGGTGTTTTCAGTGTAGCTGTTTTGGCCAGCATTAGATCTGGTTGTGCATCTCTTCCCCAGACTAGAGCATTCCTGAAGTGACAAACATTATGCTCAAACAACATCTAATATTACCTCTTGCTGTTTTAGTAGATCAGTTGGTTTCACAAAGTCCTTTTGTTTCCAATTTATACACAGCCTCACACTACCCCACTTCCAAGAATGAGAGAAATAAACGTTACATTTCTTTAGCCAGTATTTTAGCCCTGGAAATCCTTAGGTGTTCTGTTTGGTCTCCCACTTTGCCATTAGCTCCATAAGGATCAGAAACGGATTTGCTCTCATAACCCAGCTGCATACTTTTACGGACAGCAGAGGTCTCATTGTGCAACTTGGAAAGGTGTGAGCAGAGAGCAGAAACAGCTCGTGCAAATATGCACAGCAGCATCTGCAGATCTCAGGTCAAGAGACATCTCTAGAGGTACATTTCTACCAGATCTCCTTTGTAAATGACTGACAACAGAACTTCTGCTTTCTACTGCTCGTTTCCCCAAAACCACATATAAGAGAACTTGCTCAAATTATTAATATTTCTGGAAGTATCACTTTTTATTGGCTTCTTTTAGTTTGTTTTTCAAAGTTTTTTTCTCAGAGCTATGATTCTTCTAGCAGAGCCTAGGTGCCTCTAGGTAACAAATTTTTCTCTAGCAAGATGGTCAGCTTCCACCTGTGGCAAGNTGGAATGTAAGTTTTTTAGATTCAAGAAAACTTTCTGGGAATTCTCTCCTATTAGATTCCAGAGAATTAATTCATTGATTGCCCATGAACTATAGAAAGTGAGGTTTTGTTGCTGACAACTATTTGTATTTTTTAGAGGAGGTTTGAATGTCTATAGATTATACCGTATTTATTTAAAAGGACAATTTGTTTATCGACAAAATGTATTTTATTAAAAAGCTTTAATACCTTGCAGGCCTAAGCTGTTGGGTCTGATGTTGTTTTCTGTGTCTTCAATGAGCCAGTGGTAGTTGAATAAAGGACAGTGCAATATATCCTGATAAAATACTTGCTGGATGCTCCCCCAAACTGAAACAGTTACTGACACACTTTTTTTTTTCCTTTCTTTTTCCCCACACTTCAGCTAGGCAACTAAGTTAAAAATATACTGGTTTTAAAATACAGTATTTACAAGAAAAAACAGCCACTGCCTATTACATTGTAGTAGCTCTGAGTAGAATCTTATAATTCAGTCTTAAATTTTAAATGCTGGTAATTTCTGACCTTCTGGGTAAAGTTCAAAGCAAAAAAGACTTGATTTTTTTCCAGCTGTTTTAGAGTGACACCTTGTGGAATATAAATGTCTGCACTTTATTTTCAAACTGATAAAGCAGCCAAAGGATGTTCCAAAAGCAGGGAATTTCTTGTATCCTATAGGGGGGGTTTGGGGGGTGGGGTGTTCTGTGGCTGTTGAGGACACAAACTCATTTTTCCTGCTGTTTCTGTGTTAATATGTAGTTAGAAATAAGTGAATTAAAACTTGATAGCCTTTCAAGAGGAAAAAAATTATATTGACAATTTTTTCAATGTATAGTCTTTCTGACCAATAGTCCCATTTAATGAAAGACAAAATGGGAATTATTTAATTTTTATTTATAAATAATAATAATAATATTTATCTAAATGCTATTACAAATATTGCTATTGAAGCACAGTAGTTATTAGTTCTAGGTCACGGAAGTTAAATACAATAAATTACCTAAGTATCTTTTGAGATGTAATGATGTGAAGGGAAAATTAAGTAATGCAGTTTTAATCCTGGCATATGGAAATAACATTCTGGAAATGGAAGGGGGAGGGAAAAAGGAGGAATGCAGAATACAGGAAAAGGTAAAGACAAAGTCATGAAGAAAATCATTCTTCAGGACAGATAGATTCCACTTTTCCAATAAATTGCACAGTTCTGTGTTACAGCCATGACTATATAGCGTTCTGTCCCCTACAGACACGTCTGCAAGTGACCACGTGGATAGTTCATACATGTGTTTTTCCACAGCACCTGTGAAGTGGGTGAACTGAGCTCCTAAACAGAATTTGTTTTGACTCTTTCAAGAGAATTAGCCAAATACATGAGATGTGATATCAAGATCTAGAACAACAAATGCATTTGCATATGGTAAGTTTATAGGCCTATTCTGTGAAAAATGAAAATATATGTGGTTTGGGGACTATTATTTTGTTATTAAGAGATTAAATTAAATATTTATATAATTTGATAATTAAACCAGTTACTAATGCCATGCAATTTTTTTCCCAGTCCAAAATACTAACTTGGTAACAGCTAAGTTTGTGTTGTAACAGAGACAGTCTGAAGAGGGTCAGTATCCACTTTCACTGAAGTATCCACAGTATCCACATCAAAGCTTATAAAACTGATTTGCTGTCCCAGGTGTTTTCAGTGTAGCTGTTTTGGCCAGCATTAGATCTGGTTGTGCATCTCTTCCCCAGACTAGAGCATTCCTGAAGTGACAAACATTATGCTCAAACAACATCTAATATTACCTCTTGCTGTTTTAGTAGATCAGTTGGTTTCACAAAGTCCTTTTGTTTCCAATTTATACACAGCCTCACACTACCCCACTTCCAAGAATGAGAGAAATAAACGTTACATTTCTTTAGCCAGTATTTTAGCCCTGGAAATCCTTAGGTGTTCTGTTTGGTCTCCCACTTTGCCATTAGCTCCATAAGGATCAGAAACGGATTTGCTCTCATAACCCAGCTGCATACTTTTACGGACAGCAGAGGTCTCATTGTGCAACTTGGAAAGGTGTGAGCAGAGAGCAGAAACAGCTCGTGCAAATATGCACAGCAGCATCTGCAGATCTCAGGTCAAGAGACATCTCTAGAGGTACATTTCTACCAGATCTCCTTTGTAAATGACTGACAACAGAACTTCTGCTTTCTACTGCTCGTTTCCCCAAAACCACATATAAGAGAACTTGCTCAAATTATTAATATTTCTGGAAGTATCACTTTTTATTGGCTTCTTTTAGTTTGTTTTTCAAAGTTTTTTTCTCAGAGCTATGATTCTTCTAGCAGAGCCTAGGTGCCTCTAGGTAACAAATTTTTCTCTAGCAAGATGGTCAGCTTCCACCTGTGGCAAGGGAACTTGTTCTTTTTAATGCACACTTAACACTAAGGGAACAGCAATAGAAATGTTCAAGAGCTTTTTCAAGTGTACCAAGGAAAAACAAAGGCATATGCTCGAACTTAAAGGAAGGAAAAGCTTACTTCAAGAAAAAGAGGGCACTCCCATAATAAAATTATCAAAGCTCTACTCTGAAGTTTCATAACACACTTTATATCTGGCCAAAGTATTTCCTCATGTACTTCTCTGCCCCCTGCAAAGGTTTTGAAAATACAAAATATAACTGTCCAGCCAGAATCTGAAAGAATCAGTTTACAGCAGGTAATGTAAAAAATCTGATTCTGATGCCTGTCTCTGCTGAAATTTTAAGTAAATAAACCTAGTGCTTTCATGGTTTTATTAAGCATTGCAGAAAGACTATATTTAGGGCAAAAGAAAGCGTGATCAGCAGTGTCCACATAAATTTAAATTTTGGTTAGGATATGGGGTAGTCTTGTCTGTCTGAATTGCTCTTGGAAAAATCTTCATAAACAACAAAATTACTGAAGTACAAGGATTTATGCAATTGCATGAGAGAAATTGTGTATAGATCAAACAGAAAATATGAGTCAATTAGTGTCACTTATGAACAGGACAGTGGCTAAGTATGTAGGTCACTTTTTAGAGATTAGTTATCTGGGATCTTGGACACATGCCCAGCAAAATGAAACACACTAAATAGAATTCCTGTTATGAAATAATTCTATTAAAATACAACATTAACTTTGCAATAATGTGGAGAAGTGGTGTCGGGACAGCAGCTTTGTGTTAAAATACATACTTGATAAGGAAATAAGCCTGTCAGATGAATGGAATCATAAGGACATTGTCTAAATACATTTTAAATGTGGTGAAAGATTTTATTAATAATGAATTCATCTACTTTGAATCTTAAGCAACATAAAGATACTCAAGAATACAGGGAATGTAGCTGATACATCATCAGGTATGACATTTAGGCCAGATCAGCAGGTTTTCTTTGCTCAAGTCAGTCAATAATTGTAGCAGAAAGCATAGCTAGATTTTGTAGCATATAAGCTACAAAAAAACCTCCCAACCCAGTAGACTACAGGCAAAATGAAGGAATGTGCTGCAACAAAGAGGCTGAAAAAAATAGTTGTGCCTACTGTCTTAGCTCGGTACTACTCAGTGGTACAAAATGAGTCTGGAGTGCTACAGCTTGTTCTCCTTCAACGTTTGTGAAGCTGAGTATGTCCAGTGATGAGAGAAGCAGACCTGCCTGAAGAGCAGAGTTGATGCACAGCCAGACCTTGGCCTGCAGATCTACTTGTGCCTCATCACTGCAGAAGTGTTAGAGGGTGAAAACCTTGAAGAGCATCCTACATTGATGGTACCCAGGAGAACTGCAAAGGTATTTGTGAACCTGCTATTGGAAATAGCCCTATCTTAAGGACCAGATACTAAATAGTCCAGTAAATTGTTGGATGTCTAAACTTTAGATATCTGGTCCAAAATCTGGTAGTTGGATCTCTCAGAGTGTACAAGTTCTCTACACAATACATGACTGCTTATGTTAAAATTCAGACAAGTTCATAGGAGTAGGTGTAGAATGTCCATCTCCTTTCTCCTGATTCCTGGATAAGTTAACTCTTCATTGCTTGAAGTGATACTCGTCTCACCTAACAATGATAATCTAAACTCTAGGTATTTCTCTGTAGTCTATTTCTGTATTTCAGTGGGATGGCAGGCAGTGTTTCCACAGTGCAGTCCATAACTCTGAGGATGGATTTTTTTGCCCTTGCTGAAGTCCCTTTCCTTCCACTAAACAAACAGTTCAGAGAGGAGCTAGGAAGAGAGGGCTGGTTTTTTTTGATTGAAGTTAATCAAGATACACCCAACCCCAATGTTAGAAATTCCTTATCCTTCGCAAGACAGATTAACTTTTTCTTCAAGATAAAAGTCCTGAGAGAAACAGCTGCAGTAAGGAAGGGGAGATGCTATTATCAGAATAATGGTGTACAGACAGCAGACCCTAACCAGCATGGTAGCTGAACACTTCCCAGGGGAGGTGAGATTGAATGTTCTTTGGCAGAGGAGGAATTGGATACATCCTACACATCTGGGACAGTGATCCTGATTCTGATCCTGATCCTGAAGACGTGCCATGAACATCCCAGGCATGGATTATGTCATTTTAAGGAGCAGTAATAATTTTGTTGGCTTCGTATGTCAAGCTTGATCTGAAAGTATGGAGTAGATTTTGCAGCTTCGAAGCTAACTGAAAACCGTAATGGTATTAGGTTGTGTTTGGCATTCAGGTTAGGTTGAGTGTAAGTAGCAGCTCTGTGAGCACCAGAAATATTGTAGCTGTCAACAGGAGCAAAACTGTAGCCATGTCAGGAGCTCTTAAGACCAAGCTATCCAAGTTCATTCACATCCCATTTTAAAAAGCAAAACCTTGACTTTAGATCTGGCCTTGTTGCAGTATGCTTAGTCAAATGCCATGTTCTCATTAATATTTCTACTTTGGCGAATGTGGATATAATTAATCTTGAAGTACAGAGATATCCATGACCATTTAATACTAGATAAGGATTATTTTGTTTCTCTTTACTCTTCCTTATCAGCTACTACATTTTAACTTATTTAGCATTAAGTAAAAAATTATTTCTGAGTAGTTCCTAACCTTTTGAATGTATTCTAGAAATATTTTATGGATATTTACAGAGCTGAACAATTGCATAAAAATACAAGGGCTTAAGCTAATGTGTGCCTCTGCAACTCTTGGGAACGAGTCAGCTATTCATTTGGAATTGAAAATACACAATCCCAGGAGGACATTATAAAGTGTTGTGGAGCTATTTTGTTAAAATTTGTTGAATTTTTGTCGATAGTTATTTTTCAGCATTGTTATGTAAATGAGAATTCACTGTTACCTGTGAAACAGTCTCAGAATAAAAACCCAAAATTCTTCACAAGATTTGTTTTTTCTTTTTCTTTGTTAGGGAGGTTTAAATTTGAGCATTGTACAAATTGTATATTGCAATAAAGTTCCCCGACCCAAATTTCTAGTCTAACCTAGATAGTTATTCAGTTTATGTGGGTTCCCAATGTCAACTTCAAAAGTTATGTTATTCAGATGAACAACATAAATTAATAATCAGTGCATATCTGAAAACGTTTGAAGATATTTTTGTCTTCATTTGCAGTACCATGTGCCACTGATTGCTGACAGCTTTAAGACATGTATGATTAGTTCTCTATGCAGACAGAAACCTATTTGTTGTCCTGTATTTATGCTTTCAGTTTTACCAGTACCTCACAAAAACATCCTGATTTACAGAGCTGTTGTGGATCTTGCTCCTCCAGTTCTCTGTACCTGACCCATTCAATTCCATCTGGAAACCAGTGGTTGCCTTAAGCTCTTGCAGTTTCTGTGCACTTCACCATTCTCTTTATGTAAATTGATTTGCATTAGGAGGTAGGATACCAAAGGCTTTTAATTTTAATTCAACAGATCAGCTTGTTGAAATAAGACTGTTAAAATAGTTATCCCTAAAAATGTGGCATTTTGGTCCATATAGTTAAATTGCATACATAATAGGGTTCCAACACATATATGCAGTAACTATAGACTTCAGGATATTCAAATCAATGGTGAAAATAATAGTGGTATGAAAAGTTGCAAAAATGAGATCGTTATTTGCCAAAAAAAGAGATGGAGATGTATATTCCTTTCTCAGAAAATTCCACAGATACTGAGTTAGTCTCTTCTGAGAACCTATCAGTACCTGATACTTTCTTCAGCAGTGTTTTTCCCTTTATTATATAAAGGAAATTGATTAGTGATGAAGGCACTTGCCTTCTGGTATGACTGGCTAAAAACACTTGGTTTGCAATGGAGTAATGTTTCATCTCTTTTCTTATAATAAAAAAACCCCTTAAACTCAATTCAAACATAAAACATAGTGAAGGCTTCTTTCTTGACAGCCCAACCCCAGAAGGATTTGAACAACATTAAAGTTCCCTGTGATATGTTCCACTGGTGAAAAGACCAGTGGGTGTGATGAAAATGCCATCTGTTTATGGCTTTTCATAAAATGAACTCTGGAAAGTATAAAATGAGGTGAGCAGGGTACCCTTTTGTTGGAAACTGTTCTGATGCCACAAATGCCATTTAACTCATTTCCATGATGCCCATAACACAAGAAGAGAAGGTGGTTAGAGTGCCTGCTCCAATATGGTAATTCCTATACTCCCCATGCACATGTGATGAAGGAACAGGACTAAGCAATTAAAATGCAGTTCAAAATAAGAGAATGAGCAGAACAGAATATCTCACGTGCACTTTCTGTGCAACATACATTAAATGCTTGGAGCTTAGAGTAAATGTGTGTTTGCTAATACTTAGTAAATGACATAATGTATCTCTCATTGTGATGTTTACTTTTGTGACTTCACAATCTCAAATATTTGAACCTGTAACCTAATTCCTATTTCTACTATAGCCAACGAGACATAAGGATAAGGAATAAGGTCTAAATACTACACCAGCAGCAAAATCCTGATCCTTCAGTCTGTTTTCTAAGCTTCCTGTCCAATGCTTGGGGATGATAGTCTTGCAAAGGAAATTCTGTAAATCACATTGGAATTCTGCTCAGTTGGGTGGTTAGTGAAGATAGCACAGCTTTATTGTGCAGATGTTTGAGCTGAAAACAGCATTAGTCCCAGATCTTGTGTAGAGATACAATCTGAAAAAAATGGAATCCTAGTTGTGCAACATTTCTCTGTTTGAAGTTTCATTAGAGAACTGGGTTTTGTGTTTATTGAGGCTTAGTGTTTGAATCCACTTGTTCTACAGTCAGATAAGGTCTTGTACCACTGGGGTCTGAGGGTTTGCGTTCTCTTAGTTATTTGTAAAAAATGCATTTTAATTTTGTAGGAGTGACTTAATCTTGCTTTCTTTGACTTTGTGCTGGTTTTGGCTGGGATAGAGTTAATTTTCTTCACAGTACTGGTATGTGGCTGTGCTGAGAGCACATTGTGCTGAGAGCAGTGCTGATAACAGAGATGTTTCAGCTGTTGCTGAGCAATGCTGATACAGCACTGAGGCCTTTTCTGCTCCTTGTGAGGAGGCTGGGGTGGCACAAGAAGCTGACCCCAGCTGACTGAAGGCATATCCACGTGCTGATACCGTGACTCCACTGGGTGCCATTCTCTGCATATAAAGCTGGGGGAAGAAGGAAGGGGTGGATGTTCAGGGCAATGGTGTTTGTCTTTCCAAGTCACCATCACCAAGTCACCGTCACGTGTGATGGAGCCCTGCTGTTCTGGGGGTGGCTGAAAAGCTGCTTCCCCATGGGAAGTGATGAATGAATTCCTTGTCTGCTCTGCTTGCATGCACAGCTTTGGCTTTACCTGTTAAATTGTATTTATCTCAACCCATGAGTTTTTTTCACTTTTACTCTTCCAGTTTGTCCTGTATCCCAACATGAGGAGAGTGAGGCTGCATGGAGCTGAGCTGCTGGTTGGGCTTAAACCATGACAGGCTTGTTAGCTAAGTACAGAAATGAGGCAAAGTTCACTTTGAATGTGTATTCCCCAGAGCGCTGCCCTAAAAACAGGATGAAAACTGGAGGTGGTGGACTCCTATGCATACAGGAAAGGATTGGGATATGCCTGAGTTGGGATTTATGTCCCAGGGCTGTTGGCAAACCTGTGCCTTATGCAGACTCCAAGTTCTGCAGCAGAAGCTTGACAGTGGAGGTAGGAATTGTTTCTCTATTAAGTTACATTTATAGACATTCCAAAATTACACTTGCAAATGGACAGTTTTTTTCTTGAGTAGACAGGGTACAATAACCAAGACAGCCACTACTCATCTCTGTATGTACTGCAGGTGAGAGAAGCTTCAAAGATGTAAATGATACTCAAATGCATAAAATAGAGGTACTAAAAAGGGCCTGTGACCCTCCTTTGAAAATGATGAGTCCCTGGAATGCTTTGACAGAGAAAAGTAAGTAGGATTTCCCAGATTTCAGGGGCAAGAGAAAGCAAGAATACTTGGTAGACACAGCTGTGAATATACAATGCTGTAAACTTTTCAGGAAATGTGAAAAATCAATGTACATAGAGATGACAGCCAGATGACATGGACAGTGCATTAGTCTAATATGAACATATCTGAGTCTAGAAATTGTGGGCACAATGCGAAAAACTTAGACCTCTGCCTATAAAAATATTTCCAGCTGAAGTCCCAGATGTGTACAGTAAAAGGTAAAAGAAGTATTTCTGTAAATAAAAGTATTAATGAGATACGTAGAACAATACACAAGTACCTTTATCTCAAAAATGCTCAGAACTAAAACTGCCCATTCTTAACCTAGTCTTCAAGAAATGAAGGAATAATTTTTCTCTTATTTCAAGTAGAATTCAGTAAACTTTGAGACAGCTGCAAGGAAGCTAAGATTTAATTCTTCCAGGCTATGCTTGTTCTCCAAATGTGTGAAAATTAGTTTTCTAGGACTCTCATGCCAGTGCTTCACATACAAATAATACTCTATAATCTCAAAGGTGTTAGGAAGAGCTGAGAGAGCCTTGAATTTGTAGGCCCCTCCTCAAAGGGTAAATCACCTCAAATTGATTATAATTTGTTATATGCTGATGTAACATACTTTTGTTGGTTTTGTGAAGGTAATTGCCAGAAAAAATCCTTCTCAGCATTCTCTATTAGCTCCTCTTATGTTCAAGTAACTTGCTAGAAGTCAAGATTAGCACGACATCACAATTTTGGAAGTAGAATCAGGTAGCTTGCAGTTTTCACATGTCTAACTAATAGTAAGTTGGAGTGGGTGAGTGATTGTGCCATAGCTGTTAATATTTTCTTTTTGAGAAGCAGCAGGAAAAGAGATTAAGTTTCACTTGGCTATATAGCCTCTTAATTTCCATGAACACTGTTATTTTGTCAAAAAATATGTAACTCCACCTTTGACGGAACATTACAATTCTAATTTTCCTTTGGCACAGCAGAAAACTTTGCATCTGTTTCTTAAAAATGTATTTCAAGTATTTCACCAGCAGAGATCCAGCAACAGTGCTTGTGAAACGAGATAATTCAAAATTGTTATTTTCAGCATGATAGGTAAATGTAACAGATTAATAAAAAGTCAGTGCTGGTTTCAGCATCTGTATTACATATTTCTGATTCTTGGTCTGTGCTCAGCTGTCTGATGTTCTAGGTTCTTGAATGAAAGCAAATGATATAACCAAAATAAAGAGAACAGCACAATGGAAGATTTCAGATAAACTGGTGAAGCTACAGTTGTCTGGCACTAGTCAAATTCAGATGATTAAAAATCCTCTCCTTCTTTTATTTCAGCATCTTAGAAAAAAACATTGAAATGTCCTGCAAAAGCAACTGGCAATATAGGAGTAGCGATAAGAGAGGATTCATGAGAATACATTTGCTCTTGGAGATGATTCCCAAATTTAGGCTGCTGTCTCAGTCACTTAAGCCCCTCGAGTGAGACCATGACCCAGAAAAAACTGTCCTATCTTTCCCCAGTCATGTATTTCCACTGCTTCTCCTGAGCCAGTAATAATAATGTTAGGGCAATTACATGGTAAGCTGGGTTAGAGACTAGCTGAAAACTCTGTCTGATTTGGCTTCAAGCAGAACAGGCTGATTGAGCTTCCTCTATGGCCCCATATAATGTGGGCAGGGGGGAACAGACATGATCCTGAATGTGGGAGACCAGGACAGCTGGTTTTGTAACAGTGAACACATGATTTGGAGTGAGTGTCAGTATATCTTGTGGTTTTGAGGAGATGAATGTACAAACTGGGAAACTATCATTGGGGCAGCAAAGTTCCCAACTCGTGCATAGAGAAGGAATTGCAGACAAGGATTTTCCTTCCTCTGGTCATGTGCTGATCCCATGGAAAAGAAAGGGGGACAGTTTTGTGTCTTTCAGTGTTTGCCATTTTGAAATACTTTGTGTACTATTAGTAGGATCTGGAAGAAATTCTGCATATTGGATGCCTCTGTGGTAAACTGAGATTTTCAGTGGTGCAAGTGAAAATTAGGCTGTTGGATCTTGTTTACTTTCACTGGAAAGGAGGCCTTTACCTCCAAAGCTCAGAGTGGCAAGAATCCCTTCTGAAACTACCCTCGTACATTTGTTCAAGTGCTGCAGTTATTGAGCCAGAACAATTTGACTCTCCTTGGGACAGACTCTCCTATGCAGCTTTTAGTGATGCTGTATTCTGATACATTCACTGCTTTGATGGCACCTGCAAAATTGTACGTTAAGTTTAAGCACGTCTAAAAGCAGGATGTCTTGAAGAGTGAGCACTTGCAGTGAGACAGTTAACTCAGTGGTTGTATTTCTGCTTCTCCCAGTGCTTGTTCTGGGAAATTTTGTTCTGCAAAGCTGGTTTAGGTTTTTTGTTTTGTTTCTGGCTTTTTTAAAAACTCTTATCAATGCAATGGGATTGTGCATGTTTAAGGGTATAGATCTAACTCAAACAGTCTGTGAGCCCTAACGATCTAGATGAATGATAGAAAATTCATTTTGCATTACATAATGTATATTTTTTTTCCCTTTTGTTCGCTACACTGTGGCCAGCAGCATGACTTATCCTGAACCTAAACACTTTGCCAACACATATTTGATTAGAAATATTAGCCATTACCAAGACACATATTTTAGCTATGTAGGCAATCCCATACCAGCTGTGAATTCTTAAGATAAGTCAGCCTGAAGCAACTGGGAAAATTATGAAATCAATGAACAGACTCAGACAAAATACTGTATTTTGCTTATGGATAATCCACCATATTAAACAGTGAGATGTATCTTTGGCAACTTTATTTTGGACAAAGACAATTAAGGTTGAGGTTAGAGACTTTGTTAGCTTGAACACATAATTAGAGTCCAAAGATTGCATTTCACTGGTCTTCAGTCTTTAAGGGGCAGCTGCAAATATCTGACTGGAATTGCCTAAGCACTCCAAAGAAGGAAATTTGCTTTGTAATCTTGTACCAAATTTTATAATTCGTGTAACTCACGCAGTGTTAGAAATTATTTTAACTGAGAGATTACAGAAACAAACAAGTATTTTTTTGATGTGTTTTTGCCATTTATTGGAAAGGTCATGCTGCAATTTTAGGAATTTTACTATAAAATTTGAAGAAGATGGGCATATGCTTATAGATAGATATTCTGTCCTGTGTTACATAAGATATTTTTCTGGTTTTCAAAATTAATTTGAGGAGGCCTTTCTTTTCTGTTTGGAGCCAAGCTTATCTAGAAGGGATACAATTTATAATCATATCTAGTTATATGCTTTTATGTATTCTCTAGACCTTAATTGTCAAATTATGTGACAGTTCAAAGTTCCTGGAATGTAAAAATCTCGTGTCTCTAAATCATTTCTAGTTAAGTAGCTTAAAAGTAAAGAGACACTCATCACTGAATTAGTTGGTATTATAGAAGTGTCACATGCATCAGCACAACAGAAGTATGCTGCAATAAACCTGGTGATGCAGTGAGCTGGACCTAAGAAAATGCCTGTTTTAATGCACTCATTTTATTTCCTGAAGCACTCCCTGAGGGGCATTTTTTGAGTGACAGGAAAGGACACTTGGGTGAAGTGTTAGCTGAAGAGTTCCAGCAGTGAAGGGTAGCATTAACTGAATGAAAAACAGCAAGCTAGTTCCTTGGTTGAGATAAAAATGTCTTTGTTAATTATATTCTCTTTAATTTGAAGTATAATTCAAATTGACTAGATTTTTCCCAATGTTAGTCAGCAGTTTCCTACAGAAATGGCTGTGCTGAGTTCCCTGTTTAACCACACATTGCCAGATGCAACTGCAGTTCATGGGGCCTGCTGGCTGGTCAGCTGCTGAAATTCCAGAGCTGCCACAAGGACTGCAGGACACTGAAAACATATAATAATTATTTCCTTATAAAGAGTTTAAAAAGTATGGCTCATTTTGTCTTTTGATTATTTAGAATACTTGCACAATAGCATAATTGTATTTTTATTAGTTGCACTTGGTTTTATTTTCATGTTTGCTAGGGCACTTTATTTCACCATAAAAGTCCTGCTTCTTTAGCTGCTTTAATTCTTGTCACTTTTAACTGTGTGAAATGGATTCCCAGACAGCCAACAGGAAGTGTTTTTAGGTCACCAGCTAATTTTCCCAGGCCCATTTTGCAGACTTTTGTGATTTATACGAACTCTTTTTATAGAGGAAAGACTTTTTTTAACCTATGAACTTGCTATGCTCACGTTGGCATTTTTTCTATCAGCTGATGTATCTGCTTATTGAATGATGATGACAGCAAAGTTAATAAGTTACACAAGTGGAAAAATGTATTACAACAGACAAGAATTTAATAATTTAATGTTGGTCTAGGTACTGCCTGCATCCTGCAGTGTTGGTGTGCATGTCAGAAGCACCATGGGAGGACAGCACATCTATAATTACAGAGTAATCTCTCCATTTTATTTACCTGGTCCCCTTTCCTATAACACATGAACAACTTGCTGTTTTAAAGATTTGAGTTTTAGAAAAACCCCTTTCATATAGTGAGATTCTATGATTCCCATTCACTGAAAGGGATATGAGATATAGGGGTTAAGTGGTTTTCAAAAGTCTTGCACAGTCTGCAATTGAGCAGAAAATGAATTTGGGTTCCTTGACTGTGGGCAAATCTCTGGGTGGTTATTCTCAAAAATAAAACAATCATTAGTCCTGTCTCTGTGGTTTTGTAGTTTAAAACGTGATAGCAAAAAACCATGAGTTTCACCTGATCAAAGGAGAAAACTTTCTTCTTCCCCCACTTTCCCCAAGAAACAGAAACTTAATCTAAGGATCATGCCAGGTTTTGCTGTATTTGAGGGGAAATTTTTATATGTTCACATGGAAGCCTCCATTTTAGTTCTGTAGGCTTGCTTATGTCCTGGATACTTTTTTATTGAGAGGGAAAGAACTCTGGAATACAAAGAGGTAATGTTTTTATTACTTTTATTGATTCTGTAGCCTTTCTACTCAATGGACATTGATATTAATGACCACTGATAGTGGACAGAATTCACAAGCAAAGCTTTTGGTCTGTTTTCATGTATAGTTTTCAATCTTGCATTGTTTTCCAAAGGAAAATGTTCTGCTTCATCCCATATAGGACCTGAGGAAGTGGAACAAAATCTGTAAGAAGTACACACTCAAAATTAACTATCTGTTGATCACTTTTTAAGTACATTAATTAATTTTTGGTTCTTTACCTTTAAGATTCGTATTTCCATTTTCTGTATTTTCCAGACATATACATGAGAGTTTTGGTCTCTATAGTTCCAATTGAGTTCCCACAGGCATTAACAATTGTAGTAACCCTGCTAAAAATCAAAAAGCCCATGTCTGGACACTTTTCTATTGAAAACTTGGATGCTTCAATTTAATTTTCATACTAAGAATTTTCTCACTTTTTAATTTCACCTCTTGATTTGAAAATTAACTGAGAAAAGTCAATTTTCACTCAATACAGATGTTAATACTTCGGGGAACTTAGCTTGAGAATGTGTTTCACAGGAATAATTCTTGAGATGCATCTGTACAGCTCCCCATATTTAGCTTGATCTGTACAGATACCCTGTCTATAAAACCTATAACTTTTCTTCAGATCTATCCTTCAAACAAAACACTTTTTTTATTCTACTTTAAAAGGATGGTCTGGGGAGCTGTAAGATAAAGCAATAATCTTCCCTCATATTCTTCTTCATTCAGAGAGCTCAGCCTGAGCAAATGTGTGTATAGACACATGATCATCTGGTGAGCCATGTTTCGAAAGGCTTCACTTGCATATTACCCTATATTAGCTCGTATTACAGCATTTGTAAGCTCATACGACACATAAATGTTTTTAACTGTGAGCTGCCACAACTGATACTTAAAATTAGGAGGTATTGACAGTTGGTAAAAGTAGGGGATGTTATTTTCTCAAGATGAATTTGAGAGAAGATGGTTTTGTATGAACATGCTCTCCCAAATTGCTGGGCCTGGTTCAGTTCTCATTCTTAGTGGAAATTAGGCACAGCTTCATTGAAACTAAAGAAGTTGTATTTGCCTAGACTTGTATGAAATAAGAAGAGACTAACACATACCCCTTTATAGAATGGGATCTTTCACAGGCAGGACAGATTAAACACAGTAGCCTCTTATCCATACTCCATATAGACTCTCTAGCTAGCAAAGTGCTTAGTGGCAGTGCTGCCTGGTTTTACACATTTTGTTTTGTTTGGTTAGGTTTTTCTCTACAAGGAGTTTTATTGTTCAAGAGGGGGCACTCCCACCCTTGCTCTTAGTCGAGTCATACCATGGAGTAATTGCTGCTTTTTACATGCCAAGCTCTCAGACAAAGAAAAGGCAGCCAATCCTGATACAGGAAGACACACACTGGCACAAAAAAACTAACTGGGGAGACAATGAAGAGAGGAAAACACAGAGAGAGCCTGTATGGGATTGTGCTCTATCTGCCTGTGACAGTAGCATCAGGGGCAATGTTGTTTCTCCCCAGTAGCTTTCCAATGTAGTTACTCCATTCACTGATGAATTGAGAGTATGTGAAACTGTGCCAAAGCTAATCAAATCAAATTCCACCCAGCTGGTTAAATCCAATTGCCTGTGCCTTCCTCCACAATGCAAGGGCATCCATGCTACACTCTGCTGAACTGCCTCCTCCCTCCCAGAGCTCACTGCGGATCTGTGCATGTGGGTGATCTTCCCCCATAAGCGTAATGCGTGGGTTTCTGGCTGCTTCTGAGTACAGATCTTATCTCGTTCAATCCCTGAAGAAACAATAAAAACAAAAAGAACAGTTACATATATATATATATGTATATATAAAAATATTCTAGCACAGTTGTTCTTCAAGTGTTTCCCCTAAAACAATGAACAATCTTTCCCTACTTGTGGAGAAACTGCCTCTTTCTGCAGTGATTTCAAGCTGGTGAGAAACATGGCATTAATAAAAAAAGATTGTAATATAAGATAATATGCACATATCTGGGGTATGTTTCAGGAAGTACTCCAACACTTGCTCTCCAGTGTATCACCTTCCTTCTTGAAGCAACTGTTTCCTCCTGTATAGTAAGTGGCAATAGGCAGAGTCCTCCGGTTGCCACACACTTCAGAGTAGGAGCGTGACTTAGGGCTTTGCATTGTTCCCTGGAATGGTATCTCTTCATGGGCTAGCATGAGACTAATATCCCAATTTATGCCCTAAAGTTGAATGCATTAATCAAATAGCCCCAAATTTCTGCCTTGATCTTCAAAAGAAATCTTTATTTACTCTTTCCCCATTTCTCACTCATTCCAGTAAGGCACTTGATTCCTGAGAAACAAGTGTGCCATTCACCAGAGGAATAACTTCAATGATACCATTTGGGTATTTTTAAATGGGGTCCCATCTCTTACATACTCCTTGTTAGGTCTGGATGTCTTTCCTGTGAACAGTAACTGCAGCTATCTGCTGTGTACAGAAACCGCCATCTATCTCTGGTGACAGCTTAGTGGGGGGGGCTGGCAGATAACTTTGTCTCAGGGCTGAAGGGATGTTTTCTGGCAAGCACTGGATTTCTACCTCCAAAAAAGAGGTCTTAATCCTGGAAGAATCAGCACCTTCAGCAAAGGAAATCTGCCATAGGAGTAGTCTATGCAAATACTTGCAGGAGAGAATCTAAGACATGATCCATGAATGCATTCCCTTGAGGAGCAGCACAATAAAAGGCTTTGCCATACAGCCTGGGTCAGAAGCAAGTGTGATGCATTCTGAACTTGCCTTCAGGAAGGAAGTCTGCTAATGCTACTGAATTCAGGCTTGTAACAATAAATGCAAATATTAACAATAAGAATTGTCAGAGGGATAATAACATTCTTCAGGTTTGTTCATGACTGGTTTTAGCTGATTTGGAATTTATTACTATCGTCAGAAGAAATTTAGCTATTACAATCAACAAAGTCTAGGGTATGATTCAATTTACTAGGCTGAACACTTTTTACATGGGAATGTTGATTTTAAGCTTTTGCTTAAACTCCAGACAATGATTAGCTCTGTGAGAAAACTGACATGACGGCATTTTAGAATGGCTGTACACCCAAACTGAGTACGACTCCAACTAAACATCAGATGGCGGTGTGAGGAAGGTATTGTGTGACACGAATTCACCAGTTTCTCAGGCTGTATTTGAAAGATGAGCAGAATCAAAAGATCTGGTTATCACCACTCATCTATCTTAAGGGGGTTTTTTTGTGGTGCCTTTTTTTTCTTTAATTTTTTTTTTCAACTGTACTTCCCAAATCATTTGGTTTGCGAGCAGGAAATATTTTTGGATTAAATAATAGTTATAATTTTTATCTGCTCAAAATAGATAAAAAGCTCATATAAGCAAAACACTGACCTTTATCTGCTGGTTTGAAACACATTTTTCAACAACGTTCCAGGAAGATTTCAACCACAAAATTTAATGGGTCACATCATTAATTTTAGCCTATTAAAATCCATTGTCTTTTCTATAGTGGAGTGTCTTCTGTACAGTGGAGATGCTACAGATTTAAAATATTTTTGTGCAGGAACAGGCATGTTTTAAAGGTATGTCAGCATTGACCAATTGTGAAAGCCTTGGCCTTAGTTTAGGGAGCTCTATAGTGTTCCTCAGCTGATGCAGTTGCTCCGGAGGGCAAACTCATTAAAATACATAAATTGAAAATCTCAAGAATGGAATAATCTCTAATCAAAGAAGGACATACATTGATTTCTAAGCATGTCAGTAAGGTACAGTGAGCTGTTCTTGCTTTACTGCATGAATATTTATCAAATAATGCAGTTACATTTGCATCAGGCACTTCAGATAGCTGAAATAAAATAATCATAATCAAACCCCAAATATGTTTTCATGGTATATATTTCACCTCTTCTCAGCTCTTACATACCAGCAGGAGACCATTACCCTAGAGCAGCATCCCTTTGATTTGAAATATGTATTGTAGCACCTTTGTCATTATAATGTACTTCAGCAAGCACTTAGAGTGAAAAGAGGAGGAATAAAGGTAAAAATTTAGAATGAAAGACTGAAAGTAAGAAAATAGCTATACAGAATAATGGAATTATGGATAGAATAGAATGGTTTGGGTTGGAAGGGACCTTAAAGGGCATCCATCTAGTGATCATATAGTCACATCTAGTGATTGCATCTAGTGATTACATGGTCACAGCCAGTGATCACAAATTTGAAATACATTAAAACAATTACAATGCTTAGTTTTAGAATATTAGTTTTAAAGAAAACCCAAAGTTTAAATCAATCCTTTCTAATAAAGAAAACATGTCTTTTTAAGCTCTACTTATACATTTAGAGAAGCAAAGTTTGTAATTAACCCATCTCCATCATTATGTGGCCTGTTTTATTTCAAAGCTTATGAAAATTGTGGAGTAAATATAAACTGCAAGTTTTGTCTGATTTTGCTACAATAGATTTATAGTTGTTACAAGTTTCTAAATAATTAGGGGTTTGAAATGTTTATGCAAAAATGTAGTGGGATGGATGCAGCAATGCAACAGTTGCCCAGTTAGCATCACCCAAAAAGCATTGAAAAGGCAAAGGCAGTGGTGCCCTAGGAGTAGTCACAGCAGGAGGCTACAGGTGGAAAAGGCCACAAATGATTCCTACAGGAAGGTGGAATTTAACAGGGCAGCTCAGATAAGTCTTTCACAGAGATCTCACTAGCTTGAGGTCCTCTTCTAAGATGTGGTAAGCCAGGCATTTCAGCAGCACCTTACTGTTCAGTTGTATATATACTGAGGTGATTTGATTCTTTAAAAATTGTGCTGAGATTTTCTGATTGTTGCTTATATCCGTTTGAGATTTAACCTACCCTGCTGCCAGGTTAAGTTAGGCCTGGTCTGAGCAGGCTCAGGCTCAGCTGGAGAGCAGGTGAGCTGCAGTGGAGGGGCTGAGGTGCCCTCAGCAAGCGATGACATGGTGGTGGGAAGGCACTAGTTAGCATGACATCCTCCTAGACAGCATCTCCAAACCAGAGCTCAGCAGAGATTTTCATTTTGTCTAGATGCAAACGACAGAATACACTAATACAAAAAAGATGCTAAACCTATCCTTAATTTATCTTGAGTTACTCAAACACAAAGAGACGATGTAACTCCAAATCTGCTGCCCATCCATGTTTGGGGAGGGGAGTCTCACAAACCTAGTTACAGGAGACATCCCAAAAACAGTTTTATTTTGAAAAAACCTCACATTCTTTTTCTTTTTGCTTGGTTCTTTGTACTCCACTAGAGTACACTTGCATCCATAAACATTCAAAAGGAAGTTGAAAATTAAAAATCAGTTTTTCTTTGCAATGTGTGATCTGAAAAAAAAAAGTAGGATAAAAACAAGTCTTTCATGTAATCATCTGACTTGAGCAGATCTTGTGAGAACATCAGATGAGATGCCTGACAGATTAAGTAATGGCTCCCTGGACACAGGGCTGTAAGTCAAAGCATCTTTTATAANGCCGCCGCTCCCTCCTGTCGCCGCTGCCGCCCATGGCTTCCCGCCACCCCCGCTGACCGGCCGCCCCTCGCCTCCTCCCGAGCCGNCTTTTTTTTGGTCAAATTATCAGTGTACCCATTCAACTACCATGACTCAGACCTCCGGCAGTCAAGAGATTTGCTTAGATTACAAAGANGGGCCGGGCCGGGGCCGGGCAGAGAAGATGGGGAACACCACGTCCTGCTGCGTCTCCTCCAGCCCCAAGCTGCGCCGGAATGCCCACTCTCGGCTGGAGTCCTACCGCCCCGAGGCCGAGCTGAGCCGGGAGGACACGGGCTGCAACCTGCAGCACATCAGCGACCGGGAGAACATCGACGGTGAGCGCGGGCGGGCGCCCCGGGGAGCCCCCGCAGCCCTTCCCCTCCCCTCCGCTCCCTGCGGCGGGCNTTAAGGAAAACAACAACAACAAAAAGACTAATGAAAGCTATGCACCATCCCCATCTTTAACAATTACTTTGAATAGGGCAAAAGTGGATTTTGACTGGGAAAGCCCTGAACACAGGGAAGGTGGTACAAAGGGGCACTTAACACCCTCTCATTTCTCTGTGGCCTGTTATCTTTGGAACGGTCAGTCTACAGGAGCCTTTAACAAGTTCTCGAAGAATTCGTGCAGTCCCTACAAATCTCTGGGACACCGGTGACTCTCTCCGGCTGGATGCGGGTCCCCACAGCGGGGGCAGGTGCGGGGGCGGGCCAGGCTGGGGCTCCGGCCTAGATCCGGGCCGCCCGCGGGGTCCTCGCCGCGGACAGGAGCACGGGGTGGTCCCGAGGAGCCCCCGGGCCAGCGGTGAGGCCTCAGCCCGGCCGGGCCCCAGCGGGAAGGGGAGCGCCCGGAGCCGGCCCGGCAGCGCCTGCCGCGCCCGCTCCCTCCGGCACCGGCGTGCTGAGCTCCCGGGCTGCGGGAGAGTGCCCGCGGCCGTGTGCGGGGCGCTCCAGTGAGGAGGGCCGAGGACCCAGGGGCCAGCGCGCTCAGGGAGGGCTCCGTCGGTGGCCGCCGGGGCGGCCCCTCGGCCGAGCCGGGCTCCGCCGCCGCTCCCGCAGCCCGCCCGGCGGGAGGCGTCACCGCCCGCTTGAACCGGAACCGGTTCG
>VWZV01010939.1:696967-720844 GCA_013397155.1 Irena cyanogastra | reverse complement strand
CTGCGGCGGGCACGGCTCTGTCCCGGCGGCTCCCCCGCGGGTGGGGCCGGCCGGCCGGTCCCGCTGCCCCGGCACCGTGCGCCTCCGGGCCGCCGCGGACGGTGCTGGTCCCCGTGCCCGCTCCCGCGGGGCTCACGGCGATGCCGCGGTACATTCCGCCTCCAGAGCTGTGCGGGACCTTTCTGGCGGGGGCTGGGAGCATCCTCGCACCGCGCCGCATCCTCTGGCAGGGTGCAGTTTTTCAGCCGCAGGTCTGCGCTGCCGAGACCCTTCGCCCTTCAGAGTATCGTGAGATGACATTACGGGCAGTCCCGGCGGGCTCGGACACCCGGGGCTCGGCTGTGGCCCGGGGGAGCGTCCCTCGCCCTTGGCAGGGCTGGCTGTGCCGAGCTCACGTCACCTGCCGGGATGTCACCTGCCAGGCCTCTGCAGGGGTGAGCGTTTAAAGGACAAACCCTGCCAGCGATAAAAGTGGGAAAAATGTTTCCCATGACAACCTTCTCTTCCAGTGACTTTTTCTTCCGTTACTGTCATGATGAGGCGCAGTGCTTATCATGAGTACTGCCTTGCCCTCTCTTTCTCTGCAGAGATATTAAAAAGCTGTGTTCCTGCTGGTTTAGTCGTGACTGAATGTGGTGCTGTTCACGCTGGCCAGAATACAGCTTTATTTTAAAGATGTGGGCTGAGTTAATGTATATGTGTAATTTAGTTTTTGATTAGCTGAAGTATTTAGTTCTAAAACTTTACTTGCTAAAAGGTCAGCTATCTCATGGGTTTGTTCACATGAACTGCTTTTGGTATAAAGCCAGAAAGAAGGACTTTGGTGCCCTTCAGTTTGCCGTCCACTTTTTTTTTCACAGCTTATTACATTGTGATTTTAGTACAGAATTCCATGTTCAGTCACTTCTTGACACTGGTAAAGTTGTGAAGCCCATGGAAGCATATAGGTACCCTCACTGTTTTTTTTCAGTGAGGTACATTCTAGAAATAGGGATGTTTTTCAGATGTCTTTGCTACATGCAGCTGAAAAATGGAGTGTAACAGGATCAGTAGGTGGAAAAAAATACATAATGGTCTGATCTGAGAAAGCCAGGGAGATGAAAGAACCAATTGTTGATCTGTGAATGATTAATTCTTCCAGCATCAGTGGCGTACAGTGTAGCAGGATGCAGCTCTCTCTGATGGTACGGATTTCTCCGTCTATAACAACACAGGCTGCAGTAAAGTTTTTGGTCAGAGATGTGTGGGTTTTGTGCCTTGTTCTCAGTGTGCTTTTTTTATGGAAGGGAAGAAAGGGTTTGATGGAAATAGAAGGTGCACGTATACTTGTTAAAATGTGCGTACAATGCAGATAAGTTCCTGCATCTTCGTAGCTACTTGTAAAAAAACCCAGAAGGTCTTTGTTGGTTGGCTGTTTCATTTGTTGCATCAAGGTACATGTGTGTTCTCTGTTCTGCTTCAAAGTGTGGTGTGTGTGTGGAGGTGTAACCTGTTGTTAGACACAGAAAATACCTCATGCGTTATTTATTTTTACGTTTTGTTGGTTTTCATCTGGAGCCATTGTCCGTGCAGTGCCACAGTTTCAAATGGGCAAGCGGTCTTCAAATATGTAAACAAACAGTTATGGGTTTCCTTTGTGTGCTTTACTCTGCTCTTGGCCCTTTTTATGGATAGAGTCTGAGAAGTAAGTTTTCACTGGGGAGGCTGATGTGTGATAGATGTCTGTACATTCAAAACAACTGGACAGACTTGGATAAAATAACTTTCTGAAGTGTGCTTTGTTGCAGGTCTGTTACCCTGGAGTCATGCTCGCTGAAGGTCTCTTGGTTAAAGATGATGACTGAGTATTAAATGTAGTAGGGTGATTCTCTATTTCTGAAATTTTGTTTTGTATTAGACTAGCTATTATGTTTTTGTTGTTAGATTGTTTGAAGTTGTATGGCATACAGATGTTTATGGATGAGACACTGGGATGGGAAAAACCCTTCACAGTAGAGAACTCTGATGATATTTTTACCATTTTAGAATGAAAGAACAATAGTCTGGTTATCTCTGTTGTGAAGAGAGAAAGAATGCTGGATGTTTATTCCTTAGTGTTCCTGCAAGTCATAAGGTTTCTCAAATTGGTAGTGTTGCCAGGTGTGGTTTTTTTTTTTATTAAATAAATGATGACAAAGACTAATGCACTGAAAGGAAACTTTTTTGACACTTCACATTTGTTTCTCACTGTTCTTCAAGTGAGAGCCCTTCCATCCTGCTTGGGTATATGTGTCAGTGACAGGTCTCAAAGTGTAAGTTCATGTCTCTAACAAGCATTTGCTTTGTCACTGGTACTTTTAGGAGCTATAAAAATCATGTCATGCAGTGTCTTAGCTACTGTGTTCTGTGTGGAAGTTATTTTCATGTTCATATTGATGGAAATTCAGGAAACATTTTATTTTTTGAAGTGGGTAAAGCTACTGGAATAAATCAAGAACTTTAGAACCTTTAAATCAGCTGTGGGCTATTTTAAGCTTTTAAGAGATGTGTGGTTTTCACTGTTCCAGGCCCTGTTTCTGGCAGTATGAGAGGGAGAAAGAAAGAAAAAGAGGGAGAGATGTCAAATCTTAAAGAATGATTTAACTGGAAATTTTAATACTAGTGGAACTGTTTGATGTCTGCCTGTCTTATGTACTTCATAAGGAAATACTCATCAAATCTGCTTTCAAAATCATGCTTTTGAATTGACTAATTCAAGTTCCATACCCAATCCACTAGTAGTTTTTCAAAGAACAGGTGGAGAAATTATTTTCCAGTAGGAATTGGTTTTATAACCAAATACCTCTACATGCCTGGTACTTTGCCAGAAAAATCTCAATTTCTGTAACATTTTACAAGTGTTTATAAACTGGTATCTGAAAGAGAAGGGGATTTTTGCAAGAGTTTTGATGAGACGGAATTTATCAAGAGACATTTTGGAGAATAATAAAGTTGAATTTACCTCTCTTCCTCTTTTTTCTTCCCCTCGAATTTCTGAGAAGTTAGTGGACTTCTACAAAAATCCACACATGCAAAATTGCCTCTCTGAATATCGTGCAGTCACCAGAATGCTTTGTTTTTGTTTGTTTCTGAATGCTTTTTTTGTTTATTTTGTTGTTAGTTTCTACATTCCCATGATAATGAAGAACACTTAACAGGTTTTTAATGTTTTTATCTTTTGAGGAAGAGCAAGAGGGTAACCAACATACAGAGGTTACCTTCTGTTTTTGATGATTTATTACTTAGAGTAAGCTTCCACATTTTTCAGTGCTTCACATTTAGAAGTTTACTTGAAAAAAATTGTGGCAGTGGATTCAAAACTTGTAGATTCCTAGATTTGCCATCAAGACCTTTTTTACAGCAGTTAATGGCAGCCATAAGTAAAAATGGTGGAGACCTTTATGTGCCAGATTCTGTATCTCTTTGGATGCAAACTTTTGCCTGTGAAAGCCGTGTAGGCACCTTGGTGTAATCGCGTGCATCGTGTAAGTCCTTGCTGGCTGGGCTGGCCACAGCCCAGACTCCACTTACTCTTTACATCAGCAATCACACTCAGAGCCAGTGGTGGTTTAACTCCTGAACAGGTAGCATGTGCTCAGGTGCGATTCCTCTGTTTGAAGCATGATTTCTACAGTCAGCTTTTCAAGTATGGAGCTGTAGCGAGGGGGCAAAAGGGAACATCTTACCACAAATATGATGGTGTGAAACAAAGCTGATATAGTACAATGAAATTGGCCAAAAGGCTGTTCTTGAAACAGAGACGGAGATGGAGAGTTCCTAGGCTATTTCAAGAAAAGATGGTTCTTAATGTTGAGCTTCTCCCCTTTTTTATCCTTCACCCCACAAAAATCAGATTTTTTTTCCCCCCCTCTTTGTAAACTTCTGCTAATGTCACTAGGTCATGCAATGCTAGCTCAGATAATGTCCTGTGCAACTGTGCATCACTGATAAACCTTTTCAGCCCTTTTCATGATGGGTCAATAATGTTAATTTTTTTTTTGCTGCATAATGCACAGGCTCCTAAGAATGGCCTGCTTTTAAAAAAAGCCGTTTATTTGTTCATTTATGTATTTGTTTTTCCTCCATCTTCTTGGAACTGGCAAAAGAGGGTCTCTGACATAGGATTAGTTACTATTTGTATATTTCTCAGGTGCTGGGTTTTATAGGAATTATGAGATTTTAGCAAAATAGAAGTAAGTTTAAAAATGTCTGCCTCATATACCTAATGGAATTTTGCTGAAAGGGAATACTGGTGTTTTCAAGAGCTAGGCATGATGGGCTGCACATTGTGAAGGAACTGACCTACTTCAAAAAAGTCAAGACATAAGCATTTCAGAAGCAAATTAAACATCTAGTGTGCTGCACACAGACATTCTGGCTAAAACACAGATTGTAAAAGGATAGCCCTTCTTTAAGAACAAAGCCTATTTGGTTTACAGAAAATTCTCTTTCAAAAAATGTTCTTGTTCCTTTAGCCAGGACTCCAGGGCAGAGGTGACCTATGTGTTTTTCAGTACTGCTGTTCAGGTATTTGGTATTTGGCATTATCTACCTAAGCATTTTGTCAGAGGTCATGTATCAAGGTACCCCTGTATTCTGATGCATCAAAAAATTAAAAATGCAGCCTGCTGTGGCCTATGTTGGTGAACCTAGGCCTATATTGCACCTTGCTAATGATGCCTCCTGCACAGCTTTCTTTTTCTTCTGTTATCAGCTTCATCTGGTTATTCTGTCTGTGCCCTGCTTCTCCTAAGAGACACCATTGTGTTGTACAAAGCCTTCCTAAAACCTCATTTTTACATTGTTCACATCAAACCAGTAAATTTACACCCTGTATGAAGTCAGTATTTTCATATTTAGCTGCAGGGGCTTTCAGAGGCACACGTACTAAGACTAGTCATATCTGAACTTACCTTTAAGAAATTTTATTTGTGCCATCTGCTTAATATTTTCTTTGAAAGTAAGTTACACAGTCTTGGCTGGGTAAATTGGTACTTGAAACAGAAGGACAAAACCAAAAATTTTAGGTTTCAGAAAAATGGAAGGACTACTGTATTTTGTTTTGGATATTTTTGAATTCATATTTGGATTTTTTTTCCCCTTGGGCTTTGTAATAGGAATAATGTATTTAAAAAGAATGAAAACTTGTGTGGTCATAGCTGGTTTACCTAATTTTGTGTGCTTTACTGAAGGTTTTTCAGACTTCCAGGGTATGTTTACTGCATCTTCAGGCCTTGCTCAGGTCAGATGATACAAAAACCAGTCCTGATGGGACACCATACAGCAGCTTCCTGACATTGTGAATGCCTTTTTCTAGCTGCTCTCTGCTACATATCCTCAGGCTGGAAGGGGAGTAAGTGAGCAATGTCTAGCACTACCTGATGGCTGCCCTTGTCCTTGTCCTGCCAGCCAGCTGCACAGCAGACATAGTCTAAATACCTTCCTTGTTGAACATCTTTGCAAGAATATGAAATACACTTTGCAAACTGAAAGCATATATATAGCCTTTCTCTGAGCTTTCAATGTAGAAATTAATCAACATTACTTTTGCTTCTTTTCCATTCCTTTGAGCATTAATAAATAGAAGTTTTAAGATTTATTAATTTTCTATGTGCGTGCTGACATACAGAGTGATCTTTTTCACTTCATCCTGCAGAATATTTAATATATATGCCATACCTCTCTGAAATGTATGTGAAGAGCTAGTAAGCATTAATAAATCTTTTAAATCTAGAACTGTGGATGGACTAGATGGGCTGTTCCAAGCTGTATGCATAGGTGGTGCCTTCACTGGAGTAGTTAGTACTTCCTCTGTGTCTTCTGTAAGAAGAACAGACAGTTTGTAAGGAGTTTTATCTCCTTACAAACCAACTTTAAAAGCAAATATTCCAGAATTGCTGAATTGTACTGTTGGGATGTTCATTTCCTCAGCTGAAACCTTTTGCAGAAGTTGACCAAAGTTCAGAGATGGTTTTACTGAGGTCAACTTAAATGAGCTTTTGTTGCTGATTTTGTAGGCCCCAGTAGGAGCATCACCAGCTCTTGTGCTGCTTCTGGCAGGGCTGGTTTTAAATTTGGAGCGCTCAGTAGCCTGAACTGGGTTGAGAAAGAATTTAGTCTTCAGGCCAAAGCTCCTGCTTCTAATCCTTAACTAGTATAGAAGCTGGCTAAAGAACTGTGGTTCTCATTAATGGAAAATTACTAATGAAAACTGGTTGGAGAATTTGCACGAAATCCTGGTTTCTCCTCCCCTTTTGTTTCAGTTTGTTTCCTTTCTAATCATGCCTATAACATTTTGGGCCTGCAAATTGGAAAGGATTTTTTAGATCATTCAGCTAAGACAAGGTTCTCAGATCATCAAGGTTCACATTTTCCATGAACTGGTGTTAGAATCATATAGTATTCTGAGTTGGAAGGGAGCCACAAGGATCATTGAAGTCCAACTCCTATTTATTTACTTCTCTCTTTATTTCTTTGGAAATGAATACTCTTTCTTTTAAGTCAGGGTAGTGCTGTAACCATGTTGCTGAAATACCTTTGGTGTGCCATCAATAGGTGCAGTTTGCACTGCAGAACTTGTGCCCCCCTTAGCTTATGGTGGTTTGAACAAAATGTACCAGTAAAATCAGTGCTTTTGGTGCTGCGAGTGGCACTTGATTACTGTCTTTGTTGCTATGAAAATGTTGCAGAAAATTGCAATAGTTGAATGATCAGACAAGTTTATGGAATAGAGCTAATCACAAGATTAAAAGCAAATTTTCAGCCACCTCGTGTGACATTTCCCATGCTCTTTTCTACCGTGATTCTTAGAGGGAGAATCTGCACTGTGGTATCCTTCTCTCTGCAATAAGAAGAGTCAGCCTTCAACTACTGACTCCTAATTTTCTTTTAAATAAAACTCCACCCGGCCTTAGTTTAAAAAGTTGTGTCTCAGACTTTTGGCTTGCTTATCTTTTTTTGTCTGCAAAATGATTCTTAGCTGTGGCTGAGGTCCAGAGGATATCAGATGGGAAGTGAAAGTATTTACTTTCAACAGTATTGAAACCAATATGAGAGTGTGTTGAAATTTTAAAAGATTGTTTTCTTTGCTGTGTTGGTATTTCATTAAGAGTGGGAATTGATGAGTTATTTCTTCATCTGAAAGTTGGATTGTGAGGAGACAAAACTTACAGAAGATACAGAGTACTCCAGGGCTTTGTAAAGTCAGGCTACACAAAGTGATGTGGAAAGGTGCAGTGCTACTAAATGAAGATGCAAGACTTGATGGTACAGAGATTCTTTTCTAGATCCAGAATTGGATCCAGAATTTAGAATTACTGGCATGCTTGAAATTGCTTCTGTTTTGCATTTTATCTCTGCACATCAGTATTCTGGGAAGCAGTACCTTTTTGTTGCCAGGATGTTATTTGTTTTATGACATCTTAAGGGACACATTCAACTGAAAAAGATACTTATTACCATCTTTGTTCTTGAAAAAAATACTTTCATTTCAGATATTGAAAGTAGTACTGCATGGGAAAGAAACCATGCTTGGTCAGCAAAGATATTTTGCATTGCTATCCTACACTTTTTCACTTCTATGCAAGCTCTCTATGAAGGGGTTTATTTAGGAATTGTGAGTAGATGAGGCTGTGTATGTGAAATGACTGGCAATAGTTATGCTTTTGTGCTATTTATCAATAGTTCCATTTTAAGGTTTAGTATATGGTGGTTTCTTTATCCTCCTTCCTGACCTTCCTATTGCTTTAGATTAGAAGATCCAAAGTTTGGGAATTGTAGCTGATCCTGAACACAGCACACCATGCTTCCCTACTTTGACTAAAAGAAACTTCCAGGCTGTGGTCAGTGAGCTTTACAAGCAGTAATTACATCTCTGAAGTACTTGGTGAGCTGTGTTGTGCTGTAAAGTAATGCAAGTGATCTAAAGACCTTGAAGAAGGTCTTTCAACATTTGAAATTAATTAGATCTCTTAATTCCTAGGCTCATGTTAGGAGTTGTAGATCTCATCTGTTTTTCTGGCTTGAAAAAAGTTGTCTCTATGTTACACATGCAGTTCTCATTCAGTAAACTGTAATTTATCTGGTGGGGTCTGCCCCCACATCCTCCTCTTCAAAGAGTGCTGTTAGAATAACCAGTGTGAAATACAGATTGAAAAAAGAAGAAGTTACAACTGAGAACATGCAGATAAAATAAATTTTGATTTTAATACGGTTGGTTTGCTTACTATAGAACTGCAGTCTCCCGTGTGTTTGAGAGATAGAACCACAGCTATTAGGAATTGGGATCTTTAAAATCTCTTTTTATTCCTGTTTGTTTTGTTTTCTGTTCATTTTGTAGAACTTTGAAAGACTCATTTTGTTTTTATTAATTAAGTTTATGAAATATATAACTAAAATCAACAGAGTCAAAATTCGTAATAATAAGTCCAGTGGCAGAATATTTTTTGCCTAACAATTCATGGCATTATTCTGCTTTTTTTGTAATTAGGGAAAAAACAGTTTCAGATTTTATTAGAACGAATTTTATTTCTAGGTGCTGGCAAAGTTTCACTTGCTGCTATAGGCAGAATCTTCAATCTGTTGAATCTCCAAACTCAGTAAAATCTGTTGAGGATGATCTTTAATGTGAGATTCTCTGCCCTATTCACGATCACTTTTAAAATAAGGATTGTAATTAACCACTTGACACAGTTGTTCATACATGTAGTTTGAAATCCTAGTGTTTCCATTTTTAAATAATAATCAATGATTGATTTATTTGCATTTGGAGTGAACAGTTCCTAAGAAGGGATTCTGAAATTAAGATATATGAGCTTTTTTCTGGTTAGTATTATGATATTTCTTATTAAAGTCATCTGCAGAAGATTTCAAAGTTCAGATAGTAAAATAAACATCAAGGTAGAATCCAGTTTCACAAGTGAACAGCAAGATCGTGTGCCTCTGCTCTGAGCTGTGTGTCAGTCCCACCTGATTCTCCCTGTGAACGCACAGCTCTCAGTGGCAGCTCCTTGGAGCTGCTTGTTGTAGCTATTCCTAGCTGGCAGAAATCCAGATGCATTTATTCAGTCAGGCAGTGGAGGTTGAAAGTGTGTGAAGAGTTTCGAGTGCAATTGTGTTTTAAGCTTTCAAATCACACTTCGTGCAGCTAAATGCCCTCCTTTCTTCTAGGATAATTCACTTGGGATAAGTGTCTAGAATGCTGCATTCACAATATACAGTTACTCTCTCTGTGTCAGACATAGAAATTGGAATTGTAATTGTATGGAGGGTTTTCTGTACTTTTTCATGGGATTAGGTACAGGGAGGATTCCTGTAACTGGTATGGTCCTAGAGATAAATCTGTGATAAAAAGAAGAAGAAGTAGGAGAGATGTAACTGGTTGTTTAATGGAGAAAAAGAAACCAATATCACCTTTGAAAGCTAAAGGAAACAAAAAAAAAAAATTAAAATTCCATATATAAGCGGTGATGCAAATTCTAAATCTAGAAACTAGTTTCCCCTGGGCAAAAATGGATATTTAAGTGAAGGGGATGGTGCCAAGTTAAATTGGACTGGAAATGAATATTTTGTGAAAAGTAAGCTCTCGACATTAAGTCACATTTCTTTAAAAAATATTACGGTGAAGAATTATTTTTGTAACAAGTGTTTGAGTCACAGTTCTTACAATCCAAACAGTGAGGTTTTATATTACTGCATGAGAACCTGAACTTACATTGTACATATTTTCATATATGGTTATCCACAAATTGGTAAGATTTCTGTGTTTCTGCATTATGCCTTTGGGCTTCCAAGTGCATTGTAATCTCTGTAATTTTCTGCATATCTTTTGGAGATGTGTGTTTTATGATGAATGTATGTCCTGGATTACGGTTTGGGATTACAAATAAACCATGATGCATGAGTTGTAATTCTTAAAACAGGCTGTGAAGCTGTGTAGGTTTTTTCTTTTTAAAGAGTATGGAATGCATATACACTGATTTCTTCTGAATAAAAAGCTGGAAAGAGAATTAGTCAGTAGGAGTCTTTAAGATTTGCATTTCATGGAAAAAATTTCCTGGTAATTACCATCTTTGTAATTTATACTCTGCCCATTATTCAATGTGTCCAGCTGTATGTAAATCTTCTCTAACCATGTGTTTTTGCATTTCTTCCCTCATGCAAATGAAGAACCTTTTTGGTTTTTATTAGGGGACTCAAATCTGACTGATTTGGCATGTCCTAATTAAAAGATGGGGTCTCTTGCTGGAAAAGGTTTTTATTCTATTGAAGGAGTGGGAATGTGCTTGAGCTCAGCATTGCCCAGTGGGATTGGTGGCTGGCCTCTTCTGGCCAGGGTTGCCTGGCAGAGCAGGTGGCACCCTGAGGGGCTGGCAGGGCAGGAAGGGCAGTTGTGCTGTCACTGTTGGGTTCCTGGAGTCCAGCCCACTCCTGTCCTACCAGGTAGTGGTTGGGACCATGTCTGGTACTCTTCCTTCTGTTGGTTTTGTTAGTCTAGGCTCTTGGCCATATGAAGGTTTTAGTTTGTAGGTCAGAAGAGCTCTCTATCCCTGTCATCTGCTTCTAGAAAGTGTTTAGCAGAAGGCTGCTGAAATGGTCATGGGTGCTTGCCATGCTCCCCTTGTGGCCATGCCATCATTTCCACCAGTGGTTCCTTCACAGCAGTGATGCTGTGCTAATCAAAGCTGGGGGAATGTCACATGCTAGGTCAGCACACTGTCAGTGTGGCTGTAGCTGTATAACTTGTCTTATTTATGTGATAAAAATAATATTTTATCCCAAGTAGCTTTAATGAGAATGTGCTGATTTGCTTGAGCCATTGTCAGTTCTTACATGAAGGTTTTAATCCTTGTTTTCATTGTGGTAAAATAGCTTTGATGCAGGTATACCAGAAATAAGCTGTTACAGGTAACCATCAAATGGGGGGTGGGATAACTCATGATGAAAATGCTTTGGCAGGGGTGCAGCAGTATATAATTAAGTGTGAAGCTTCAGTTCAGCAGTGCATGTAAACGATATACTCAAGTGCAGTGCTGGCTGTAAAACACATTTGCAATGATACTGAAGCATCTAAGCTTGTTGTTATCAAACAGTTAATTCTTATGATAAATTTTCTAACCAGGGCCCATGTGAGAATAAGTCTTGTTGAAGTAATTTCAGAACATGGAACTTGCTCTTGCAAGACTCTTAGTGTTCAGCAAGGCACTTGTTGAAAGATGGTATTGCATCTGATTTCTAAATAGTCGTATTAGCTTCCTATTGCTTCCTGCAGTTCTCTTTCCTCAAATAACTAAGGTACTTTTTCTTCATATCTGATAGAAAATAATAAGACAAGTATGCACTGATGAAACTTTATTATTGATGTCTTCTAGAGAGTTGGTAATATCTACCTGTAACCTGGAAAATAAATTTTACCCAGGAACCTGTTTGATCTCTGGAAAGATCTCTGTGGCATCTTTCAAGTAAGATTTGACAATATTTGCTTGTTGTTTGGAGAGAAACCCAAGACTTGGTTCAAAAAACCAGTTTTATGCCACTGCTAAGTGGCATTACCTGTCTATCTTGCTATTTGGGTCTAATGTTCTTTTTTCATGCTCTAAATTTTTCTTGTATACTTCTCTTCTCTTTTGTCTTCAGTTTATCCCTTTTTGGTAGGGTTTATTGTTTTGCCACAAGTAAGCTTTCTTATCATAGCAAGCTGAAGTTATTATCCAAGTCTTGGTCATGATAGCAATTTTGGTGCCATAACTAAACTTGGGGTGAGTGTATTTTCTTAATGGAATATTTAAATAGATGGGAGGAAAAAGTCAGTTTCCTTCTGATAATATATAGCAGCTATGTCCAGACACATGCCTTTGTGTTTTAAATAAGTATCTAGTATATTGCTAGTTAGCATGAATTATTTCCATTAGCTTCATTCCTTTGATTAAAAGGGATCATTGTCATCTCCATAGTGGTACATTGACCTAGTAAACAATGCAGAATCAGAAATTACTTGCAAATAAAGGTTGTTGTTGTGATGAACAACACTTTTTGTGTTCATGGTTGTGCTTCTTAGTATAATATATTAATAATGGGTAACTTATATGTTTTCAAGCTCAGACAGCAGTAAGAAATGTCCTTGTCTCTCTGTTTATCAGAAATATGAAATTAAAAAAAACCAAAAGGATTGGTGGTACGAACAAAGAAAGCTGAAAACTAATTGGATATTAAATAATTGTGCCTGATTCTTGGGAACAGAATTTATTTTTAAGTTACTGTATGTTCTCTTCCCCTTAATGGAAATTCTTTTATTTTCCTGATACTAAAGATTCTTATTTTTTAAAGACAATATCTTGATCCTGCAAGCTAGAATTAAAAATATCGGTTGGCATCTTCCAAGCAAAGCAATCTCCATGTCAACAAGTAATATTAGTGAGAGAATGAAAAGCCCTTAAAACATGCTAGAAGACTTACAGTGGGTGAGGAAATAATTGTTTTATTCACTGGATCTGCAGACCGTGGTAGAAGTTGAAGCCTCCCTAATTTGCTTATTCCAATACACTTCTCAGGGAATTTAGTAGAATGACATTTAGGAAAATTTGTGTTTTTATTTTCCTAGGTGATGTATCAAGGCAGCTCTTGAAGTTAGATCTGAGGTTTGGCAGTTCCTTCAGGGTGTGGAATTTTCAGATGCCTGCAAGAAAAGAAATGGAGAGGCTTTCTGGCAGTTTAGACTAAAGAAAAAGTTAATCTAGTTCTTGTAGTAAAATTGCATTCTTGAAAAAAAAATAATGCTGTAAGATTTGGAATAGATTTTGTTTTAGTTACGGGGTTATTTGGTTTTTGGGTTTTTTTTTTGTGTACATGTACATATGTATGCATGTATTTATGTACATTTGTATAAAACCCCTCACAACTAAAAACATTTTGGTAAAGAAGATTCAGGGTTCTGTGTGAATGTAGAAAGTCTTGGGACATAGATTCCTGCCAGGAACGTGTAAATTAAACAGAATTGATAACAGCCCTGCCAGGAACATGTAAAATAAATAGAGCTGATAACAGCCAAAGACTTACTTTGCTAATTCCTTTATGACTCTATACTGTACAATAGCTCTTCTTGACTTCTATTGTTCATTCTCAAAAAAAAAAAAAAAAAAAAAAGAGTAAAAAGAGATGAAAAATAACCTTCTTGTTTGCAGTCAAAACCAAGGTATCCTTTTGGGGTTTGGTCCTTAGGTCCTGGCTCATATAGGAGTTCTTCATTCTCACCAGTCCTGGCTGACAATACCTTCTTCTGTGCTTCTGTTGAGATGTGAAGGACGCGCACTGAGAGCTGCCTTACGGGACCTGCAGGGTGAACAGCATGAGCTGGGCTCGCTTGGCTGGGATGCATCCAAGACAAGATCAGCGGCTTTGGTCTTCCTTTGAAGATGAAGTTGGCATTAAATTATACATTTGACTTGCTGTTTTCTTTTAGAGTGAAGTTCAGCAGTGTCTCTACTTGGAGTTTAGTTTATAGCTGTTTTGATAATAGCTACCACTTTGAGCTGTGGAAAAAAATCCTTTCTACCTTTTCAACCACCTGGGTTTTAGCAAAGGACAGATTTTTTACTATCTCAAATATTTTCTCTGTGAAAGTATGTTTAAAAGGTAGCTGACCAGCTGGTCTCCTGTCTGCCTCCCTGCCTTCAGACTAGGGTCCATTCCTGCCTCTGTCGTTTTCTGATGAGTATTTGCTATGTGTATGTTAGGCTAAGGTACTCACTAAATGAGACTGACTTTTAGAAAGCCAAACCTCTTGATTACTTGATAAAGTTAAAAATGAATGCAGAATAAGCCTTCACTTAATTTTATTTCTTTCTAAAAAGTGCCTTACATGCTTGTCTTCAAGTGTTGTATTCGCATGTAGCGGAGAATTTGAGAAATCCCACAGCTGGCCAAGATAATGTCTCTGACAGCAGCAGCTGCTCAGAGAAAGTGCATAGGACCACCTGCACTGTGCTGTGTTAGAAAAGCTTTACAGAAGTGAAGAATACCTGTAAACATTTAAGACAGAGGCAAGAATTACAACTGTCTTTAGATGTGACTCTTTTTTAAAGGGAAGATAGTGCTAACCTTAAAAAAAAATTACTTGTTTATAAACCTCTGTGTTAGATTTGGATTGCTTCTGGTACAGGCAAATAAGTTTGTCTGTGGGTTTGTTTTGAAGTGCCTGTATTTCCCAGGCAGGAGGGCACTCTGTACTGGAGTCTTACAGAACTGTGCTGGTGTTTCAGCAGCAGACATCCTTACATATTTGACACTTTAATTTTGTAAGGCCTAAACTACATTGATGGTCTAGGAGCACACAGTGACAAGTTTTCAGAGTTGACTAGAATGCTAAAACGTAATAAATATTTTTTTGTTTCCTTAATTTTGTTCTTAAAAAAAATTATATGTTTTATAAGGACATCCAAATCAAAGTGAATTTTCAGTTTGAGATATGATTTTAGTGCTTGTGCTGCACAGTTGCATGCCCCTAAAGGCTGATGTTTGATGTGGACTTAAAGGGAGGAGCAAGGGGGCATCTTTCTCAGTCAGCTATGGAAATAGGACAGGCTTTCTAAAATTCAGTAATTAGTGTGTTTTAGCCTTGCCCACCTGATTTCTGAAGGAGCTGTACACAGCCTTATGGTTTCTTTAGGTCTCAAATTTTTGCATAGAATGCTGGGAGTGATTTGAGTATTGCATGTCCTATAATTACACTTCGGTAGGAATGCAGTGGAGTCACCAGCTGTGCTTCACAGTCTGGGTGAAGTTTCCTTGCCTAAGCACTGTGTGAAGGGGAAAAGAAACTGGAAACACGAAACTTCTGTTAAAAGTTACAGTTTTGCTGCTCTGTGTATCGGAGAGCTTCGTTAGCATACACTGAAATTTCTATTGGGATATCCATTGCTACTGCATAAAAGGAAGTGTTTTCTTTCAGAATATACTGCACTTGATTATATATGCATCTTTAATAATTGCAAGAATTACATGCTTGAAAGTTAAGTAAAAGTCAGAGATTAAACTAAAGTTGAGGACTAGCCACTGAGTTGTGTATATCAAGTCTGATGATGCCTTTAACAACAGACTAGGAGGGAAAAATCTATCTCCTCCCCACCCCCCCATCTGATTCCATACTGCACTTTTTCACAAGACAGATATTCAAGGAGGAAGCAATATTGCAATTTGAAACCACAGTCACCACGCTCATGCATTTGTGGTGTTACTGTTTCGGTTCCCTTTCATTTCCAATGAGCAGAAAAAACTCCTAAAAGATTATATTTCACAGAAGATTAATGTTCAGAATATTCAGTTTACGATAGTCAACAGGTGACATTCTACATCATAATTTTTATGGATTTTATCTAAAGCCTATCCAGAACACTGATTAAGAAAATACTTTTACCTTGGCAATTTTGGTTCAGTTAAATAGAAAAAAAATAATTTTTGTCCATGTCTGTTTTTATATCTTGATTTGAAGCCTAATGAGGAACCCATCAGATAAAACCTATAAAATGGAGGTATTGTTATTTTCAAACTGCCCCATATTCAGTTCATTTTCTGAGGTTTGAAATCTTGTCCATTTTTAATCTGTTCTGTCATAATTTTAAAGCTGTTTCCAGTCATTGCTGAAATTCCAAGAAAGTCTCTACATTGTCTGATGTTTGAAAAGTCTGGATATAAAAGTAAATAGACAGGAGGTGATATTATTCTCTAATCTCTCTGTTATTTATTTGTACTCAACGCCTGTGACTTCAGTGACGTCTCAGATGCTGACTTCACTTTGTTTCCTAAGCGTGAATGTTTTTTAAACATGTAATAACCAACCATTTGGCTTTTTGCCATTTCTTGTATCTAAAGGTGAGAGAGAATCAGCTGATCAGTACCTCCAGTGCAGGTGTACAGTGTGGCATGGGGTGTTGTAGAGGAAATGGGCATTTCAGCAGTGTCCCTGCTCAGTGCTGTTCTCTGGGCTTGCATTCATTATGTGTGTGCAGCAGTGGCAGCTGTGCCAGTGACAGGGTACAACAGCACGTGTTGTGTTTCTGCCTGGAGGTAGCTATATTTAATTGATGGATGAACAGTCAGAGTCCACTATTGGCAGTAGTCCTACTATTGTTTTTTTAACTAGAAGCTGTTGACTGATGGGCACTGAAATTCCAATGTGGCAGATGGAAAGGCAGCAGAAAGCTTTTAGATTTAACAAAATTAAAGTATTTGCTTTGGCAAGACTCTCAGTTCTTTTTTCTGTTTTAACTTTTTCATTAGGGAGGGGCAGAATTTTGCTCTAGTTGAAGAAATTAATTGCAAGCACGTGTTAATATTGTTAATTCTGATTTGTACTGATCCTTTCAGCTGTATCTGCTAACAAAGCTATATAAGCATTTTCTTTGTGAGGCTGCTCCTCTGTCATTTTGATGAGATTAAGTTATCTCTGACTATTAGTATGTAATTCAAATATTATTGAAGTATTCATCATAGATTTTCATGCTTAAAAAAGCCAGTTCTGTTACTCATGGACACTGCTTGTTTTCTATTTCAGCTGGACTGCCTTACCTTGTTCTGACTGCTGTGTAGAAAGCCCTATAGACTACTAAAGAATTGTCAGCTTTCTGGATGGCTGTTCTTGTTTCTACCTTGTTCTGAATAGTTAAAATATTCCAGTTTTGAAATTAATATATTTTCAGAAGCTTCTTGTTACAATTGGAATCCCATCAGTTTACTTCCAATGTTTTCAGTTTCAAGTGATCCTTTATTGTCCTCTTGATAGTGTATTTTCTGTTTGTCTTTTCTCTGTTGTGAGAAAAATGCCCTTTTGCATGGGGTAATTTCACTACATGATGCTGTGCTCATTCTTACCTTTTAAAAAAACTGCATAATCTTTCTAGTTGCAGTGACAGTCCCTACAAATTCCTGCTTGTGTATAAATGTGTATATTCTTAAAATAATGGAGAATGGTTTGGGAGTTTTGGTCATTTATACACTGCAAGATATTGAGAACTAAAGCATACATATAAATACAGCAAGAGGCCAAAAATACTGTTTAGGGATTCTAAGCAGATACAGTATCTCTGTCCCTCTCTCTCTGTTTCTGTATTACCATTGCTTATTAAATGGTTGATATAGGAAGTCAACATGGATGAGTATTAAGAAAACAGATGCCTCACCTTGAAAGGTAAATGTGCTAGGAAGTGAGACCAACAATGTTTAATTAATGTTTTAATGTTTCTTAAACTGATCCAAACTAAGAAATTGTTATTTTATTGTAATTTTGATTTAGGAATTGATGCTAATCATGCAAATTAACTTTTTTCACAAATATGCATCTGCTGGTTTTCTTTACCATAAATGTGATGTGATTAGTTGTCTGAAATTAAAACTTCTATAAATAATTTAATTATATTCCCAAAATCCCCCTGGAAGGCGTGCAGCTCAGATTGCCAGCAAGAACAATGACAGTCTGGATTATGTACAGAAGTTAGAGAGGACCTGCTGTGCTTATTATCCCATATAAGTAACTTGCTGGGACAGCACTGTGAACTCAAGATACAGGAGCCCAGTCTGTAATACCTCTGTTGCAGTGTTTAAGTGTGTGAAAGATTTGACTGGGTTATTTTCTTGTCCCCTTTGAAGAAAGCAAATGATTCAGTAGGCTTCAAGCGTATGATTCAGCGGCCTTTTTTTCCCAGGGAATTTGAGATATGTTACTTTTGGGGAAACACCAGATCACATCTGTATGCCTTAGCATTTAATGTTTAAAATACTAGTTTTGTATTGGCTAACAAAATTTCCGTCAATGGCTCTTTTATCACAAAGAAGTGGAGCTTCTCTTTTTAAGGTTGCTTTAGCCTGCAGCTGGATGCTGTAATGCAGAGGTTGTTCCTTTTCTAGCTAAACTGAAGTCAGAAGAGAATTGCAGTATGCTGAGAGCAAAAAAGCTTCAGGGTTAACCCTAGTCTTTGTGGGCACATTGATCCCTTGGAAGGGAATGTCTGTGTGTGTTTTGTCTAGTTCTAATCTTTGCTTCTTCAGTGGAGAAACATAACAGGTAATTAAACATGACAGGTAATTAAATTATTTTTTGAGAGATTGTTTTCCTTCACTGAATTAATTTATTTACAGATTTTAAGTATTCTAAATTCTTGAAAGTCCCGAATTCTGATGCTAATTCCAGCTAAACCTGTGTCACCTGTGCTCATTTATCTCAACCATGCAATCCCTTTTAAGGGCTTGAATTTTCCTTTCTAGTCTGCCAGCTCGCATCACAGTGTCTCCTTTCAAAGCCACTCATGTGTGCTGTGAAGTTGAACACTGATATCATCTGGGGCTGTGGCAGGCTGGAGCCCCATGGGTTTTATCTCTGTCTGCCATAATGTGCCTATAGTAGGCAAAATTTCTGGCATAATCATATTTTGTTTGCAGTCTGAAAAGACTGTGTCAATTGGTTTATTTCTATGACACAGTTAACCAACAGGTAACCAATACAAAACTATAATTTCGAAACGATTCTTATGCAGTTGATACAAAGCTGCCATATAAATACCAGACTTGAGAAATGTGTGAAGGACTTCAAATTTTACAACATTTGGGAAAAGACTGTGCTGCTTATCAAGCAGTGGTACTGTGGGACATAAAATGTACAGTGTGCTTTGCTTTTACCTTGGGGCAGTGCTTGCAAGATGTATATTTGTTTCCAGAGTTTTATGATATGAATGAGACTGTGGACTTGAAGTCTGCAGCTCCATGAAGAATTCCCTGCCCCAAAAGCCAGTAGGATAGAAATGCAGCAAATTTTCATCCTCTGTGTTAGTCCTGCTTCTTGGAGATTTAATTTAAGGGTCTTTCAGTCCCTAGAAATATTAATTATCATAACTGGCTTTGAGATCTTGGCATAATTATGTGGAGATTCTGGCATGCTTTAAGAGAGAAATTGAATAGTCTTTTCTTACTTTGCAGTTGAAAGCTCTTTTATGTTTTTTCTGTGAAGTCACTGTATTACTGTTGGTGGAAAAGAGCAATTAGGCTGGGTTTTTTACCACTACATATTGAGTTATTGCTTCTTCCCTCTGAGAATCAGTTGGAGATGAACTTGAAATGGAGATACTATGAAGATCCAACTTCAGGGCTTCCCATATCTGAGTCTTTATCATAAGAGAATTGGGTAGGTTCTAAAGTTCCTGTAAAGCAAGAGCAAGTCCTAACCCAGTTATGTCTCTTCAGAAAGGTGAATGGATAACTACTAGAGGCTATGTTTAATTTTGTAAAACAGCAGCCTTGACAGCCAGAGGGTGAATAAGTTGTTTGAAAGAGACAGCTTTCACATAGCAAGGAATTGCAGTGTCCTGTCTAGAGGCAAAAGTAGATATTAACCATTAAAATATACAGCAGATAGAATAACCAATGTATTAAAAACTCGTAAAACATTTCATTGGGTTTGAGTATCTTAAACCTTTTTTGTTTGTGTTTTTTTGGTGGGTTTTTGTTTGTTGGTTTGGTTTTTTGGGGGTTTTTCTTGGTTTGGNTTTTTTTTTTTTTTTTTTTTTTTTTTTTTTTTTGTTTTGTTTGTTTGTTGTGGGAGTTGTGAAAAGAGAAGGATTCCAAAACCTTAGTATGTACCTGGCCTCTGAATCAGCAGCAGCATATGCCTTTTCTAAAAAGGAGATTTGGTTTGCATTTCTTTATATATTTTTGTCTTCCATATATTAGAAATATTTTCAGAGGCCTTTCCCAAAGCTGTATAACACCTGCAGTTTTTTTTACCCAAAACAATCAATACATTGTTAAACATAAGCAGCCAGCTGAGTTTGTGGTTCCTGTAATTTCCAATCTGATTTGTGGGTTAGCTTGTTTCATACATACTTGTTTGGTTCTGAGATATTTCAGGAACAGATCCCCATTAGTGTTTCAGTTTCAACATCAATAAAATTTTTAATGGTTTGATTGACCATTTATGTATTTTGGTATGTCACACTCTGATAGGGCTGATGTATTAAGTATTAATAATAATAATTAAGTATTTTCCCCCATTCTGTCTTCTGAGAACAGGAGTGCTCTGTAATTGGACTTCAGGAATCATCTGGTGGAGGACTCTGCATAGCTTATTCTTTAAATTTGATGAGGTTGTTGTAATTTTTAAGAATGAACCATTTGCAGCTGGAAACTGTTTCCCATAGGATGGGAGGAAAGGGATCCAAATTCAGCCTTTTTGCTGAATTAATGTTTTCTACATGTTTTTATGACTGGGGAAGAATAGTTTTAACTTACTTTCTGTTTGCAGAAATGCCTGTCTTCTTTCTGTAAATTAGTTTAGCATTTTACCATATGACTTTGAATAGGCTTCCTCCTTCTCTCCTCGTTTGTAAATAATATTATCAATTTCAGTGCTAAAGGGACAGTACTGTTATATTTTAACTTACTGGTCATGCTTCCCCTTGACTGAGCACTTTGTGATGGGAAAGAAAACCTTCATGTCTGTGCCTGGCTGATCCAATGTGGGCCCATGGCCTGAGCACGCCAATGTTTTTCTCCTTTTTCTGAGGGATGTGCTCAGTGCTGATGCAAACCTTGGAGGCTTCTATTATGGGCTAATGTTTGGTAACATTATAAGGATATATGGGTGGCCAATGGCATGTTACAGACATGTGGAAGGTTGTAAATTAGTTGTATGTTCATAAGGGGAAGTGTCTTGTAAGAGAGAAGATGTATGCTGAAGAAGTGTTTGTCTGTCCCTTGCTCCAGCAAATTTATTCAGATGTCTTGACCATTTTTGCCTGCAAATGGTCACCCTTCCCAGTGTTTGCTCTTCCACGTGTTGAAGTTTGTTTTTCTTTTGAGTTTAAATAAACCAAGTGTTGATTTTGCTCTGGCTATCTTTTCATTACAAGTTTTTTTGAGTTTGTTCTCTCATCTGTTTTCTGTATACAATTTCAGCAGTAGTGTGGTGTTGGTGGAAAAAGACAAAAATAAAACATTACTTGCGTTTTTTGTCTATTATTGTTTAGTTCTCTGGTGGAACTCACTGTTGATGGTGGACCAAGAACTTTTTCCTTCTTTTTCAGAGTAACTTGACAAAACAGAGGTATAGAAATGAATGAACCCAGATTTACCATTTTCTAGTATGATAAAATTGAAAACAAAAGAAGAATACATTTGTTCTAGGAGGTGGCAGTGAAGGACTTAACCTTACATCATCTTTAAGGATGTATTTTTCTGATAAGCAATGAGGTATGCCTGTAGCTCGAGGGCTGTATGTAACATAATTCAACATACATACATATTTCAGTGGATGCCAACTAGTGGAAACCTGTCAGACAACATCAGAAGTAGATTGCTGAATGTACAGTGTAATACATTAAGCAGAGACTTGTTTCTTCTTGGTCGTAGCTAAACCAGTCTTAGGTATAGTTTTGGTTCAGGTGTGGCTCCACTGCATGCAGACATTCTCCCGTGAGCCAACTACATTTTATTTTTTGTGGTTAAAGCACAAAGTGTGTGGTAAACAGAACTATTTATCTTGGTTTCCTTCATACTTATGGAAATGTACTATGACGATTTTACTACTTAAAAAGGAGGTTGCGATTAAGAAGTGTGTGATTCCCCAAACCTTTCCTGTTCCCCTCAAATGGGAAGTATTTTGTAGGGTTATGTTTAAATCCTGTCTGAAAAGTAAAGATTTCTATAAATCCATGCGAACGTCAATGTCTCCTGCCCCATCTTGAGTGGGAAAACTGAACAAATTTGAAATCTTTTGTTGACCATCTGTCTGAGATCAAATGAAGGACTGTTAAGAGAGAGTCAAAGCCCAGTAAATACAGAGACAGAGATATGGCAAGTTTTCATAGCTAGTTGGAAATAATTTTCCATTTGACAGGAGTTTTGGTATTTACTCTTAATTCCTGCTGCTTTCCCATATGCAGTTTAACTGAAATGGTGTTAATTATGATGCTAGATAATGAACATCCTGCAGGCAATGGGATGGTTATTCTCTGTTCCTTAAACCAGCACAAACAGAGACCTTTCCAGATTTTAGCTGTGCTGTGAAGTTGCCAATGCTTTAATTTTCCTACTGTCAGTCTTGTTCAGAGAAATACAGTTTCTTGTCACGAGTCCTACCAGGAATTCAGCTGATCCAGATTAAATGAGATGAGTTTTGGTCATGTGTGGACTTGGGCTTCTGCCTTGTGCTGAGACCACGTTTACTTTATTTTAGACCTCAAAGTAAACTCTCAAATATCTTTCAACCCACACAGCTCCCACCATATGGATCAATAACATTGTGGTTTTTGATTATTAGGTTAATTCAGAGGAGCTAATTCCAATTGTTTTTCTCTTTCAAATGACTGAGCCACTATATTTCTGTATTTAGGGTTGCAAACTGAATACTAACATACTTTAATATCACAAACTGTTCTTCAAGCTTGAAGGTACTTTTCTAACATTTACTTCAGTAAACTTAGTATTTGGGGTTAGTAACTCCAGGTTACATCAGGGAGGTAGATGCTTCTTAGTGACATCTTTCTTTTTATTCCTCAGTGGCGAGTACAGAATGTTAGTATCCCACAAGAAAGTAGAAGAAATGTTACATATATATGATGAATGGTTTGATTTAGTTTTTTCCAACAGTCTTCCATCTCTTCTTCCTGGTTTCATTCCTTCTCTGCAGCTTCTCTTGTTGTCAGATCCTGTATTTGCTTTTAGTATTGCTTTTGCTTGTGTATGAAGGAAGCTGGTTTGGTATTTTTAAATAAAAACAGAGATTTATGCTTTCAAGGCCAGGTGCTTGAAATTAATCTCTTAAATTAAAGGAGCCCAATTCTTAATGTGCTGAGCGTATACAATTTCTGTAGGAATTGTATATGACCAGTATTCTGTCCCTCTTTGATTTAGGATACTAATCTTAGGGAATTGTTCAACTTGGAAGCAACTTTTTATGTTTATATTTTAATAATATTGAATGGCAAACACATTTTTGTTCTTATTTTTAAAAGGCATAAATACTACAAAAGCTAAGTTTTTAAGCAATTTAAATCTCTCTCTGTGATGAGGCTTTCAGTCATTTCCCTTACTTTACCTAGATTTGACAACTAGTCTGGGTTGTTTGGTAGAATTTGCTTAAATGTTAGTGTGCAGCAGGAGCAATATGTGTAAACTGTTAAAAATGATAATTTGCAGGCTAAGTCAGGAAAGCACAGACCAGCTTCTGCTGAATGGAACCAAGATGTCACCTTCTGTTCTTAGTCTGCTCTTTTTGTGTGTCAGGCAGGTGGCTGGCAATGTCTTTGGTAAGGGGTCTGCCCTCAAGACTGTAACATAAATAACTCTATTAAGACAAAAGGAGGAATAGAATTACAGCATCTTCCGTCTATTCACAGTAACGTAATTTGGCTGTTACAGTTCTTTCTTAATGTACAGTCAGCTAGGAAAGTCTCCTAATGCCCTCTGCAGCCTGGGAATTTTATCTCCTGTCCTTTCTCATAGATTAATGGAAATGGGCTTTCCAAGAGCTGTGAAACAGATGTCAAAATTGCAGCAGAGAGCAGTGACAAAATCTGCCTTTTGTGTTTCTTGTTATCGTTGGATCTCAGCATGGTTTCAAACCAGGATGAAAGGAGCCACATCAATATAGCAATTCCTTTTGCTTGTGGTGGATGTTTATTTTAAGTGTTGGCTTCAGAATATTTTTGGTGCATTCAGAAATCTGTCTGTTAGAACAGCAGGAGAGATTTGGTTTGGGTGCGTAGCTGCAGTGTGCTAGGGAGTCTCGTGCCTTACAATCGCTAACGTGCATGGTAGTGAGTAAGAAATCAAAATGCTGTCTGCAGTTCTCCAGCTTTCCTTTCTCCTTGGCTCTGGAAG
>VWZV01010939.1:579196-696945 GCA_013397155.1 Irena cyanogastra | reverse complement strand
AAAAAAAAAAAAAAGGTTTTGGAAACTTTTAAAAAGAACTTAGTTCTTAATTAGCTTACTTTTTTAATGGCTATTAAAAACTGTCATATAATTCCTCCCCCCCAAAGTTGTAGAGCTCAGCTCTTAAGGGATTTATTAGTCTGGGAGTTTGCAGTTTGGAAGATGTGCAAGTTTTCTTACTGTTAGAGAATGTTTTTTCCCTACAACTTCTGCAGTCTGGTCTGTTCTTTACATATTCTGAAGCTAATGCTTTTAGGGCTTGGGGAAGAGGAAGATACCACCATAGAAAGACTGTGAAATAAAAACAGGCTTAGAAAATATTCATAAAGTCCGTTCTGTTGTGAATAGCCTGAATTTGTATAGTGCCTTGATTAATAGAACATCTACACATATGGTGCAGTTATGGACTAGGTTAATGAAAGGTATTTTTATCCTCAGCATCAATATTCAATGTCTTGTTTCCCTTAATAGTATCAGAATGGGTGAGTTGTTACACTGAAGGTGTAGCTAAATAGAGCATTCCTGCAGCTGCTCAGTTGTTTCATTATGTTCTACCTGAAGGCAATTCCATTGCAATTTCATTTCTTTGCCATGACTTTGTTTATATGTTAAATTTTTTCCATTATTTTAAATTAAGATGCAAGATTTACTGAGCCTTTATGGCTTACTTTTTTGCTATTTGTGTCAGTCTGAGCAGGCAAGGGCTCTTAAGGAGTGTTATGTTCAATGAAGATTAGATTGATGTTAATTTACCAAGAAGAAAAAGAATTTACCAAGAAGATTTTTCCACCCATGCTTACTCTTTTGGCCTTTAACTGAAGCAGAACCATGCTACTAATATGTTTGCAGAAGTTTTCAGATAGTCTGCAGATAAATATTGGATGATTAAACAGGTTGTTACTTGTGTCACGGATGTCAGTGGCTCTGCCCCTGTATTGACAGTGAAGCATGTGCCCTGTTTCTCCAAATAAAATAAAACATCAATTTGAATTTACAGTATAAAGGATTGTTTATATCCTTTACTTGTTTTTTTTTAATAAGTTTCTAAATTCCTGTCTTAAGAAATAAGGTTTTGAGCCCGTGTGGTGCAGTGAAATAGATGAGTGGCAAATGCTTGGGAAGAAAACTAAAAATGTCTCATTGCTGTCTTGCTGTTGTATTTCTGAAATCTTGAAGCCACCCCTGTTTAGTCTTTCCGCCAAGGGATTTGACATGGAGATGCTTCAGTGATTCACTGTGGCTATCCAAATGGTTCAAGTATTTTGAGGCACTTTTCCTTCAGGCATCCCATGCTGTGTGACAGGTTCAGATGTTTTGAGACTGTATGAAATCTCCCCATCAGCTGAGAGGTCAAAAAAATCTATGTTGTCCCTAAGTACACTTTTCCAATCTGCAGTTACAGTTATAATACAGGAGAGTACTTCTGAATTCATACTATCAGGTGGAGAAAGATTTTGTGGAAACACTGTTTTCAGGTGAGTCCAGAGAATTTTATTGCTAAGATAAAGTATTTACTCTTAAAGTATAAGACATTCAACTTCAGTTTGAAGACTGTAGTGAGTTGACCCTGGCTGGATGCCAGAGACCCACCAAAGCCTCTCTATCACTCCCCTCTGCAGCTGGGCTGGGGAGAGAAAATATAACAAAGGGTTCATTGGTTGAGATAAGGACAGAGAGAGGTCACTCACCAAATACCATCATGGGCAAAACAGGCTAGAATTAGAGATATTAATTGAATTTATTATTAACAAAATCATAGCAGGATAATGAGAAATAAAAACAGACCTTAAGAACACCTTCCCCCCTCTCTTCCCTCCTTCCCAGCTCTGCTGTCTCCCCCAGCAGTGCAGGGAGTTGGAAATGGGGGCTGTGATCAGTTCATCACACATTTCTCAGGCTGCTCAGGGAGAGGAGCCCTTCCCCTGCTCCAGCCTGGGGTCCCTCCCAGAGGAGACAGTTCCCCATGAACTTTTCCAGCATGAGTCCATCTCACGGGCAGCAGTTCTCCACAAACCGCTGCAACACGGGTCACTCTTCCACAGGGTGCTGTCCTTCAGGGACAGGCTGCTCCAGCATGGGTCCCCCATGGGGTCACAAGTCCCACCAGTAAACCTGCTCCAGTGTGAGCTGTGCTCTCCATGGTTCTACAGGTCTCTGCCAGGAGACAGCCAGCACAAGGCTGTGACCCTCTCCCACGGGGCCACAGCCTCCTCTCAGCCATCCACCTGCGCTAGCATGGGTCTCCTCTATGAGCTGCAGATCTCTGCATCCCTGTGGCCTTGTCTGGCAGCACATCCATCTTGGAGCCAGCCAGGATTTGCTCTGTTGGACATGGAGGAAGCTTCTAGCAGCTTCTCACAGAAGCCACCACTGTAGCCACTCCTGCTACCAAAACCCGGCCATACAAACCCAATACAAACACTTAGAAGAATTACCACAATAAATGAAATATTGAAGATTAATGATTCTCACAGGTAAATGTAAGTTTTATCTAAGTGTATTTATCACTGCTTCCAACTATTAACTTTTATTATGGCTTTAATAATACATTCTATTGCATCTACTATGTAATTATGTATCTGTGCAATTTTCATCTAAATTTTTTTTCTTAAGAATTTAATGCTCATCAAAATACTGCTTTTAGTGGTTCTTGGGCTCTGAGCATTCTCACACACTCCTCTGACTGGTAAACTTAATGATTGCCAGAGTGATAAATTATATTTTTATTTATAGTCTTCCATTCCACAAAATAATCAATGATCAGTTTAAAACCCAATCAGTAGTCTTCTCCATCTAGCCCTTTGATTCAACCACTGTTTTTCCCCACTCTTCCAGAGGCGCTGGCTGTGTTCTGCTCTTTTTCTGTCTTGTTTGTTGCTGCTCTGCTGATAATAGATGGGAAGTTGTCTGTCATACAGCCTCTGGGACATAATTTAGCCATAGTAAGGCTTGTCTGTACTATAGGTTGTGACAGCCTGCGCTCCGTATTGGTGCATTATGTCTGCCAGGTGCCATAAACCGGCAGAACCTGTGAGAGCTGTGACACAAGAAACTACTCTGTTACTTTCCAGTTTGTAAAATAAAGGGAGATGAAGACAGTTTTCTAGAAGGTGGCTTGTAGATGGGTTTGGAGGGATTGTGGAGGTTGTGTGTGTGGCACAGATGTGAGCAGACGGCCGGAGTGAGCAGCGTGTGGGCTGCCCATGGGCATGGCTCCTGCCCAGCCTGGCTGCAAGGGCTGGCACTGCGCTTTGGACTCCTGTTTGTCACATGCAGAACTCTTGTCTCCCAGGAGATGCCTGGGCGTGGGCAGGCACTGCACACCTGGTGAGCCCTCAGCAGCAGGGCCCTGCCCGGGGCACAGTGGGGAAGTGAGGAGTTGTGGCTCTGTCCCTTGGGGAGCCATCAGCTCCGTTCAAGCCATAAATACGGACATTTCAGACGACTTGGCAGGGCGAGCTGAGCTGCCAAAGTCAAGCCAGGCCAGTTACAGCCCTCAAGGGCCTGAAGCCATCCGTGATCCCCTGTTCTCCCATTTCCAGCAGCACTGGGGTGTGGGTGTGGGTGGGGATGGTGCCCAGCACGTTCCACCTGCCGTGCGCGTGTGCTGGCAGAGCCTGCGAGGGAAACACGGGCAGCGGGCTCTCCCTCTGGGGTTAGGCATGCACACAGCCAGGAAGAAATCCAGACATTTGGATCTGTTTCCTGGCAAATTGCCCTGCAGGGAAGCTTGGTATTTTAATGGTGTTTCTGCCTTAATTTGGAGGGAGGTTATATTTTTATCTGCTTTACTGATCAGGTGGGAATTATTGTAGAATTAAATGCAGCAATATCGAGATTACACACCTTTTATAAAAAAGAAAAGTAAAAAATAGAAGACATGCAGTGCTAATGTAACTTCTATTTTATTGGGTGTGAGGTTTTTTCCTTGTTAGGTTTTCATTCCTTTTTTTTTCCCTAATGGACTTTGGTATATGAAGAGTATGCAGCATGGGCAAGCTCAAAGCTTCTTGATTTTTCTAGCCCTGTACAAGCTTCTACTGTGCCTTGATAGACCTTTGGGATTAATTAGTTTTCTTTAAAAAAAAATTAGCCATGTTTATTATACTAGGTTTGAATTTTGCAATGAGGTTTCATTTTAATAAGGTGACTGAGGTATAGGAGGAAAACATCTGTGGTTTCTGTCCCAGCTATGTTTTCTGTAGTTTTTATAGGGCTAAGCTGTAGATCAATGCAGTATGCAAGTTGAATCTGCTGTATCAGCTATATTGTTTTTTGAAAAATAATTTAAACAAAAGCTGTGCTTTTCTTAAAATTTGAAGCAAGCTTCTGCATTCTGAACATGCTTTTGTTTTTCTCTTTAATTTTGATTTTTTTTAGATGTCTTTGGTTGTATATTGATTTTGGAAGATCATGATATATAAACAAACGATACTTTACTGTTGTGATTCTGTGATCTGTCTAATATGGTGCTAATCTGGGCCTGTGATGTTGTTGTATTTAAGATGTGCATTAACTGCAAATGGTGGTTGGTAATTGTGGTTTCTCTTACTTGCCTTGTAAATGTCACCTGAATTGGGATTCTTCCTTGTGATTTCTTAGTGTCACTGCTGCTGCACTGCAGGTGAGAAGAGTGAGGAGTGCTACTTCTCTAGCACAGCAAATTTCCATCCTACTTTGTTGACAGCATGCCTGAGACTAAGGAAGTACCTAAATTTTGAAAATTGTTTGTCTGCTCTTCTGAAAATATTAAGACTCTAGTACATAATGTTCTCACAGCAGTTGCCTTTCTGCTAGATAAAAAAAAGCAGTGATTCCTGAGGAGGACAAAAGCTATCATAAATTCCATTAAGATCTGAACAAATGCTTCTAAGTGTTCTTGGAAGTAATAATGCAAAAAAAGGTCCCCTGTTACTTACCATATGGCGCTGCTTTAGATCTTGCTGGGAGGTCTTGACTGTTTTATTTTAATGGTTGCATAACCTCTCACTTCAGAAGCTTGTTCACATTAATAGCTGGCTAAGGGAAGCCTGGACCTTTATCTTCTTTAGAATGTATGGACTTCAGGTTTTAGCTTTAACAGGATTCACTGCAGGAATTCAAACTAGCTTTCCTTCTCAGCTTTGCTGTTGGAAGCAGGAGGACTCTTCATCTGACTAAGCAATAGTTGATTTCTGTGGTTTTTTTCTTTTTATTTTTTCTTTCTCCTCCCTATTCAACTGTGGATTTATTTTAAGAAAAATTCAGGGGCTGAGACTGCAATTTGTTTTTTTTTCTTAAAAAGTGGGATGGTTTACATGGGGAACAGTTTACGTAAGGAATGGTTGACAGCCTCTAAGGGTTGAAGTTTATCTAAAAGGATGAGAGATCAGAATGACATTTGTAGAAAATATTATTACCTGCTAATTGTCTACTTTGCATGTTTTTGGATTATATGATATACAGCCTAATTACTAGTGTTTTGACAAGAACTGCTTATAAAGGGGATTTTGGTGTTGGACATTTCTTCCCAAACTTCTCCTCTGGTTCAGGTTTTTAAATCTCTCAGGCAATGGTATGCTCTCTTTTCCTTGGGAGCTTGTCATTTTGAAGCATAATCAGTATTATATTTCTCTAAAGATTCCCTCCAACATCTTTTCTCCAGCTTTTCCTCTAATTTAAATAGTGTTAGGAGTTGCCTTCAAGATTTTTTTGTGTACAGTGTAGGAGGAAATGGACTCCAGCAAATTGCTGCATCTCTGTATGCTCTTAATTGTACTGGGAGGACTGTGGGATGTGATTTCAAAGTCTGAGAAGACACCACACTAATTGTATTTTTTGCTTTTAGACTGATTGGTCCAGTGAAATGCAGACAAGGCGATTGGGAATGGGGCATTATGGGCTGCAGTCTGTGGGATTTGTACTTGGGTGACATTTAGGATCATTTCTTTTTGTTCAGGGATGAATCCTTTGCTTCCATAACACAGATGCGCATCAAAGCAGTGTTCTCATTAGAAGTGCACTTACTGTATCCTTGACTTTTTTGTGTTGGATTTTTTTTGTGTGTGTAAAATATATAGCAGTGTAGGTATACAGTATATTTTTACTTTGCAAGGTTGGTAAATCTGCCACTCTGACTCTTGTTGAATAAGTGTAACTTTTTTATTTAGCTTATACAGTTTATTTGGTAGAAACACTTGCACTGTAAAATACTTTCTGACATGATTGAACTTGCAGAAAATAAATCCAATAAGCTATTAGATGTGCTCTTTCTTATATGGGGAAGATATTTCCTACAGTTCCTCTCCTACTGTCACATCTGCTTTTATTATTGTAATTTATCCATTTCTGTAATGCAGTTTCATGATTGAAATTGGTGTGGAATTACATGTTATGTCAGTAGGGATCTCTTCACCTCAATTACTGCCAGCTACCACAAGCCTTTTCCCAGATGAAAAGCACTAGCCATGGCACAAACACCAATTACAAAGCAGTTTAAAGATTTGGGTGGATGTACCATGGGCTTCTAAGGTTGTGTGATTGAAATTTTTAGCCCAGCGCTAAAACTGTGCTTCCCTTTATGTCTAGTAACAAAATTATATCTAGTAACAAATTACATTATCTTCATTAGCCACCATCTTAGACCTAGATTTAATGCAGGAGCATCTGTAGATGGAAGATTGATTTTGAAATTAATGAATTGAGTTTCTCCACTACAAAGTCAGACCAAGTAAACATGTAGTACTTGCTCATTGCTGTTTTTTAGCCCTGGGACTAAAATCTGTACTTACTTCCCCAGGAAGCTTCATGTTTCCTGCATCTTCAGGCATGAGTTATTTGAGCTTCTGGTGTACACGCCATTCATGTGTCATCTTTGGTATCTTATGTCTCAAGAAACCATTTGCCCTGCCTGCTCTGTGGAAGAGCTGTAGCCTTGTGCAACAGCTTTGTGTTGGACCTTGATGTCTGCTGACAAAGTCTCAATCTGTGAATATTCCATTGTATTTGTCTTAGGCCTCCAAGTATGTTGGGTCACCTAAATACTCATGGTGTGGAGATATATCTATTTTAGTTGAGTTACACCAGATCTTTAGTAAGTCTTCAGTCTAAGATGGTTTTCTTTTAAAGTGTTGGATTGTGAAGAAAAATCAACATGAGGCAAACAGAGGGCCAGCCTCCCATCTTGTAGACCAGGGGGATTCTTCAAAACATTCAGGATTCTTTGAATATCCAAATACCTTTAATGATACATTGTGGCTTCCTATGCCTCAGCATAAAGTGCAGGTAAGTGTATAAACATTGCATTTGTTTTTGTAAGACGAACCTTAATTCTGTGTTTTGCAATCCAATTATTTTCCCCTTATAAGGGCTATTCAGGTAACTAATCCTCCTTTCCTCCTCCATGTTCAAAAATGAGTTTAATGCTGAGTGAAACAGACTGTGTAATGGGCTGCCTGTGCATCCTGAGGCTTACTTGAACTCACTCTTCTCATCAGGTACTTATTATTATTATTACTTTAAAGAAGGAACAAGGATTGGAGAAATATATGCCATATTTGGGTATGGAATCTACTACTCTAAAGAAAATGCAAAAATCTTAATAGCAAGATAATGATATTAAATTCTTGATATTTAAAAATAATAAATTACAGTGGAAACAATCAAAATAATTAATCATCTTTTTTTTTCTCTCATATCTTTTTGGACAGTTAAGTTCAAAGCCGTTAATTTGTTTCTAGCTATGTTCTAATTTTATGTTTAGTTTAGTTTTCCCTGACTGAATCGCTTTGTGAAGTACTGCTTTCCCCAAAATAAATGTTTTTTCCTGACATCTATGAATAAATATTTTATATATTAAAAAGGAGTCTGAGCAGATAGTCCCATTAGCTTTTGTGCATTAGTGGTGATTGGGCTGTAGTGTTGCCTGGGTAGTGTCAGTGCACTGCCAAGGGACCACTGCCAAAAGTGAACCTGAGGGGGTCCTGAACTTACCTGAACTTGTGTAAGTTTTCCTGTGAATTGTTGTTTTCTGTCCTTTAATAAAAGTATTTATGTTGCATAGAATGTATAGGAAAAGAAAGAAGTGTGAGGACTCAACAGGCTTCCCAAATCTTTACTTCTGTCATTCGGTTTTCAAAAAAAGCTCTTCTTGTTAATGGCAATGAAGAGAGCTGCAGCAAACGTGTTGTGTCCCTGTGAACCTGTGTGCACGGGTGTGTTAGAGCCAGTGTGGGCTGGCACACACTGCTTTCTGCATCTGGCCTTGGCAGCAGCCAGGAAGGAGTGGTGTTCAGTCTCCAGTAATGCACTTTGGGGTTTTGGGTGTGGGGTTTGGTTTTTTTAATAGTCTCCAGCTCCTTCCTGGATAGAGGTGTGCCTGTTGTGCGTTTCTAGCAATTGTTTCCTATAAATACTTTTAAAATGTTGTGTGCAAACAGTGCCCTTTTTATAGCTACTGTTCATTCTTTGTGGCAAAAACCTGCTAATCTGTTTTGCCTTTGGTTTCTTATTTGTCCTCATATCTTCTGAGTCGTCTTGAAAAATTTATTAAGTGGTGTTGATAGAATTGGGTAGGCTGTGCCTTGGGGCTGTGCATTTGGGGTGCTAGAGATGGTGTCTGTATTTCTCTTCAGCGTGGGTTCCTTGCAGAAGTGTATCTGGGGAGTTGTCCTCCCAGAGGGGCTGTGTGTGGGTGCTGCTGCAGAAGGCACTCTCCTTCAGGGAGAGGCTGTACAATTTGGTGACTGACCATGCTGCTGGAATGAGACAAAGCATTCAGGTTCCTTATTGTGGCTAGTTATTTGGAAATTTTTAAACAAACAAACAAACCCCAGACCAACTAAACCACCCACAGTGTTTTTGCATCATTGTTTTGAAGTCATTGAATGTATTCATGGTCATTTCCAGCAGCAGAAGACCACAGACTGAAGTGTTCCTTCAGGGCACCAAAAAGCCTCTGGAGCATCAGTCTCCACTTATCCGTCTGTGCAGGCGCTTCCCAGCAGCTTCAGAAGGGGTGTCCATGTTCCAGTCTTAATTTTTTTTTCCTGACTGCTTTTTCCTGTATGGCTGGGCAGTTTTTTTGTCTCTCATTCTCTGTTTTTCCATGGGTGCTCCCTGCTCTGTGGAGGGGAGGGCTCAGCAGAGCTGTCTGGAGAGAACGGTGTGGGTGTTGGCTCTCTGCAGCTTATTGCCACAAACACTTTTTGAAACGTTTGCTTTCCTCTGCATTCTGGGTTTGATTCCCTTGGGCATTTTTCCATTATTAGAATGGTAATGGAAAACAGTTTCTGTCCTCTCCTGGTGAAATTGGTGTATCTTGAAGCAGATATTCATGTCTTTCCTTCTTCAGGTTTTAGTAATTAAAGGTTTAAAGTCTCTTACATTGTGCTTCTCAACAAAAATTTTTGTGCTGCCTTTCTCTGATTTTCTTTAGATTTCCCTTGGTGCCATTCACTCCTTTGTTTTTGTGTAATGTACATCCATTTTAGCTGGAAAGTGATCTCTCCTACCAATAGCCCCAGATGTTTTCATCTACATTTATTGTCTTGATCAAGGAGCCTTGATTCTTGTGTGAAGGTTATTTGTAAAAACCACCAGATTTCTTTGGAGGGATTTGTTTGATTTCTTGCTTTTGGCAGTAATTCTACTTGAATAAAATGAGAAAGATTTTATGTTTTAGTGTTGTTCGCTTTTGTTATAATTTCATTTGTGCAAGGCTCAATATTTTACTTCAAAAACCTATCAGACAAACATTGTGTATTTTTTCTGTCTTATATTTATATTCAAGGATTCTTCTTATTCTGAGTCTTTTAGCTAGAGAAAAATTACCTTCCATATGTATTTGTGACAAAGATCTGTTTGGTTTATGCCAAATGCGCTGTCCTGTGGAATGGGCCGTGGTGCTTCTCAGGTGGCAGAGGCACATAGAGGTTAGTGGTTCTTAAGATGGAATATATTAAAAAAATATTAAAGTATATTAAATACTTTTAAAAATAAATGCTTCTGCTCCTAGAAAGGAAAACGATGGAACTAGAACAAGAGAGATTGCTGGTGGGGATAATAGATCTTTTTCCTTATCCTGCCTTATTTAAACAAGGGTTAGTTCCTGGAGTTCGTATCTGGTGTATAAAGTGCATGGAATATGCACCTTAGGTCTTGATTTGATTTTTGCCTTTTCTTTGGTCAGTATAGATCTCATCAAAGTCATGGCATCTTTCTGAAGTACTGCAGGGGGACAAGCTGGCTTTTTTTAGGTATTCAGAATTTGTCATCTACTTTTTTGTATCTGGTATGAAACGTTTCCTTCCTCTCTTTTAAATTTAGTGTCTAATTTCTGTATAAGTATATTCCATTTTCATCTGAAAAACTTTCAAAGTCTTTTTGGGCATCATGAAACAGCTGAGCTAATTAAATTTGTCTTCACACAACTTTAGAGGCACTCTTAGGTCATCAGGGATATTTTTCAGGGGTTTCACATAGTGGTTAATTTTGTTGTCTTGCTCTGTTTTAAGCAGCCAGTATATAGAGTGTGGATTTAAAGTAACACTGACTCTTACCTTCTAGAAGATAATGTTTTGTGGTTCAATAGTTCATCTCCACAGAGTGGCAAATTTGCCATTTCTAAGGTAAGTGAAGCTTAGTATCAGGACAAAGTTAAAGGAGTAGATTAAAAGAGAGAAAACCAGGTTGTTTTCTTTTGTTCAGTGAGGCAATAGAAGTGATTTTTAAAAAATGCTGCAGAAAGGACTTGGCTGAACTTCAGTACACTGAAAGCTTGAGTCTCTAAAGATAGCTCTCTGAAGCAGTAAATTTGTCCTCTGTCCATGCATTTCACTACTTGGTCAACCCTGAGAGCAGGCAGCCTGGCATTTGTAAGGAAAACTAAAGATTAAAGATTGGTGACATGTGCAAAGTAGTAACAGATGATGGAAAGAATTAAGTCAGAACAGTTCAAACAAAGTATTAATAGAAACTTTTTTTTTCAAAATATGGTCTGCAAAATGCCTACTTTCAAGGCTTCTGTTTTTCTGTGTTTATTTTAATTGTCTTCTTGAAGTGTTTTGTGAGATGAAGTTTTTAGCTCAGTTTATGGGACACAGCTGTCACTAAAGTGTTCTGTCACCCCCAGTGGAGAGGTAACATTCTTTAATCTTAGCATGTTGAATTGCTGCTCTCAAAGGTAAAAAATTGCATTGAAATTGCTGAAAAAAATGTATTTGATGCTAAAAAATAGTATTTTGTGTCAGGTGGAAATCCTTGCACAACCAGGTAACATTTGATCAATTAATTAAAATGTCTCTGGCTGCTGTTCAAGGCAAACGGCAACAATAGCTGAGTTTATTACAGCAGTGATACCAGCTTACAGCACTGCATTTTCATTTTCTTAAGGTACACTGCTGCCTTTATCGAGCATTTCCTCTCATATTATGACCTTCATCTGCCCTGTGGAAGGTTTTCCTTGCTTTTTTCTGCTTTCATTTCTTTTTTGTGCAAATTCCCAGCTGTGGATAGGCACCCCTGCCTGCCCATCTGCAGTGTGTGGGGTGATGGAGAGCCCTTACTCTCCTTGGTTTGTGTATGGGCTGTTTTTGTAGGGGTGCCAGGTTCTGGTTTATAGACCAGACCAGATATGGTCTGACCCTAACCGTTCTGTAATTCTTTGAAATATCTGATTTGATTTCACTGCACAGCCCCCTGGGGGTTGTCCTGTAGCTGGCAGTAGTTGGTTGTGGTGCCATCACTGCCACCAGGACCAGCCCTCATGGCTGGGTGGCAGAGCTGTGTCTGAACTTACCTGTGTGGCTTCAGTCTTCTGATAAACTTCCTCACTGTTGTAGGGAGTATTTACTGCAGGCCAAGTCTGCATGTGCACTGCCCCCTATTTAAGTGAAAATGCAATTTGAAATTTCCTTAAGTCTTTTTTGCTGGGTTGTGACTCCCTCCAGAAGCAGAGACTGAGTGTCTCATGGAAGGGTCTTCTGCTGCTCTTGAAGGGAACAGTTAAAACCACATTGTTAAGCATGAGGAGAAGGACAGGGACATTGAGCAATGTGTGTTATGGATAAACTTGGTCCAGGTTTACTGTGCCTTGAACTGCTGTGAGTCATTTGGGTCTGAGGTCTCCAACTAATGTTTTCTTTTTGCAGTTTGCCACCAGTGCTGCTGTCCAGGTGAGGTCAAGTGGTGAAGGCTGGTTTGGGAAGGCACCATGTGTCCTGGCATGCTGTTCATGTGCCTGTCGAGGGCAGTTATATAAAACCCCTAAATAAGCAGGCATGGCTTCTGACGCAGCCTTCTGCAGCCCAGGAGGAAGAATGCCAAATAAGGCTGATCTTAGGCTTCTGGAAGTATGTTATAAACTGCATAAATATACCTCTAGCAAAAAAAACCAAAAAAACAAACCAGCAGAGGGACTCTGGAGCTGTCAGCTCTTCATCACAGCTTCGGGGTCACTTCAGGCTTGCTCTGCATTTTTCCCACTGACCCATGGTAGATTCTGCTTCTATGTGTAGGAGAACACCTGTGAGACAGCACTGTCTCTCACTTGCCACCTCTGTCAGTAAACTGGTAACAGAGAAGCCACTTGGAGATTTTCAATTGGTGATTTTTTCCATAGGGATATTTTATTCTTTAAACTCCTTGTGCTGCTTCATTTTAACCGACTGGGTGAATAAATAGCCTCCTTTGCAGTATGTATGGTATAACATAGGAGTGGTCCTGCTGCTGTGGATGCCTTGGTTTCATCAGGGCTACTGACCAGCTGCTACACAGTTTGTAATTGGGATTGAATGGGAATAAAAGCCATAAAAGTCTTATTTCCCTCATAACTGGGTATGACAAAAAAAAAAAAAAGTTTTATTTTAGAAGAAGATTCGTAAAGGCTGCATTTTTTTTGGTGGTTGGTTTGTTTACTTTGTAGCTGGAATTCTGCCCTATTTAGTACAAAAATGCAGTGGACATTTCTGTGCTTGTAAGTATATTTTTTAAACATCTTATTTTGAAATGAATGACAGAAATCTTCAGCTTTTATACCCTTATCTACTCTGCATAATGTGAAACTTTTCTGTTCCATGGTCAGCAACTTGAGTCATAGGCTAAAAATGATGTAGAACAGTAATTTCTTTTGCAGGTCTTAAGCATACATCTTTTAATACAGTGTTAAACATTGCAAGAAAGCTCTTATTATATTGCATTGACATAAAAATTCATTACTGTCTGCTTAAAATAAATTGTGGAAAATATCCTTGCAGAGATCACAAGTCCTGAATTCATCCACCCTAATGAGGTTGCACGAGGGCCTCCATCATCCACAGCATTATTTATTTTTAAATACACATCTGTCTTATTCAGAATCTTTCTCACCTCCCTTTATTATGGCGAGCAGCTGTTTCAGTCTGCAGAACCTTTGCTGTTTTTGTAAGTAACAATTATGTAGCTTCTACATACATCTCTTAAAAATTTAACTAATGATTTAATAATGCATATTGCCTTATGAAGACAATATACCTTTTCTGATAAAGGTATTGTGACCCATTTTAGTCATTTGGAGGAGTGTCAGTGTAGTCTTAAGGAGAAAATAAAATTTGAACTACATATTTCTGTATTGCAGTAGTTATTTCCTCAGGGATAATAGGGTCAATCCCCAGTAGAGCTTTAAACCTCACTAAGGTGCTTGTTCTCCTGTCTTTGAAGTGATTTTTAATAAGCTCCTGTAAATGCTTTGTGGGGTTTTTTTTTTCCACTAGCAAACACATTACAGGGTGGTTGCAAGTTCACAGGTGGCACATGTGATATTTTATCCCCAATATAAAGCCTGGGTAATACATGTGTAGCACACAGAAGTGATAGCAAAAGGCTTATCCTTAACACTTGGGTTTCTAAATTTGTTCTTTTGATTAAAGATTTTGGCCTGAAATATCCTGCCCAAAGTTAAGTTTTGATTCTGCGTGTGTTCCGTGGTACAGAACAGGAGACAGTTTCTTGAGCTTTGTAATAAACCTAGGCCTGTTGTAAATCAGGGCTGAGTGTTGCTTGCCCTACAATTAGTTTAGAACCCTTGTAGGTGTAAACCTCTGTGCTGTTTTCTTTCCCAAAGCAATTAGTTGTTCAGTACATGCCTTTTGAATGTGCCCCTGATGAGTTCACAGGCTGTATCCGTGTGATTCTGTCTTGTTTGTACCAGTCATTTGTGCCCAGAGCAAAGGAGACATCAGTAACATAATGTGGGACTTGAAGGATTTTTCTATGCCTACATTTATGTGCCAGTTTATTTTTTCCCACCTTCTGTTCAGTATGTTCCAGCACTGAAAAGGGAAGTCTTTGGAGACTTAAATAGAATGAACCTTTTTTGTCAGAACATCCTTCAGTGATAAATGCCTTAGAAATGTTGATAGGTATTCTGAAAAACTGCCTATCACTCAAAAAAACATTTAATTCTCCTCATTCAGTGGCATGTAAACCCCCTTAATTTAGCCTGATATTTACACACATGCCTTGAATATAGGATGCTGGGAAATACTATTGCTTCAACTTAGTGCTAAGAAAATGGCAGGGGAGAGGTAGTTCTAATAAGATGACCAAGTTGCAGTGGCTTGAAAATGGACAGAATTTTTGGCAGGAATATGATCTAGTGTTTCGCTGTTTGACATAATTTTTAACTTGAGTGATGTCTGTGGAGGTGAGAACCTACATTAGCCTAGCCTTTTATTTATTTTTTCTCTCTTTTGTCTGCCTCTTTTCAGCTTCCTCTGAAATTTTTAGTGCTAGTGTCTCCAAGATCAAAGTCTTGGTGTAAGTGGGAGTGTATCTGATGGAATATAGCAGCTCCCATCCTTAGGCTCAGATATGGAGGGAGGGGACGAGCACCTGAACTGTTTCCTAAACCACCTGTGTGAAGTGCTTGCCGAGACAGAAGACGGATAATAAAATCTATATCATCAGTTTATAGTAATTTTGATGCTTGTCTCCATTTGTGTGAGATATAGGAATTATACAAAGAATATATGCATAACAGATGCACTGTTAAATCAGGTATGCAGAGTGCCATCCTAATGAAATACTCTTCTGTCTCTTTTTTACGTGTGCTTTTGTTTGAGGTGCTGTGCAGAACATGAGGAGGAGATGCACACGTTTGGTGGTGGTGTTCTGGCTTGCCAGGTATCCATGGTGAGAGTACAGGCAGTGTGGGAAGACTGGGAGCTTGCTAGAGAAATCAGAGATGGAGGAGACAAGGATCAGTCAGATCTGCTGGGAAGAAAAATTAAGATTTTCTGCCAGCTGTCCAGGAGGAATTCAGCTGTTTGAAGGGCAGTGAGCATGGGGAGGTCAGAGAAGCTGCAGACCATGTGTGAGAGGGAACAGTATGCTTAGAAGGGTTGGAGGGCAAATCCCATTTCCAAAGCTGGGGCTCTTTTTCTGCTCGCCAGAAATTCAAGGACAGGACACAGCCACATACTATCACAATTTTCAATGTGCTTTTGCAAATTTACTCACTATCTTTCTGCTGTTTCTTCTACGAACACACCAAAATAATGTAGTGGTTTAATTCCATGTTAGTGAATTTTTTTTAGTGTTGGTTTGGTTTTTTTGAGGTAATTCTTCTCCAAATTGAGTTGATTTCACTATTCCATGTTGAAATATCCCCAGAATAACACATAGGCAATAAATTAATCTCTGTCAACTGTGATGGGAGCCTGAGGTGACTAGCCCATAATTTAAGCTTTATTTAGCAAGATGGGTTGACTGTGAGCCTAAAAAAATGATTTTGTTCTTTTTGGGGGGGAAAATTAGTAATATTTAAATGCAATTTAGTATTATAGTCTGTTCTCTGGTCTCATGTAAGTTCTTACTGTTCTCATGCAAACCCCTTGAATCCTCCATTTTTCTAGGCCATATTCCTACTTTAGGCTGCTTTATTCTACAGCACACTTACCCTACATAGCAGTTTTCTATTTTAGCAACTGAATTTCTTGTATTGAAAACATAACCATAGTGTGTCCTTTCCATGTGAGGAAATTGATAACACTTCCCTTGTCCCAGCTGCAGCTTTTGTATGGCTCTCCAAAGTTCCAAATGCCCCTGTTTTGAGGGGTATCCTGGGTCATCTCCTGAGTCTCATGGTATCTTGGGTCATCTCCTCTCCTTCACACTGAACCTTGGTGGCTGTCTGAAGCTGTGGGCAGCCACTGGTGCAGCTGGTTTTTTGGGGTTTTTTTTGGTTTTTGTTGGGGTTTTTTTGTTGGTTTTTTTTGTTGTTTTTTTTTTTTAATTTGGTGTTTGGTGCTGCATGTGTTTCTGGATGGATGGAAGTGGGTAAAGAAAACATAGAAAGTAAGTGAACCTGGTGAAGAAGTAACTGAGTGCTCTGTGTTGATAACACACAGGAGTAGAGAGAAGTAAAGTTTCTTTTCTGCCAAAGAAGAGAAAAGAAAATGTAGTAAACATAAAAAACCAAAGGCCCAGGGCAAGAGAAATAAATCCAAAGGAGGGAGAAGATAAATAATGTAACTTTGAAAAAGATGTACCTCGGGAGGAAAAAATTGAACTCTGGGACCATGGAGTGGAAAACCTAGGTTCAGAAAAAGAGATGGACAAATAGATAATGCTGAATGTTACTGTGGCATTACAACTTGTTGTGGGAAAAGAACATCTGGAAAGTGTAGGAAAATTCACCTTCCAAATTCATAGCACCGGTTAATGGAAATAGGCGTGGGGTAGTGTGATGTCCTGGTTGGTGATACAAAAGTAATTTATGTTGTGCACCAGCAATTTATGTTGTGCACTGACATAGAGGAAAACCAGATGCCATTAGTTAAGATCTCCCATGTCTTTGGTTCTCATTGCATCTGGAGATTTTGTGAAACACAGATCACCTTTATGTCCTTGGTCCTACAGGATATGAGAATAACCATGAAATTGCTGTTCAGAACAAACATTTGTATTAAATAGCCTAATGCAATTTGCCTCAATTTTTCTAATTTGATCGGAACATAATTTAGCCTTCATCTTAAAATTATTAGTGCCAGGGGACATATTTTAAAGATTGTGGAGAGCACTTAGGATCATTTTAATCAGATAGGGATAAGTCCCATTAAACAATTGAGCTAATCTTCCTGCCAAGACAGAGCATAGTATGCTATATGCAGATGTATGTAGTGTTTCATGAGCAGCAAGTCCAATAAAGTTTCTCTGTTAAATTTAATTTCTATTTTTCTTAATAATTGCTTGTTACTTGTATGCTGTGCTGCTCTGCCCCACTTCCATTTTCCTGTCTTTGAATGGACACAAGTGCTATCTCTGAGCTGGAAATGCCAAGCTGCTGGCCAGGCACCACCTCTTGAGATGAACCATCACTACCTCTTTCCTTCTAACAAGGTCTTTGATACACTGCCTTTCCTACACCAGCCTGCCAGCTTTCCCAAAATATGCAGGCAGGTTGTTCATTTGAGGTACTTAGCCTTTTACAAAATTTGTCGAAGTAGGTTTTGTGCTCAGAAAATTTCAGGGCAGAGGGCTGAGTGGTAGAACAGTTGTATATGCCTGATTTCCTTAGGAAGTTAGCTAAAAATAGTGTTATGCTTGAATATTTATCTACAAGCCAAAACGCTGACATCATCTATTGTCTGAGAGCCCAGTTTGCAAACAACAAAAATAAGCAAGTGTGGCACTTCTGTAGGTGTCCCTTTAGAAAAGAAGGAGCTGAAATTTCCTAACCTAGGTAGTAAGATTCTCAGTACTTTCCTACTTAGTTTTTCAGCAACATGTATCCTTTATTTTCCTTTTTCTGTTCTTTGTTTTTTGTTTTACTTTTTCCCTTTTCCTTTTCTTTTTCCCCTTTCATTTTCTTTTTTTAAAAATAAATGACAACTATTGTGATTCAGTCAAATGCATAGGCAAATTGTTGCTTATATAAATACCCTGTAATCGTTATTTCATTTTTTGGTAGAGTTCTTGGCCCCTTGGGCTAGGTAGTGTGCTCTGTGTGCCAAGAAATACTTTGCCAAGTGACCTGAGTTTCACTGTGTTTTGAAAGTGTCTCTTTGGAAGCCAGTTTTAGAATTATAATGGTAACAATAATGCATAACAGTAATAATAATTATGATGAAAACTATCTGCTGATAGTTCATACCTCTCCCTGTTTGCTATGCCCAAATCCAGAGCCACTTTGTGTAGGTACCTACTCTATCGCCAAGATGGACAAAGGCAGTTGCTGTTTGAGCAACAGTCCTTATACAAATGCTTAGATTCCCATATAATTAGACTTTTTATTCAATATCTTCTATGAAATACCTGCTAGTTAACAAACAATTGAAAAATTTTTCTCTTCAAGGACAGTTTGTGTGAAATGTAGCACTTAGTGGAATAAGCAGTAATGAAATACTGTGTTAGAGACAGGTGATCTGGGTGGTTATTTTTATCCCCTGAACATTACCTTCATTTGTTGTTCCAATTTTCCTGTTTTTTCTTCTTTCTTTTCTATGTAGGTGAGCATGGTTTTTAGTGGAAAAAACCTCACAGGGAAATGAGTGCTGATTGCTGTCTGATGAAGAATTGGAGATTAAGGAGACTAACAGCTAAGCTGCTTTATTTACTTGGTAAACATACAGTGTAAGAGAGCACACGTTAATGAATTTGAAGATATAGCATAAAAAACTGTTCTAGCAGCATCATGTGTTTTGTTCTTCATGCAGACCAAATGACACTGGTCAAACATTTCCCTATCTCAATTGATGCTAAGACTTGACTTTAGTAGTGTTTATGCAGAATAAGAGTCTGTGTAGTTACTTACTAGCATAGTGTGTTTTTCCATTTACAGACAATTTGCAACTGTTTTAAAGGGCTGTGTATTTTGTTTTATTTTTCGGAAGCTGACAACCAAGTAACTTCTGCTGTCGTGTGTTCTACGCTTGAATTGTAAAGCAGGAGCTACTCATTCTCTGGAACATCTTACTGCCCCTTGTCTTCTGGAGGCAATGAATGAAACAATCTAGAAAGAAATAAAATTTTAGAAGTTCTTACAGGGTTGCCCTTGTAATGAAAAATTTCATCTTCAGAGTAGTTATTTAAAAAGGTATTTAATTTGTTAATAATACGTGCTCCATTTTTTCCCATAGTGCAGTGGAAATTTATTTATTTATTTGTTTGTTTGTTTTCATTTTTGGCTAAGAGTCTTACTTCAGATGACTACTTCAATAGAAGAAGTTTGCTGAGCTGGAAAACCAAAAGAGAAGAACCTGGTTTAAAATAAGACAGTGGTTGGCTGTGAAGCACAGTTCCTGTTCCTTTAATTTTTTTCCATAAAGGAAGTTCAGTATAACATTTCTTGAGCATGTTATGAAGCAGATGGGCAGTGGGCATCCTCTGTATGAATTGTATTATAAATAATGCATTCAAAAATACTAAGACCCAGAGATTGAACCCTTGAAAAATAGGAAATACCAAGAGTTAAAGTTGCCTTTCAAGCTTAATTCATGTTGTTATTCCCCTCCTGTTATGCACAATCCAGGAGTGTGGACACGTCCTTGCCTTATTCAGTAGCATTGGTCACCTAATGGGCTGCTTTTCAGCATCTTTCTCATTGTCACAGACCCAGGTCTCCTACTAATCAAGTCTTGTTCCAAGGTACATTGCACAGTAGTGTTTGTTGACACAAGCATTTTTATTTGTCTTCCAGAAGTTTTATCAGATTTATCCTCATACTGCAGATGGTGAGCTGATATACAGAATAATTTTGGAAAGACCTCCTAATTTAGTCTTGTTTCTAAGCACCCAGGAACTCAGTTTACAAGTTCTGGGCATTGTGTTACAGTTCATGTTCTTAGCAAAGCTGCTGTTGTTGGTTGAGAGTTGCAGCTTAGGAAGAGTTGGAATCCTTTTAATTCTTTCCTTCCTAAGGAAACTTAGGACTCCTTTAGGTTGCAATAGACCTCTAAGATCAATGAGTCCAACCATTAACCTAATGTTGCCAAGTCCAGACGTGCAGCACATGAGGAACTTGCAGCTATAGATTGCCTCTGTAAAGTTTGGGGTTTGTCTGGCAGCAAACAAGCTCTGTCTGGAGGCAGAAGAGCTTTTTTTCTGTCATCACTAGAGACTGATTTCTCTTTACACAGTCCACTGCACACTTTGTTTTCTGTGACAAGAGGAAGAGATGCTTCAGCTAGCTGCTATCTTCATTTGGTGCTGCGGGTTTGTTCCTACAGCTGCCTCTTTTGTATGTAGTGCCTCTAACCACGGGGGAGGGGTAAGTGTGCATTGGGGTAAGTAAAGGCTGTCAAAATGAAGGAAGCCTGATGAAGGCTGCACACAGACCAGACTACTTTGGCTGAACCTACCAAAGTCTTGGTACTATGCTGAAAGTTTTCTAGTCACTTTTCCCAAAGTTTTCCAAAGTTGTAAGTAATAGGGCAAAATCTGCATATTGGAAAAACACGCACTGAGAGTGCTGAAGACTATTAGCCTTGCCAAATACAATTTTTTTTCAGAATACAGTGCAATAAAATACTCATACATTAACATTACCTTGCATATTTATTTCAGTTGTGGAACTGTACCTTGAACAAGTGATAGGAGTTTGCTTATTCTGAGAAGTAGGAGAGACCAGGATATCTCAGGATATTTACAGGAATAATTAGGGTAATGATTCAGGTTATTTCAGAATAATAGAAACTGGTTACACTTTGAGTCCTCTGTACAGTTCTGGGCCCCTCAGTTCAGGAAGGACATTGACATACTGGAGCAAGTCCACAGAAAGGAAACAGCTGGTGAAGGGTCTGGAGAATAAGTCTTAGGAGAAGTAGCTGAGGGAGTTTATCCTGGAAAAGAGAAGGCTCATGAATGATTCTCTCACTCTCTGTAACTCCCTGAAAGGAGGTTGTAGCCTGCAGGTGGGGGTCAGCCTCTTTTCCCAGGCAAACCGTGGCAGGATGAGAGGACATAGTCTTAAGCTGCACTGGGGCAGGTTTAGATTGGAAATTAGGAGGAATTTGTTTGCAGGAGGGGTGATTAGATGTTGAAATGGACTGTCTGGAGAGGCGATGGAGTCATTGTCCATGGAGGTGTTTAGGGAAAGACTGGATGTGGTGCTCAGTGATACTGTCTGGATGATACAGTGGTGTTCAGGCAAAGGTTGGACTCAGTCTCAGAGATCTGTCCCAACCTGTTTGATTCTGTGATTCTTCGATGCGTACTTAACACCTCTCAGTGTAAATTGCATGAAAATTGTATTTTCACATGCAAATTATTTCTAATGACATTACTTTAGGTTTTCTTGGCTACTTTCAGAGAGAGGAGACTGTTGTGCCATGTGTTTTGATATGCAAGCACAGAAGAACCACGTGAGGACAATCTCAAAGAGGCAGTTCATGTGGAAGGGGCAGGCACTGATCTCCTCTCCCTGGTGACCAGTGACAGGACCTGAGGGAATGGCAGGCAGCTGTGTCAGCAAAGGTTTAAGACTGTTACTAGGAAAAGGTTCTTCACCCTTTTGAAGAGGGTGGTGAGTACTGGAACAGTCTCCCCAGGGAAGTGATCACAGCACTGAGCCAGCCAGAGTTCAAGAAGTGTTTGGACAGTGTTCTCAGACACATAGTTTGATTCTTGGAGTTGTCTTGTGATTTCATTTGTGTATCACTGGCACGCTGATTGCCACATTTGTGAGCAAAATTTGCTGTACTTCATCATATCATCAATCTACCAGCTTGGGAACTCTTTTTTTTTTTTTTTTTGCGGTGTTCACTTGTTACTTAGGATTCAGAGCAGAATAACTAAATAGTCTCTGTGGTAGAATGTCTGACTAGTCAGGGGAAGCGCTCTCCTGGATTATTGTCCTGTTCTGAGGTGCTGACATTGCCAGCATAACATTTCTAACTGTAAATGTTACTAGTGTTCAAGGTATTATATCTTCCTGAGTTGTGTGCTGCATTCATTTAGTTTAAGTAGGAAATATGTTCATGTAGTGACTATCAAACAATAGGAGGATAAATGAAATTTCGTTACAGAAGTAAATATTAAATGTGATTGTGAAATGACCCTCATGGGCTGTATAAGATGGCAGACAAGCTTGCTTGTTTGGTTGTTTTACAGGGGAAATTGAAATTGGTTTAATATACTTAAAAAGATCGCAAAATATATCTGGAGAACTCTCAGATAATACTGTAGGTATTTCTGCTTCTAAAGGCAAAAAGGATACAGGTTCTATCTCTATAAGTGTAGAAAAAAATGGAATAATTTCCTTCAGAAATCAACTATGTCTCTCATTTCAGAACAGAACTTTATTTTTTATTACAGGTGTAATACAAAAGAAAAGAGGTGTAATTTGGGAGAAATGCAGGTGGTTTGGTTGAGTCGGGTGCGCTCTACCAGTAACTTTTATTTGTTTTACTATGGAATATAAAAACATGCAGTTTGCCCTGCTTCATGCTAAGTGTCTCAAGGTATTAAAATTATTCTTAGTAAACAACTTACATTGCCTTACAATATTTTAGGAATAAGGAAAACAAAAAAAAAATTAAAATTGTGAGTTGTTATTCAAAATATTCTTAAGTCAAGCTGTTAAGCTTTTGTATCTCTTACGGAGTTCAAAATTATTGAGACGTGCTGTGTCTCTGTGTAATCTAGAAAGTTGTTTCAGCCTATGTATGTAAGAAGTATTTTCCTGGTTTGCCAGGAAGGAAAAAGTGTTGCTGTCTGCCTTACAGTTGAAAGTAGGAGGGTAGCAGCTAAAAGAAACAAAAGAACCAAGCTGCTTTTAAAGTAGCCAAACCAGCTGACTGTTTATTAATTATTCATGAAGAATATGTTCATGTGAAGTCCTTCATTGTCTGAAGTGTCAGGCTTCCTGATGAAATATAATAAATCTCATGGAGAAAGGTTTCTATTTATACACCTTCAAGCTCCAGAAGGGATGATTGTGGTAAATAAGACCCTGCATATTTTTGAATGCCTGATTTGTTACTTTTCTGAAATCTGTTTTGTAACTGTTTTCCCTGATGTACTTTTAGGCTTTTGATCTTCCAGATAATCAAAAAAATCTATATAAATGTAGAATGACTGAGTGATAATATTCTTAAGTAGCGTAAATTTTTTTCCTAATGGCCAGGTTTTTTGTTTTCCCTTTTTCTTAGAAAAAAGAAAACCCACTGTAAGAAAGTGAAATAATATTGCAGGTTTTTTGTGCAGTGTCCATTAGAGTGTTAATTTTTAGTATTTTTCCCTCTCACCTTTGTCATACTTTATTTATTAGCATCTTCAACTTTGTTTCTTTTAACATTAAAAATAATTACATCAAATCAGCTCTGTTATAGCTATCTATTACCATGTCATATTAAAAAAGATAAGGAAGAAGATAAAAAAGGATGAGAGGGGAATGATTATGGACTTTCAAGTTTACCCCTTTCCTAAGTGGCTGGCTGACCCAATTGCTGAGTTACCTTGAAATTCTACCCCCTTTTCCCCTTTCTCTTCACATTCTTCAGTCAGTCTCTGCTCCCTGTTGATTTTGTTCCTCCTGCTGTTTCTGTACATTGCAGGCACCTGTCATCATTTTCCTCTTGAGCTGTCTTTGGGAAAAGCTAGACTTTTGGGAATTCAAGCAAGATGAAAAAGAGAACACCTACAGGAGGGCTATGTTGTTTTTAATTTAAAATAATTTACTTCTTCCTGAATTAACTCCAAGGTCTAAGTACAATCCTGTTTTTTTTTTTTTAAAGTAACGTCTTTCACAAGCAGCTGAAATGTCTAAAACATTTTGACAAGGGGAAAAATTGAAAACAGATCCAGGTATCAAAGCTGGAAATGGAGAGAGCATGATATTCATATTCATTTTCACTAATGGTTGCTGACATCTCTCTTTGAAATAATAAGCATAAATTTGCTTGTGAAATAAGCAGCATATGTTTTCATGGTTTAAAACTAGATCTCTTTGCCAGTCTGCTGACATAGTCATTTTTGCCATTGGTCATTGTAGCTTAAAACCAACAGTTCTTCTCCAGCCAGTGTTGTAGTATGGCAGGATGATGGTAGAACATCCATTCATTTGATGCATAACAGGGAATTTAATTGTGTAGTATTATTATTTGTAATGCATTATATATTCAAAGGTGTAGTGCAAGAAATATGATCCTAAATGGAAAGCCTTACTTTATATTTTCAGCTGTTTATTAACAGAAACTTGCTTTTGGAGCAGTTTGGCAGCAGGATGTCTATTCCAGCAGCAGTTGTAGAATAGGCTGAATCTGTTTTATATAGGAATGATTTTTGTTAACCAAAGAAGAAAGATATATGGGTTAGATCAGCAACTGTATTCAATTAAAGATTAATCTGTATACAGGTGAATCTTATATTTCTGTTTATTAGAAGATGCTAAATGATACCTTTTTTATTTACATGATGATGAGGGTCCCAAATACATGTCACCACTAACAATATGCAAACTGCTTTGGAGTGATAAGCTGTCTGATATATAGCAAGGGTAGCTTCTAGTGGTATTTTGTGCTGCCTTTCAAAGGTGTCAGTGATGATAGTTGTACTTGATAAAAGTATTCACTTGAAACTGTACTAACACATAGGTCACTTTAAATGTGCTGTATGTCAGGCTCTATTTGCTGGGATGTAGCTGCTAGTGTGAAGCACACTGAATTTGTTCCAAATACAGTCATCTACTGTCGTTCAGTACCCTCTGGCCATCTTGAAAATCTATTTTATACCAACTTGGTAACTGCTTTATTTTTCTCAAGTTTTGCCCTGTATATTGATGCCTGAAGTTGAGGCCTGGGGATTTTAAGTTGCACATATTCCACTTTTCACAGAGTGGTGACTTCTGGCTAAGATTTTGTAGCCTATTGTGGTCTAGAGAGTATTTAGAGAGATATTATCCAAATGTTTTTTTAGCCAGTGAGATGTGATCAGAACATTGAAAGGCTGGCATCATTGGAAGGATTGTGAAAGGATGTACTAGAGCACATGGTTGGGTGGAAGGGGACATGCATAAGAGGGGAGAATGGTCAAATAAGTGATGGATGATCATCACCTGCTGCTAATTAGACAGACAGTTATACTTGGAGATGGGGAAATTGTCAAATGTTGTAGAAGGGATTACTTTTGATGGCCTGGGTAAGATCATTCTGTTTAAATTTTTTGTTTGGTTTACTGAAGACCAAGAAAGTAATGAAATCCAGTTTGAAGGGTAGTTTATCCAAAATGTGTTGCAAAGTTCAATTATGTGCTTCTGAGCAGAAGAGTTAATTTTTGCAACAGTATAATAATATTTTTAGTTCCCAAAATAATCCATAAATACAAATGTCTCAATTAAGAGACTAATAATCTCCTCGAGAGAGCAGAGCAGACCCTCAGATAGAAGATAACAGCTGGGTGGACACCAGGCTGCATCTGCAGTGTTGAGAATGTAAATATTTGCAGGAGATGTTGGAGTGAATTAGAAAGAAGGTATTCCATAGCAAGATGTTTCTTCAACCTCTGCTTTAGGTCTGAGTAGAAATCAAATAATAATGGCACAACAGGTTTCTCTTTTAATTTAAGTTTCATCAAGGACCTTTACCAATAAACTGTATGAATCTTCATCTGCCTACAAATAACAAAGGCTTGAGATAACTGACCATGGTGGAATTCCATTCTCTGTGCACTGGCCTATCATTTCTTAGGCCTTTACTACTTTTTCCTTTATTACTAGAATACAAATGAAGCTTGGGAGATGCCAATGTGGAAATGAGAAAGTTGGAAATTAAGTGAGACAATGAGAAATAGGGGTTAGATTCTGTGAGTATACTAGAGAGTAGGGCAACCTGGATTATACATAAATTGACAGTATTAACTGTCTTATGGCCTCTTCGTTTGCTCATGTGTTAATTTGTACATTTTTAAAACTTCTGTTGAGAGTTTTGTTCAACAGAAAAGCATATGTCGTAAGGAAAATTAACACTGAATCAACCATCTGCCTGTAAATGGTAAAATCTGTGATAGTGCAGAGGTCGTATATAGCTGGCAAAAACTTGCATTCATGTGCTTTTTTTCACCTCAGGTGATATGAAGGTGGCTTTAAAATGCTCTTGGTGGTGTTAATTTTCTTTTTTCTTTGAGAAATCCAATAAGGAAAAAATGGTGTTGGTAAAAAAAGGGAGGCAAATAAACATATTTTGAAAGCTTCTGTTCTAGTAATTTTATTTTATTGCTTATTGTTTTCAGTGGGGGATTAAAGGGAGCAATTTTCCACTTGATTTTATGTATGTTACTTTATGATAGTTGCAGACATAGTAATTCATTACAGAATGGCTATGAAATTTTTCTAGTGGTGAGAAGTGGGAGACAGGGTAGAGGGAAAGATTTTCTTATGACAGTTAAAAATAATAAGAAAATTTTGTTGTGGAAAAAGCATTTAAACAGAAATTTCTTACAGCAATTTGGAGACCAACTTATCTTTGTTTTGGTCATCTTGGAGTCAGAAGTGAACAAAGCTGTGTTTTGGAAAGGATGGCCTCTGTAAAAATATGATTTTTCTGACACCAATGTGACCAACTTGGAAGAAAAAGTGAGAAAACAAACTTATGGCTTACCAGAAGAAAAAGGTGTAATCCTGTCCATTTTTCTGGGAAATACATAACAGTTCTCTGCTGTTTTCTGGTTTGACAGGTTTTAAAAAATGGGAGTGGGCCAACATGGATTGCCTGTATAGTTACCTAAAGCTCAAGAGCAGCTCTTTGCATGCTTGCTTTTTGCAGTGTCAGTAAGTGGAAACTTACTCATGAATGATGGATTCATCCAATGGCAGAAATGCAGGAATTTTGATTTGTAGTGTGCTGTCTTTTCCAGAGTTGATCTGACTGGTCAGATTGGTGGAACTCACACTAATTGACCTGAGCACTCCTCAGTCTCAGGATTTCAGCAGTGCTGGAACATCTGCTATGCTTTCTGTATCTCAGGGAGCATTTGTATTGTTTCTTTCTTGGCACATCTGAAAGATTTCCTAGTTTTAGGTCTGTTGTTACCCTGTCACAGAACAGACAGGGTAACGCCCCAACTGCCTTCAGCTCTCAGATCTGTGCTAACTTCCAGGATATTTGGAACCTAAATACCACAGTGTCCCAGATCTCCATCCGTATCGATTTTCTGAGACACCCCTGCATGTGTAGGAGTGTGTTATGTGTCACCCTAAACTTTTGAACTATTTTAAGACTTCATTACTTTTTAGTTACTAATAAAAATTACACACAGAGTAGGCAAAAGTCTTTTGGACTTCAGGAACTCTGCTTTGACTCAAGAGGAAGATCCACAATTCTTTTGTAAGTGCACCAATCCCTTCCCCATCTCAAACTTGTCCAGAGCCTGCCTGTGCCAGCTCTGTCTTCTCTGCTTATTTGGTGTCGTCCAGTTCCCAGACTCATTGTCTTAGTGAAGAAAAGTTTTTCAACCGTTTTCATTAGTTCTTCAAATATTTGGTTCAAGTTGGGATGTTTTAGTCAGTCCTCTTAGTTTGGTGGGTACACACTAACGTCTGCTCTAGAAAGGACAGAGCAGAGCATGCCAGGATATGGCAGCTTAGTAGCAACTTGTGAAAATCTGAAAGTTGTCATAAGCTCTACGTAGACTCTTCCTCTGAATCATTACACATGGCTATTGGTTTGAAATTAGCTTGTGTTGCTTTAGTGCAGTCACTTGCTATATGAGCCTTGAGAAGCTAAATGGCATTCTTAGAGCAAGAAGCAGCTGTTCTTCTGAAAGGTTTGAAAGTGTCAGTGGCTGAACCATTAGGAATCCATGACAGAGTTGAATGCTTGCCCTGACCCTCAGGAGTCCCAGCCCTTTGCCACAGCTGCAGTGACAACCTTCCTGTTGCTCTGTGGAAGAGAAGACAGTGCTGGAAATACTGATGGCCTGTGAGCCTGGAACATGGTGTGTGTGCCTAAAGCATGAGGCACGTGGCACACTTTTGAGATGGGTATCTCAAAAATTGCTCATGTCTCTTCAGTCATCCTGGTATTTTGAAGAACTGAAGCACTGTGAACTTTTAGAATATATTACCATATTCCATTGATCAGAATAACTCATGGCATCTCTTGTCATTGTTGGTGAAAAGTTACTAAGATCGCAAAAAGATTCCAGGAATATCAGCTATTTTACACTTATTTATATGGGAACAAATTGCTGTCCAGTTGTGGAAGCTTCATTTGCATATCTTAAAGAAGAAATGTAAGGTAAAGAAAGATCAAAATGAAAACGTTCATGAAGTGTTTTTTAGTATGCAGATATAATTGTATTGAGGACAAATAGTTTTCTGCTTTTGAAGTAATACAGATTGGAGACAGCATCAAGTTTTAAAGCCTGAAGAAGAGAAAACAAAGATGACGCTAATGATTTTTCAAAGGCTGATAGATTTCAGCTGAATTCAGCTTGCTAGTGCTTGTGCTGTAAAAATATGTCAAGTTGAACCTTGTCTCTTTTCTAGGCTTTTTTTCAGTTCTGTGAGTCTTCAAACAGACTAATTGGAACTTTTCTTTAGACTGCAAAAGTGAATGTTGTAACTTCTGTGGTATTTTTCAAAATCTGAGCCTATCAATGAAAACAGACTGACTTTATTGATAACTTAAAAATTGCCATTTGCCTGAAGACCAGGGCACATGGAAGAGTGATAGATAAAGGGAACAGAAGACCTGTCTAACACCTCTGTCACTGGAACTACTGGTGTGTTACATGCCTGAGTGTTTATTGAAAAAAGGCCAAGGTTCAGCTGGTCCACAGATTTCAGAAAAAGCTGCCAGCAACAGTGACGTCAATGTCAATTCTGGTGACTGTGTTTTATGGTCTGCTGGTATTTGGACTGAAACCATTGAAGTTATTGGATAGTATAAATTGGTGTAAATCTATCAACCTTTTTTTATTCTTACTTATGGCAGGACCGAGCTCATGCTGTTGTATAGATGTCATGTGCATTGTAATTTTTTTTTAATTTTACCCTCTTGCCTTTGTGGCTTTTAGTTTTTTGGTAGCTTTTTTGATGATATAAAGTGAAGGAACTCAATTATGTTTTCACCTACATGCATGTGTACTTTGGAGAAACATGCTGTCGAGCTTTTGAATACATAAGAAGTGGCAGGTTTTCAGGCAAGCCTCCAAATCCCTCACACATATCTGGAGATTACATAATCAAATTGTGTGTGTGTGTGTGTGTGTGTGTGTGTGTTTCGTGTTGCTAGGACAAAGTAGAAACAGCAAATTGAAATTAAGTATTATTTTGTATAAGGAGGCTGTGAAGTGCTGAATTTTGCAGCATTATTACAGCAAAAGTAGCAAGGAATTTTTTGAGGAGGATGTCGAGGATGAAGTACAGATTGGATCCAGGTCACAGGCAGGAGGTACAGCTGGTCAGTGAAGCCATTTTTCTTCACAACTCAGATGTGAATGAGAGACAGGCAGAGAAAGACAACTCTGTTGCCTTCTAGACAAGAGAGTTTTCTTATGTAGGTTCTCAGAGCCCATTTGTGTCATTCAAATCATAATACAGCACTGTAAGGCAGTGAAGGAACATTTAAACATCATGGTTTGAGGATTTTTTGTTTATTTGTTTTGTTATGTTCCATTTCTAATTTGCCTCTCTAGCCAGAAATGATCATGATTTACAAATTGTGAGAAGTCTCTTTTAAAAAATGTGTGTCAGAATGCAAACCTTACATTGAATATTTTTCTGTATCTCATTTTTAGAAACACAAACTTGTGGTATTTTGAAAAACATTGACAAAAATTATTTCACCAGGGTCTTGGGATGTTTAAAAAACAGTACCAGTTGTGATCTGCATTTACTGAAGTGTTAAAAGTTGATCTGCGTTGCACTGAGCAGTGCTGTTCTTTAGGTGTGTCAGGCAGCCTGGTGTAGGCACCTTGTGAAGTCAGGATCCAGTCCCTCCATATAGCCAAAGCTTTGTTGGAACTTCACTTTGTTGTATGGATGCATTATAAGCTGTACATTGAACAACATGTGTAATAAATATCAGTAAAAGTGTTCAGCAAGAGCTTTTAGATACTAACTTGAGGTAGCCTGTGGTTTGGCACCTGCCTTGCCCATTGCTGGGTAGGCTTTCACATGATAATAACCCAGATGGAATCTGAAATCTTGTGTTTCTTTCATAGGTTAGGAAGGGCTTATAAAATGCGCTGCATTTAATCCATTTTCAAGAAGAAAAAAAAAACCAAAATATAAAACACGAAACCTAAAACCTTTCTTCCTCTCTACCCAAAAGTAATTTTCTCTGCAGAACTTAGAAATCTAGTCATTGTTTTACAAATGTTTAATCTATGCTTCAGGGTACATCTATACCCATAGGAAAAAGAAGGTTCATGATGAATTCCTCTTGGGCTTATCCAGATCCTTAGGCAATTTGCAGCAGATGACCATGTATTTAGCAAGAGATGGTATGTGAACATTGTTCCAACCAGAAAAACTGCAGCATGGCAGTGCACTGACCTCAGAGGTGACTGGGGCAGTAACATGGCCTGTAGCAGATCAATAATTGAGCCCTTACTGAACATTTGGTTTGGACTGGTTTCACTTCTGACTATTGTTTTGATTCCTGCAGCTGCTGTACAAGACATGCAGTACTTCCCTTTTCTGTTGGTTTTCAGAACTACCAGAAGGACAAATGCTTCTGAGGATGAAGAGCATGAGGGTGTTCTCTGAGGGTGAAAGTCCATATGCTGCCATAAATCTGATGCTGGCTGGACAAGCAATAAGATTCAGTGGAGACAAGTTAGTTAATGTTAAACTGCGAGGCTGTGACAGCTTTGCTCCTTGCTTGCCTAAAAGTACATGCTTGCCTAGTAAATTCCTAGCTTTGGCTTTAGGTAATTTAGATATTTTGGTAGCTCTCAACAATAAAGGACCTGTTTGGTTTAATTTGTTTATTTTACTGGTTTATCAGATTGCAATGTAATAGGATTTTTATGTGACTGGTGCTGGTTATACTGAAGTTCTGCCTGGCCTTCTTGCCTGTCTCCTCTGAGACCCAGTGGCAGAATAATTAAACAGCAACATGACAATATTTGCTGTAAGACTGCACCCTGGGAACTCCCTGAGGTGTTACTATGCACTTTCCAGTTATTAGTGAATTTGTCTTCTAGGAACCTCTCTGATCCATTTTGAGCCCATTGCTACTGTAAGAATTTCAGTGGTATGTAGAAAGTAGTTACCCAGCATTAATGTTGCTGAGGAGCCTCCTCCTTTTGTGTGCATACTGGAGTATGCACATATCTGATTGCGTTTCTCCCCGATTCCTACAACATATTTCCTGAGAAGGAATATTCAAAGCTCATAATATTGAAAAGGAATTTTGAGTGTTTTTTCCTATGTGCCCCAATTTTTGCATTAATCTACATCTACCATTTTGTCAACCAGTAACTAAGATGTTTTCATAGTTGATACCGTTTGTGGTGTTACGTCCTGTCATCTGCAGACTTTGCCATCTTATTAAAATCACTTCATGGTTTTGAATGTATTGAAAAATGACAGAGAACAGTTGTTGAAAAGTGACCATTTCATCCTGTTCTTCCTTTCTCATTGTTTTTGCAGTTTGTGCCTGGCCTTTCTGAGCACTCAGTGTTTGCTTAGTTTTAGAAGAAAGTGGCCTTGTAAAAGCCTTTTGGTAGTCTTAAGCTGAACCAGAGGAGGTTTAGGTTGGACATTAGAAGGAATTTTTTTGCAGAAAGGGTAATTAGACATTGTAATGGGCTGCCCAGGGAGTTGGTGGAGTATTTAAGGAAAGCCTGGACATGGCACTCAGTGCCATGATCTAGACATGGTGGTGTTTGATCATAGGTTGGACTTGATGACCTCAGAGATCTTTTCCAACCTAATTGGTTCTGTGATTCTGTGTATCTGGCAGATCTCCCTTAGGTAAATGTCTTTTTGGTCCCATTAAGTATAGGACTTAAGAAAATCTGAAGTGATGTAACGTTCCATTACAAAAGCCTGCTCAATTTTCCCACTCTGTATCTGGATGCTTTCAGTATCAGGACACTATTGTTAAAAATAGATTCTTCAGAAGAGTAAGACCTCCAGGTAAATATCACATGTTAATTTTTCAGGTGACTCCTGAATATATGAAATTGTATTTTTTTTTTTCACTTTTAAAGGGCAGTCAGAGTTGGATTTGGTACCTGCTTCTGTACATACAACACATGCCAGTAAAACCTCTCCTATGATGTCAACTGACCTGTTTTAATTAAAAAACCTCTGATAATATTTGAGATGAGGAACTGCTGTCCTGAGTAAAATGGCTCACTGTATTTAATTTTTTTATTGACAGATTAGACATAGGCCTTTGAATTGGAAAAATTTCATGTCTGCTTAGCAATTGGTTAAGCATTTAATCTGTGGTGTGACTAAATGAGTTCCTGTCAGCTGTACAAATCACTAATGATGGGTTATTCTTCCCTGTCAGTAGATTCCCTCGGTAGATTGTCTTGGAGGAGACTTGATGAAATCAGTCTGATTAGCATGCTGCATTAGGTATTCTCTTTTCTGATTTAATACATTGTATTTCTGGTTCTCTTTTCTCATAGCAACTCTTAAAGCAGTGTCCTAGGGTCACGTGTGGTTGTTTTAGCTGTTCTGTGGTAGCAATTCACTGTTGCTGCTTTTGGTGTGTCTAGTGGGTTGAGAACAGGTCTGAATTTGGCAATGAGCATTTGAACATGTTGAGCTATTTAAAGCAAAAAAAAAAAGGCTCAGAAGAATTGAACTTGGTGAATTAAATTAGCATTTCCCTGGCAGGCAATAATAGGAAGTGTTTGTTCAAAAATGTTACATTACATATGGCCTGACATTTGGATGTGTCTTTCCAGTAGCCTTGGTACCTGGAACAGTTCCCATAATATGGAAATAAGATACAGCTTAATAAGTAAGCAACACATAGTGTTCACAATGTGAATAGTTAGAAGCATGACTGGGTTAGTGTAATGCATTGTTTTATATATATATTTTTAATTAGTTTCCTGGTATGTTTGTCAATAAATGTATCAGGAAAGATAAAGGAGGTCTGACTATGTTCGTCTTTGCGCCTGAGGAAGAACAGAGACCAAATTGTTTGATGATATGACTTGACGTTTTAGTAGGTCCTCTCCTGAATCTGGAAGGCTTCTTGGGGCAACAGGTTTTTCTAAAAAAAGGATCCAGGTGTTCAAGCAAACTTAATGTATACTCATGGTGTTGAGAAAAGGCTTAAAAGATTAATGAAGAGAAATTCATTCTGGAACTTTCAAGATTAAACAGAATCAAAGATATGTATTCCATCTTTCCCAGATTTCTTTTTATGCTCATATGTTGTTTTTCAACAGGACTCCTGTCCTGTCTCATCCTGTACTGAGAATGGACTGTAAGTAGTGCATCTGTCAGTGCAGAGAAGGGGAGCTTGTCTGTAGGAATCCAATGTGATTTGTTGGTGAAATACAGACTGTGTATGGAGGACATCAGGAGAGAGTGGGATGTGAGGACAAAGAGTCCAGCCTCATTCGTGATGCATGGTGAGCAGTCAGCAGCCTGTCCTGGGTGACACAGTCAAATCAGAAATCTCTTGGTTTATAACCAAGAGAAGAGTAATTTGTTTCAACCTTAGCTGACTGCATCTTGGGTTACACTGAGTTTGTCACCGCTGGTTCCATGTATAGGCAGTGGAATATGGTCAGTATGTGCCCAGTGTGATGTGTCTGTTACATCCCAAGCATTTGGTTTAGGATTTTGTGAAATAGCTGCTAAACAAATGCGCTTCCAGAAGTGCATACTTTGCTTATTGAGGGGCAGCTGGATGACTAGCTCTGAGTAAATCATCTAAAAAGTAACTATAAAGTTTGGACAAGGTAGTTCTGTGATACCCTAAGTATGTGCTCTTCTTTTTCTGGCTGCCTAGATTGGTGCTTGGAGTCTGAGCTACAGAGCTATGGACTAAGTGCAGAGTGGCACTGGGGTTTGAATGGGGCATTGGCTTTATTCCTTTACCTCAGTTCTTCATCTATAATGGAAGCAGCAGTACCCCCTTCACCCTTTTTGCCCATGCTGCACATAATTTAACCTTGCTCTGTGACTTTTCCTTGGAGTTCTGTTTCACAGTGCCTCTCCCCCTTCTTACCAATGGCACAGGTTCTGGGTTTCATCTGTGAGGTTTTATCTGCCTGGATTTAGAATGGCTGCATTACTTGATCAGGTCAGCCTCAAGACTTGAATACTACATGTGATGGTACCTGACTTAGGAAAAAAAAAAAAACAAAAAAACCCCCCAACAAATAGGAAATTGCTTTTATCCTTTTTTCAGTTGTCCAGGGCTTTTATCAAGAGCTGGAGATCTGCAAGATATTGAATCTGAAACTAGTTGCTGCACTGGGACTGGGTGTTACTAGTCCTGGACATTGAGCCAGTGTAATCTTGCAAGTAATTTCATGTTTGGGACAAGGACAGAACATTTCTGTAGGATTTTGACTTAAAAGTAAATTTTAGACTTTTCTGTGGTTGTTTAGCGCTATTCAGATATTCAAATTAATATGTTAAATCATGATGAAAATAGATAGCAATGTTTGAGATTGCTATAAGTTTGCAGCAAACAACAAAATATCAATATATTGCTTTTTATCTCACTGGAAATGGTAGCTCCTATAGTGACTATTCATAAGATATTCAGTTGTTGTAAGGTGCTTCCACAAGATCAGCACTTAATGACTCTGAGCTGACTCTTCTGAGAACGGATGTTGATTAAAGAACTGAAAGATTTACAATAAATGTCCATTAAAGATCTGTATTTCTTTTTTGAGATCTTATCTCTTCAGAGTTCAATTATAATTTTCCTTCATCTCGCTCTTTTTTGTGTGCCTGGTATATGTGATGCACGAGTGTGGAAGTCGCAGGGGTTTTGGTTTTAGGGGGTGTAGTGTCTGAGGTGGCTGCACCTGGGGCAGATCCGTGCTCAGGAGGCAGTGTGGTACCTGCTCTGCCATCAGCCTCCAGTGGGACTGGAGTACAGCTGAGTAATGCACACGTGCTTTAACTGTGTGTGTTTATGGGCCTTTGCATACATTGACAGATGTGGAGATTGACTGATAAGAGAGCTTTGTAACATCAGTTGACTTTCAGTTTTAGGTGATAATTTGTATGTGTGATTTTGGCGCTGTATCTTGGTAGCTTGGTGATTTAGTTGCCATGTGAATACAAATCTGCAGGGGAGAAATTGAAAGCCTGTTATTGTAGTTTTCCAAATATCCTGGAGTCCTCCTCAGAAAAGATTACAAGTTGTATTTTTGCATATTAAAAAAGCAGCTGCTGTCCTTGAAGTCAGAAATGTACCTTTGTAAGTTTTGTATAATACACTTGCAGTAAATTTTCTGAGAAACCAGGGTCGATGATTTTCTCTTTGTATTTCACGGGTTACCTACTTACTTTAACTTTGGGTCACACAGCTCAGTAGGGAAGCAAAAGAAGAGAGCCTGGAAAGATGCTATTTTCACTGTCACTTTCAAAAAGAATTTCTGTAAGGGAATGAGGAAGGGTAAACTCATCCTACCCTGCTGGGCTGGTGTGAGAGCTTCTCAGAGCTTCAGTCAGTCTCATAAGATGCCTTTTTCCAGATGTCGAGGTGAGCTGCAGCTCAGGCTCCTGTGCCCTGGTTTGCAGAATATAATTAATCTTTAAAGTCATGCAGTTTCTTACTGATTTGTGTGGCAATAATGTCTGTGTTTTGAGGAATGGTGAGATGCATTGCACCTTGGTGCAAAGCTTCAGTCTAAGATTCAGACTTAAAATGTCAGCTCAGCTGTGAAATGATGATGATTATGCTGCTAACTTTGTATTGATCTGTGTCTTCAAGTAAAATTGCTTTACTTTGCTGTGGGTTAACGCAACATTTCTGCTGACTGGTATTTTGTGTTTGGCTCAGTGACAATAATCCCTTACCAGCTGCTAACCTAGATCTAGGTTAAATTTGTGGCAAGAGCAGCTGGGTTCACAGCCAGCCTCTCTTGGGGCATGGATGGCTTGATGTCTCTTGGTGGGAGACCGTGGTAATACTGTTTGAAACAACTGAGATAATTTGGTGTGGCATCAGCTGGTGTAATTTGTTTAGATCTGTAGTGATACTGTGTTTAAAAGGTTTTACATGTGTCAAGTAAAGTAGGTATCATAATGAGTGGTAACTGAATCATAATGTAATTTTTTTCTGATACATTTATGTGAAGAAAAATAACTTGGTATTTTTTTAAATTATTATTTTTTTCAAAGTCCTTCACAATGCTTTATGTTCCCTTCTGTCTGCCTTTGAACCTAACAGGGCAGAATAAATTAATTTTAAAGTGGTGTATAAGTTAAGTAAAAGTGTGTTAGGGAGAAAGCATTTATAGTGCTCAGTGTGACAGGGACATTAGAGAAATGCATACATTTCAGTTTGGGGCTAGCAGGACAGTGGCTTAGTTCCTTTTATTGCTACATATGCCCACAAGTAGTAACAAAATGAAAAGGTTATCAGTGAGAAAATGAGCGGTGATGGGCAATGCTCAACAAAGCCCAGGAGTGCAAAGCAACGTGCTGTTAAAATGGGCACTGTAGTTTCTCTCCCCAGCCTACATTACTTGAAGACAACTATATATAATATATGATTACTGGGGGGAAAAAAGGTTTTGTGGAAGTGTTATTGTTTATATTACTTGTAATATTTAGAGTGGACCATGCTTCTGAAAAAATGAGAGCAAGACTTACCCCGTGTTTGTGTTCTAACAGCAGAACTGAAAAGCCACACACATTCCTTGCCTTTTGGTGAGAAGTGTTTAGAGCAGTTTTGCTTGGCTTCAGCTGTGTGTCCCTGGCAGTGTGTTCATCCAGATGAGTTGAGGCAGGTGGCTGCTTGCAGTTCTGAGACCTTTGAGGGAGGCTGCTGCACCTGCTGGGTCTGGCTCAGGCCACCCGTGTCTGCTGGGCTGAAACCTGCTCTGTTCTCAGCACCAAGGAGTCAGAAGCAGTGGGAGCTCTTGTGTGTGATGGACTCACAGGACTCCACTTGCTGTCCCAGTGTAAGCTTTTCATTCCAAAAGTCGTGTTACACAATCTCAGTATAAGGAAAACGGTGTTTCAGAGTGAATTTTTGTCCATGAAAACCTGTAATGTTCTAGGGAATGTTTTTCCTCAGCTGTGGACTCAGTTTATGTGTATTCCAGCATCCCTGCTTGATATCACTGGATGTCCTGCATATGAACAAGTTTTGGGCCCAGTTGTGATTCTTGGGCTAGGTTCTGTTGAACTCTTCTTAAAAAAAAAAAAAATTACAAGACTAGTGGGAAGCTTTCTGTGAGGACAGTTTTCAGCTAAAGATTTATCAGTGTCCTTTATCCTGTGGCATGCCTTGGGCTTGCTGTCAGGAAGGAAGGCGGATATGCTCACAAACATGCTTGTCACTATTCTAACTAATTTTAACAGGAAACTGAAAATCTTAAAGGCACCATATTTGAGAAGTTGTTTCACTTTGCTGGCCTTATATTTTCAGTCAGATAAGCAAAGGGAAAGTGATATTCTTGTATGTCAGGATATTTTGATCTAGAGAAGTGGCTTTTAGAATAGACATTGTTCTACATTCAAATATTGTATTTTATTTTTTTTACACTTCAGATCTTTTAAGGTAATGTAAAATGAATCATGCTTCATGACATTGAGGTGCTGGAGTGTGTCCAAAGGACAATGAAGCTTCTGAAAGGACTAGAGCACAAGTGTTAGGAGAAAGGGGCTGAGGGAGCTAGAGATGTTTGTCCTGGAGGAAAGGAAGCTCTCTACAACTCCCTGAAAGGAGGCTGTAGCCAGGTGGGAATTGGCCTCTTCTTCCAGGCAACCTGTGATAGGACATGAAGAAGTGGCCTCAAGTTGCATTGGGAGAGGTTTAGATTGGGTATTAGGAAACAATTCTTTACTGAGAGGGCTGTCAGGCATTGGCACAGGCTGCCCAGGGATGTGGTGGTGTCACTGTAGAATCACAGAATGCTGAGAGTTGGAAGGGACCCTAAAGATCCTCCAGAACCAACCCCCTGCCATGGGCAGGGACACCTTCCACTAGACCAGTTTGCTCCAGTCCTTATCTGGCCTGGCCTTCAACACTGCCAGGGCTGGGGCATGCACAGCCTCCCGGGGAAGTCACAGTTAGGTGCTCCTTTGAAGAAAAGGTCAACCTGTTACCCTGACTCCAGCCTGCATTATGTCCTCAGTTATCTTCATGTGTAGGTCCTAGAAGGAAATGACCCTCACTGGGATAGGTCTTTAATTTCTGCTGTATGCACACCTTGAAACATGTTCCAAAGACTTGGAACATTGCAAAAGGAAAAACTTGAAAATTTTGAACATTTTTTTCCCTTTCAGTCCTTGGTTGTCTAAGGCTGCTTAAATATTTGCATTCCATTATTCATATAGCTTACTTTTTTAAAAAACTGAATAAATTTCAGTGTTTTTTAAGTTAGTCTGTCCTGACTACCAGTTCTTCTTTGTTACAAGAAGAAAAAAAGGACTGAATAGTGCACTTAAATTTCTCTTTTGCATTTTCATCACTAAATTCTATAGTTACCCAGTCTAAATTTACCTTGACCAAATTTACTGCTAGGGTATTAGTACAGTACAGTAATCTTTTGATTAGTACAGTAATCTTTTAAAAGATTTCAAAAATTCAACTTTAAAAGCATACTTAGAAATCTTACAGAGCAGAAGCATATATTCTTCCAGCTGGTATTTGTGTTCACATTAGTATTAATCTCAGAATACTTTTTACTTAGATTTTCTCTATGATTGCAACTTCAACAAGAAATAATATTTAATGTCTCCATCTTAAGATGTTAACATTCAAGAAGTGTTTTTATACTCTTGAGTGTTTGCTATGGAACTTAGGTTGCCTGAAGGTCATGCTGCTGTATTTGAAGCACTGTCTTTGTAGGCTTCATTGACCTGTGTAGCCTGTCAGTGACAATACTGTCCCTGGAGGTGTCTTAAAAACTGTGTGTGTATCTTAAAAACTGGATGTTGCACTTAGGGACATGGCTGAACCATAGAAGTGGTGGACTTGGCAGTGCTGGGTTGGTAATCCTAAAAGTCTTTTCCAACCTAATTCTGTCATTCATTGATTGTATGTTATACTCAAAAGCCAGAGGAGCAGTATTTGAGTATGATGGAAATACATGTATGCAGAGTCTTATGTGTTGTGTTAGGCACTTCTTACAGTGGAGAGTTGTATTTAAATAAGGAGAATGCTCCTGATTTAATAATAGCACCAAATTGTTGCTCTCTTCAGTCCATGCTGAATTTTGCATGTAATGGGGACAAATAGTCTTTTCCTCTCTATTTTCCTATGGGGAAGGGAATGGAAAAGTGTTAGCATTATTAATTTTTTTTCCTTGTCTTTTTCAATCTTACATATCAATAATCTTTTAGAACTCATTTTGGTTACAGTTAAAGCAAAAACTAATAAGTGCAGTACTGGAATGTCTGAAAAACTTCCATGAGATGAGCTTGAGAGGGAAAATATTTATTAATTGCTATCTTTCAGGTTCTGAATGTAAGGAGCCATTAAACAAGAGACTTATGTATCACGTAATGTCAGATCATTTAATTTGCTCTTGAAATGTGTCTAGTTACTTGGGAGAGACTGCAGTGTAAGGGAAAGCAAATCCTGGAAAGTGATACAAAACTAAAAATCCTGGATAAAAGCCTTGTATTTCACCCTGTGCAAAGTTATATCTGTGATTTGATTCTAGAAGAGAAAATAAATATAGCTGTGCTCGTAAGAACTGCTCTGGGCTGTCACTTGGCTGACTGGTCAAGTATAACTGCACAGAAATGAGCATTATTTGCCTCACAGGGTTTCTTTTATTGATGACCTATCTGTGCCTCCCTCGAAAACTGAGATCAGAGCAGACCCTGGAACAGAGTCACCATGTAATTGGAACTTGCTGAGAAATGTCGTGCCCGTCGTTTGCTTGGAATAGTAGGCAGAGAATACCATAGCTCCAGGGTAGCAAAGATCACATCCAAGTTTTTCCAGCAACCTAGCCAAACCTGAAGGAGTTTACCCCTCCAGCCAATTGGCTCTTGAAAGCCTTCCAATTTCCAACTTGCTTTTCTTTAATAATCCATGTTAAAGTGTACTGGAACATGATCACAAACATTTGTTCTTGCAAGAATACTGCATGCAGCTGAGAGGCATTTTTGTTTGTGGTAGGTTAGTTGCTGCTTAAATTAGACTGAAGTATTGTAGAAAGTTACTACTGGATCTTGTGGTCTGATACTGCTGAATCGTTATGCTATGATTGTATGATGTTTGAATGACATGAGCTGAAATTTCTAGTAATGGATCTCACATCTTGGAAGTTTTAGTGTAAAAGCAGGTGCAGTTACTATTACTAGCCAGTGAAATCAGCCTATTCAATTCAGTCTTGTTTTGGCTTGAAAGTTTTGAAAATCTCTGAACAGAAAGCACCCCATTGCTTTATTTATTTAGCCCAGTGAATTATTTTAGTCCCAGTGTTTGGTGTATCCCACGGTTTGGAGACATCAATATACAGAAATCTCAAATGGAAACTTTACTGCTAGATTTAGTCATGGGGCTTTCCAAATGTAAAGTTGTATCATACCCCTTTTGCATAAAATGTGGTGCTTTAAAATAAACTCTAAGAATATGGATAATAATGGTGAGAGATAGCCTTTTTCAATCTTGTTTGTTTGCTCTGTTCTATTTTAGTCTTTGTTTTTAGCTTCATTTGACTAGAGACAGATGAGGGAGATCCTCTTAGCTGAGGTGTCCTTTTAACTCTTACTAACTCCTCAGGGAATGCTAATAACATAATAATGTTTAAGGGAATATTTTTATTATTGTACTCGTGGCTAATTGCTGTTAATAGAGGAGACCAGCCCACCAGAGTAAGAAAGAAGCAGAAAGGCGTAAGGTGTAATGAGACTTTGGGCATTTATTTCAGCAGCTTTTTCTAGGTTCAGTGTTGGGGAAGCTTATCTCCCTGTCTGTGTCTGGAGAATGCTGTTTCTGTTTCTCTTCCCACAGATGACACCAGCTCATTTCTGTGGGCTGGTACAGTGAGAGCAGGAGCACCAACTTCCCTCTTTCTGCCAGCTGGACCAATTACCCCTGAGGTGCTGCTGGTGCCCAGAGCTGGGCCATGGGCTGGGGGTGGCAGCCGTGCTGGTTCCCACCCGGATCAGGGCACACAGGGAGCCCTGCCTGGGACAGCTCCGTGACAGCTCCGTCCCCTTAGCTCAGGTCACCTGGGCTTCCCTTTCCCTTTGCTCCTGGGGCGATTGTTTCTCTGACACACTTCCTTCCTGGAAGAGTGTAGGGCTTAGATATTACTCATGGCTTGCATTCTTGTAATTGCTCGATAAGAACCTTTGTGGTGTTTTTGTTGTTTTCCACCCACTACAGGCAGTCACTGTAGTGTCAGGCTGTGGGTGGAGAAAAGATGTCAAAGAAGTAATTTGTGTAGTGCCTGGTCAGCTCAGTTTCCTCTGCAGCATGCCCTGGACAGGTCTGTTCTTGCCTCAAGTCCCTTTAAATAATTTTTAAAAATAATCTTACAGGATGAAGAAGTATAGATTAATTTAATTCTGAAGCAAGTCATTAATATGGGACACTATCTCTTTCCTAAATGGTAATAGTGGCTGTGCAGTGGCAGTGATAGCCTCTGGTCTCAGGGGCAAAGGGAAGGAAGGAGAGATTTTCACCAGGTTATTTCAGAATTGAGTAAGACTAAAACCAGCGGTTTACTCAGCTTAGACTTTATTCTGTTATCAAATCAGCATCACCATCAGCATTTGGTGGTGCAAACTTACCTGACTTTCATTGTTCCGAAGGAAGGAAATAACATCTTATTTTTCTAACAGAATAAACACATTTTCACTCCTGCTCCCCGTGCTGCAGCCCACGTGCACTGTTCGAAAAGCAGCGACTGTGTTGGTTTTTCCTGTTTGTGTCACGCAGAAGCTTTGATGTGTATTGCTCAGAAGTTAGTTGCTACAGCACCCATCCTTCATTCTCTTGTCATGCTCTCTCCTATCAGAGTAAGAATCATGAGTTGAAGAAGCAGTTGGGTTTTTTGTTAAAGTTTTGCCACAAAAGATTTAGTCTCATCCTTTACTGTTTTTATCTTGCATAATATATTCTAAGCACAAGTTTGAAAATGTACCTCTTTCTGAAGAATTGCAGCAGAGCTTGGTGCAGTTTTAGAAAGTTTACACATGTGCCACTGGGATTTGCTGAGCTTCTGTGCGTAATAATTTAAATATTGCTATTTCTGAAGATTTTATAGACCTTAGCCTTGAGGCCCCTGGGATCATCTGATCTGACCTGCATATGAATCATAAGCAAGTAACTTGCATAAGTTATTCTTAAATTGAGCCCAAATACTCATGCTGGACTAAAGCCCAAAGATGTTTGGCTGAAGCAATCTCAAAAAGGAAAACATCAAGATAAGTTGAGTGCGTGTTCCTTGGGTGTGGAGCTTCACTGCCTAATTGTCCTCCCTCTTTTGTCATCCAAGGTCATAATTAAGATCTTTCTTTCTGCTTTCATTTTCCACTGTTTTTGTTATACTGTGGGCTAGATTAGAGAAAGCTTTCAGTAGTTACCAAGTTGTATGTGAAAAGCAGTCACCTCCTAGTTTTCCTTTTTCTTCAGCTACAGTATCAAGACTCTCAATTGAAGGCATTTTCAGCAGTCTGTCACTCTTGTAGCTCACCTCTACACTCATCTAAATTTTATTCTTACTCTTTGCTCTTTAAAAAGTGCAAACTGAGACTGGTTTTTTTGGGTTTTTTTTTGTTTTTTTTTGTTTTTTTTTTGTCTCAGTAATGCTTTTTAAGATCTTGTTTTGAGATTTAAAATCTTGCCTGGGCTGTAGCCCAAGTCTGAAGCCAAACTGTTTTGCAGTTCACTTCTTTTTATGGCCATATTTGAATGTAGCTGCTGTAGCTTTAGGAATTAAGTTTCTTATAGTGTACAGGGGTGAATCTTTTTGGGGTCTTCTGGTGGTTGTCTTTAACTTCAGCACAGTTATGTACTGAATTAAGTTATATGCACAATTTACTCTTTTTTTTCCTCAGAGTGATTTTATTTTGATGTGATGCATCAAAATGGCCATTATAAAAGCTGTTAATATGGTTGCTGCTAAGCAAATAAAAGAATGCAATCTTAATTATATTTGCCTGCATTTGTAACTGATTTTGTCCAAATCCTCCAGAATTGTGTGAATTCTGTTAGACATAGGATCTCTTATTTGAAGTGTGCATGAGTCTGACTTTGCCTTGGCTTACCAAAAATTAGGTTTCATTTAAACATGCAGCTATTAGCCAATCTATAGATATAGATATGTGCCTGTGTACATGTATTTATACACACAAACCTTTGGTTCCTAATCTTTAGAAGACAAAAGCCCTGCAATTTTCATGGGATACCAGACTGTTGAGGTGTTTAGAGGGTGTGGATTATATTTTGCATAATTTAACAGTCCTTTAGTAACAAAAAAAAATAACACAAAACAAACTTTTGGGTTGAAAAGATACAGAAAAACATTGCAGTTCTGTTTAACAGAAAAGAAAGCTACAGTGAAAGATTTGGACTATCTATGAGACAACGGCCTTTTCCCTTTTGGAGTGCTGGATAACTCTTGGAAGAAGTACCCACTGTTATTCTTTCATTTGAAGGCTGTGATGAGTTACAGGGCTGACTGTTAGGAATGAAGAACATTTTTGTGCAGGTTTTGAGGCTTAAAATTCTGGCTCTCATTTTCCTCTCTTTTGTGTAATAGACTATTACTTGTGTGAGTTTAAATCTCTTTATCTCTGACTGTTCATAACAAAATGGGTAAACCTTTCCTCTTATGGCTGGTTTTCCTGGTACTTTTCAAATACTAGAAAGAACTAGTAATAACACAAAAGCAATATGAATATCCTATTTTCTTTAGGATGAAGTTAACCTTTTAATGGCTAATGCCCTTTGGCGATGAGTTACTGGCTTTAAATATTTGTGTATAATTTGATCTCTTTCTTCTGTAACGTGTTTTGTAGTGGCAGGTTTGTCAGGATTTATTGTCATATTCAAAAAGACATTTGTTTTAAAGCTGTACGATGAATTAAGACATTTCAGAACCACCAGAGACTGAAATCTTACATGTTGTGAATCATCCATTCTAATACTCAGTGTGCCAGCAGTGGTGGTCTGGAGTGATGTGCCACACGTGGCCTGTGGGATGCTTAGGTTTGCCTGACCTTTTTCCCTGGAGGAGCTGGGAGGGGCTCAGCTGCAGGTGCACACCAAGGAGAGCTTGCTTCTGCCTGCAGGACCTGTGCTGTTCATCAGAGGGGCCTGGGGAGCCAGCCCCTCTCAGCAGCATCTGTCCCCTTCTGGCCACCTTGTGCTGGGTAAAAGAGGCTTTGCCTTTCCCCATACCCATGTTCTCCTCCTCTGAGTTTTGTGCAGGCAGTTTGAGGAGGACAGATGGATGTGTTTGGTTGTCACTGTTGCTGGGGAGGATGTGAGAGCAGGGATGTGGAGAGAGGAGGATGTGTGCTGCTCTGTAGGGTTCAGTGGTGGCAAGGAGCCACAGTTGCTCCCTGGCTATGGACCATTGGCTCTGCCAAGGTAATTAAAAATCCCTGGACTGTCCTCTGCAGCTGCTGAGATGGAGTTTTGCTGGCCCTTCAGCTCCTGTCAGAAGAATAACAGTTTATCTGAGACACAGTGCTTTTTGGTAGTTCATGCTTTTTTCAGACAGACTTGTAAGTCGTCTGCTGATTTACTGTTTCTGCAAAATAGCACCTTGTAACACAGGCATCTTTGGGAGGTGCGACTTGACTGTAAGATGTGGCAATTGGTTCTCCTTTCTTTTCAGCCCTGCAAACAAACTGTGAGTCTGTACCATGTTGTTATTGTTCCTCAAGCAGATAATTATCTAGTCTTGAAGGAAAGAAGTGCTTTTCTGGCTTTCTGTGGTTTGCAAGCTGGATTCAGTTTTGTGTTCCTGATCCTGTTTTGTTGACTGAATTTGCACTGCTGTACTTTGAAATGTTTGCAGGAAAAAATATCTGTAGTGTTTAAAAAAAAAAAGGGCTTGAAAGGGCTCTTTTATATTTTTTTTCTGGTGATGTATTGAGGTGATAGAAGATGAAGAGGTTGATAAAAGATAATGTATTTTGCATTTTTAAGTACTGATTACTGTTCACATAAGGAAAAGCATCTTGAATTCAGCTTAACAATAAAAACATCCTGAAATAGAAAACAGTCTATACCAGCATTGTCTGTCCCAATGGGTGATTATTTTTTTCTTCTATATGTCTAAATAAGATGCATAGAGTAACATGAAAACATTCTAGTTCATAGTCCTTTGAAATCAGAACTGCTAAGAGTCATAAGATGACATTCTTAGGATCTTCTCCAAACTTGTCTTTGATTTCTGGGACAATCAAAATAGCTTTCCCTTGAAATCCCTAGATTCCCTTTCCTTTGAGGCATTGATGATAATGATAATAGTAATAAGACCATTTGCAACTGGTCAAGGTTTTTCCAGAAGTTGTGCTCAGGTTTCCAGCAGCATGTCAGGCTGCTCATCTCATGGGCTACAGAGGTTAAAGAGAGCATAAAAGGGAAAAATACAAACAGAAAGTACATTTGTAAAGAGGTGTGTAGTGAGGAGAAAATTGCAGGGAAGTGGAACACCTAGTAAATTATTAAATAAAAGGGCAAGGAGGGCAGAGTATGGGCATGGATGCTGAAGGAACAGGGAAAGCTGCAGATGGAAGAACTTGACCCTGGGGCAAAAAGACTTTGTTTTCTTTTCCTAAGAGCTGGGGCTTCATTTCCAGTTTTACTGAGCTTTCACAAGGATATGAAAGGGGAATGAGAGAATTGTAGAAATGTTGGGATAATTACAGAAGATAAACATATCAGTGCTCCTATGTAGTCTCACATAAATGCCTGCTTAAAATGCAAGAGAATGTGCATTTGGAGATAGAGAGAATATAAGAGATCTAAAGTTGAGAAAGCCACACTGGGAGAGCAAGGAAATGCTAAAAAATTATGTACTATTTTAGTAGCATGCTTTCTAGTGGCTATAGGCCTGTGAGCTTTAGCAAATTGGTAGTAGAGTGGGATTTGGGAACAAATAAATTCAATTGATTTTAATCTTGCTAGGGAAAATTATTCATCACATTTTGTATAATGTATGATAGATTTGAATTTGTAACTGGTAAGTATCTTTTAGGACTGGCTTGGGTTTCTTGGATTTTTTTGGGTTTAGTTTTGTAGTTGTGGGTTTGTTGTTTTTTTTTTTGGTTTTTTTTGAAGTTTTTGCAGCAAAGAGAGTGTTAATCTTTGAAAGTTCCATGTTTTTCTAATCTTGACCATATAAAACACTCTGGCCTAGATTTTACTTGTTTACATTCAGTTGCAATAACTACACTTTTTTTTAGTCATGTCTAATCTTGGAAACCTGTCTATATGTAGAGGATTGTGCATTTGTTTGTAGTGCTTAATTCTTCCATAATTACATATAACAAGCTGTGTTCCTGTGCCATGCTGTGGCTTTGGGGCATGGTGGGAAGAAAGGGATGGTAAATGGGAAATTCCTGACTTCTTGTGTACCAGCTTCTCAAGCTGCTTTATCTGTTTTAATCCAAAAGCAGCCCTTAGAACTGAAGTCTAATCCCAAATCTGTGTTGATGCAAATGATTTGTGTGCCAAAAAGAACCATTTGTGCAAAGAAGCATGAAAAAGTGGGCCTCAAGATGGATTCTGTTTTACAGGAGCTGTTTAAGTATGTAAACTTGGTGTTGTTAAGAAGAATGAGAAAATCTGTGTCTGCCATTGAATAATCATAAATGGTTTTTGTACTGTTCTTTCTTTCCAGATTTGAACATGGAATTCAACCCATCAGATCATCCACGGGCCAGTACGATATTTCTCAGTAAATCACAAACAGATGGTAGGTTACTGAATTTATTACAGTAGTTATCTCTAAACCCTTTGTTAGAATGCATGTGATAGTCCTTTAATATGTAATTGCCCCCTCTCTACCAAAAAGAGGCATTTAGAGGCATCATGTTAGAGTTTTGAGTTGTCACACCTTTAGCTAATTGTCTTGTCAGACCAGTAGTACAAATATGGATGAAGCTTAATATAATTATATTTTAAAAATATTTTCTCTAAATGCAAAATTTCTTGTGTAACTGTTTCTTAATTTTTTTTAAACTCTGAACATTAGGCTTCTGAAAAATATGTAGAAAATATTTTTTTAGAAAATGCTGGTTTATATTAGCTAAGAAGACATTACAGGGTTTCTCTGACACTGTAAATTAGTTCAGTACTAGATTTTCTTAGCAAAATAACTCCCATCCTACCCAAACATTCTGTCTTCTTCTCCTCTCTTAATGGATTTTATATAATCATGTTTGTCTGGTGTTTAGTTGGGGTTTTTTTATACATAGACAAAATGATCTCTTAAGTTAACATTGGTTAAACAAGCCTCCTGATAGACTTAGTAGAATAGAATCCATTTACTGTGGCTCTTTTGTTCCCTGTTGGACATGTATGATATGTTGGTTTAGAAATAAATGAATAATGGATACAAAACACATTATTTTCTAGCAGGACTTTCAAAGCAGTTCCTGCATTTTAATTCTGACTGTTTAGTGTGAATTCTTTGTCCTCCTTTCTGCTGCCTATAAATGCTGCTTTTGATGTACATAGTAAATTGCAGTGTCAAACACATCACTTGAAAAATAATGTAGTTTTCACTTACTGTATATTTTTTGCTAGTTTTTGAGCATGACTAGAACAAAGAGGATATACATTTAGACCCTAATTGAAGAGTTGATTATGTGAGTACCTCCTTTGACCTTGAGATTGTCCTGAATTCAGCCCTGGTTCTGTCAATGACTCATTATATGGGTTTGGATTCCATTTACCATACTAATGTAGTTTGGTAGTCTGGCAAATGAATATGGTAGTATTTCCATAATTGTATTATGAGGATTGATGTCTGTTTTATAGTGAATTTGCTGTGTTTTGAAACTATCTAATCCCATATGGATGCTACTTGTTTCTTGTTACAGCTTATTGAAAGAAAGGGCAAAATAGACCCAAGTTCAACAACTAAAATTTTGCCCAGACTGGATGATTAGTCTTACTTGTAATATGAGCAGTTAATTTATTGGAATATGGAGTTAATTTTAAGCATTTTATAAAAATCTAGAGTTGGTCTATGAAGCTTTGTTCTAGTTTAAGTAATGTGAAGAACATATTTTTGAGTAAGAACAATGCATTTAGTGAAACGTTATAGAAATGTTATCAATGGGAGTTAAGATCTGTTCAGCTGTCCTTGATACATTGGAAAAAATACAAAGGCTATTTTTTTTTGTGTAAAAATAAAAAGGTTCTGCAAACATTTATCTACTGATGCATTGCCAAGAGCCATCGTGTTCTGGTGAGACAGTTCCCAGTACTAAGCATTTTGCTTGGCTGTACTTTGGGCCCCTTGTTGAACCAAGTGAGCTGTAGGAGTTACCACACTGTTGAAGGATGTTGCCTAACCAAAATGCAATAAAGTGCTTGTTAAGTGGAAAATAGGTGGATTTTCTTAGGGCAGGTACGGTTGTAATCTGACAGTTTGCTGTGGAATCTAAGAGACCCCCAAGACTTCTTCAGATGATGTAGAAGAGGAGAGCTGAGCTGGCTGTGTTGAAAACACCTGACTTGGGCAAATAACTGCTCCATTACTTGAATGGTATTGGGCTGGTAAACTTTCCTGTTGACTGTAAGCGAAAATATTTCTGTAGATGAGACCTGTGGACATTTAAAATACACTTTATACAATACACAAAGGGCCGAGTGGCATCAGGATTCAGGCTTTCATCCAGGATCTGGCTCTGGCTGTGAGCATGCAGCTCATGGTTTTACAGTGGGAAATGGCCAAGTCCATCACTAGATGCTAGAGTGACTTGGCAATGTTACCTTCAGACAGTTCCATATTTGGCTTTCTGATAGCCCTGTGCTCTTTGAGCCTTGCTGGTAATCTTACAGCATTCTCCTGGCATAGGAGCTGTGCTTGACCTGCTTTTGATCAACATGTGAGCAGAGAGCAACAAATAAAATCCTGGTTTATTACGTGGTCTCTAATTGTCTTTGTTCTGTGGAGCCTGGATGTCATGCTAAGCATGTAAATTGTCCTGCCCCTCTTCGTCAGTAGTCTGAATGAATCCTTAATTACCTGAGCATTCAATGTATCTGTAGAAAAGTTAAAGTCGCAATAAATATTAATTTGATTCCTAGCTAGAGGAGCTTTTCTAAATGTTTCCATCTCTTTTGGGAATTCTCTAGGTGCTGAATCATATATTTGGAATTCTTCCTATTTAGAAAGCTGGTACAGAATATTGCCTGTTATGTTTTTAACTTCTGTGAGTGCTTCATGCAAGTTCTCCCTCATTTGCTGAGCTTGGCCAGTGAGCTGTGGGTGACTGGAAACCCATGCCCTATGTAGTGTGTGGCTGTGATTAACTCAGGGTTTCCAAACAGCACTTCAACAATATAACTGCCTTTTCTTCATGGTAGCAAGAAGGCAACGTTTGCCCCTCCAGGGTGCTGGTAATGGTGTTTTGTGTCAGTGGGTTCCAGGTTTGCCCCCCTCCTAACTTAGATTGGGCTTTACAAATTCAATGTACTTGCTAAATTTTGCAGTATCAGTGCAACAATGGGCTTCAGACAAAAAAAAAGATTTTCAAATTGTATCTATATAGGCAGATAGAAGTGGAGTAAACTGCTTTTAGTCTTTAATGTTAGCTGGGACCAGTCTTCTCAATTAAAACAAAAATAGATGAGTTACCAACAATGGTTGGTAATTTCAACTTCCAAAATGCAAGATGTTCTTATAGTTGTAATCCTCAAGAATTTTGTTTTCGATCCTGATATGCTTAACATTAAAATAAGTCTACAGAAATGGCACAGTGAAAGTTTTTATTACAGCTCAATGAAAAATACATATATGCATACATGTACACACAGGTGCTTCGGTGTGTATTTCCTCACTCCTTTTTAATTTCAGGATACTTTCCTCCTGTTGCAAAAGCTCAACAATAACAGTTGAAAGCGCCTGCAGCAATAGGAACAGGTCATCGACCGTAGGATGAGGAAAACTGAGACAATTTGGCAGCATCTCAGGCTCCACTTGAAGAGTTCCATTGCAGCTTTGAAGTTTTATACTGTTTAAAAAAAAGTAGAAGTTCAATTGTTTAAACTGACTCCAAATTTGTTCAGCTTCACATCATCAAAACCCCATGCCTGAAACCCAAAATCCTGGAGTTGCAGTTAGGAGTTTATGCTGCAAAGTGTTAGTTAATTCTAACATGATGGTCTGGCCTGCTGCAGAGTTGTGTGAGCAGCAAAGCATGTTTAAACTGACTAAGGCAAGTGATGGAATTACCTCTTTACAGTCAATTTGCCTTGTGAAACAATTGGCTTCCCCTTGTTTAGAGTGGGGATTGTGATTACAAAAGAGAATGGTTGTGACAGAATGGGTTTCTGCTCTGCCTCACTCCCCACTGGCATGTGTTCTGGGGAGATTTGAGCCTTACACTATGGCAGAGTGAGCCACAAGCACAGAAAGAAGCAGCTGCCTTCCTGTAGTGCCTCACCTGAGAGGCCAGGCTAACTGAATTTCTGTTATATGGGGAGATAGGGCAAGGAGGTCAGCATGGTGCTTGCGAAGATGTGCACAAGAAGTGCTTGAGCAGGCAAAAAGGAGGGGTGTGTATAAATATCTTAACATTCTTCTGGAGACTGGAAATAGCAAATGGGATTGAGGTGTGAGTGATATTCTCGCTTTGGATAGTAGAGGATTGTACCTTCATGGGGAATGGAATAATGGATACAAATACAGAAGAAAGCAACTAAGGAGAATGAAGGTCATTAAAACAGAATTTGGAGTATATGTGCAGGCTGTCTTTGTAGGATTTGACGAACTTCAAATGTGGTATATTTATTTGTGATTTTAACTGTTAAATACTCAACTGTGTTCAAAATTTTACAGTTAATAGGTGTTAACTTTGAAATAAGTACTATATTAGGTTTGCACACAGCTTATCAGAATTGTTTAGTGCCTGTACATTGCAATACGTGATACTAGACAAATACTTTGGCTGTTCTTAGGAGTACCTTCCATCATTTTGTTGTTCCCCTGTTGATGTCTTATGTGTTCTGCTGGTTATAAATGCAGTGTGTGGAACTTTAGTGTAGTGCAGTGTTTTCAAGCATTTTAACAATTTACTAGATCATCAGAATTTTTCTGCTGTTCCTGTTTAATTCTGTTTCTTATACAATGTCCCTAATTGTGGATCTGAGCATATTCTAAGTGACATGGCTAACATCTGTCATGTGTGATTCTCCTTTCTGCTCCCTGGGAGGAAAATTATGTAAGGATTTTTCAAAGTTTTTTCCTATTTTTTTATTTTCATTTTATGTTTGCATTAAACACAATTATTTCACAGTATTCACACATGCAGCCTTGTTTATGTGAGATTGCTTGCTTATAATAAATCACAGATAATAGCTTCTCATCCAACAGGGAATGGACAGGCTATCCCACCATTGTGAACACTCTTATTTTGCTAAGTGCATTGGGTTGCATAGCTTTCAAATCATGCACCAAAGTGCATTTAATCACCTACAGCATGAAACCATTATTATTTTAATTCTGCAGTTTGATTTATGTGTTAGTTGCCTTCAGAGCTGTATCCTAAATGCTGTGGTATTTTCACTGAACAGAGCTCTGCAGGCTCTCTACGGGGTGAGTTAATTGGGGAAGTGCTTTAAAAAATAAAATAGAGTATATATAATCAGCTGTAATAAGCATTTGCCTGACAATTAAGACTTTAAGGCCTCAATCTCCCTTTTTGTTGCTATTTACTTTCTGACTGTTTTGGCTAATTGTGGCTTTGACTTGCAACCATTGCTTGTGGTGACTGGTTCATACTCACCAAGGAAATATATTTTCATTGGTACATCCAGCATGAGTAATAGTTTCAGGCTTACACCTCATCATTCTAGAAGGCAGTGGTGTAATCCATACAGTTCCAAGGCTTCTCTGTGGGAGTTAATGCCCAGTAAGCTGTGATGAGAATTTGCTAACTCCATGGTGTAGCTGTTTAGGTGCTTTCATACCTGCAAAGTAGTGTAGGCCACTTTGCAGCAAGGTACCTTGGATGAAGGCACTGGTGGCTCAGGAGTACCCACACAGAGAACTGGGGAAGAATGGCCAAGCCACTGCTACCTTGGACTGCAGTTTACTGCATATTAGCTTGCCCATGTGGACCAGCACCTGGTGAAGTATCCAAATGGATCAGAATTTTAACCCATCACCACACTAGTGAGCATAAATGCCTTTATGCATACAGATATATGTTCCTTCTGTGTTTGCTGTATAAATATACTTGGTTAGTGCAAAAGCAATTGTAATGTTGCACGTAGATAGTCTCCTGTTCTTTTTATTGTAAATGGTGTATAAGAAGCTTAATCAGGAAAAATAGTCATGTAATATTTCTATCATATTTTGTGTTTTTGCAGTGAGAGAAAAACGCAAGAGTCTCTATATAAACCACGTAAGTGAAAATGCCTCGCTATGCAGCTTTCTCCTTGTTGTCTATATTATACAGTAAATGAGAGTTATCACACATGATTTCCACGTCGCTGAGAGGGTGCTGATGCTTCACATGTTTGTTCTGCGTCAGGATCCTGACAATAGCCTTGACTATTGAGTTAGTTAGGAAGGAATGTGTTGGTTTGGAGACAGTATTATGCTCACCACCAGTGTACATAGGTAACTGGTATCTGGGAAAAAGAGCTGCACATATTGGTATGATTTTTAAAATTACTACAGAAACTCTTGAAACTTTAGATTACATTTGCAAGTTTGTATTGGCAGGGAACTACAGCACTGGATATTTGCACAGTTGTTCTGAAGTGTTGATGCAAGGTAAATGTGAATTGACATGTGCTACATGCTGAGTACAAAGACGGGGGCTTGATATGCTTATGTACCCTGGGCATTTTTCAATTTGGTTCTCTTCTGTTTGAATCAAATTCTCAGTGAAGCTGAGAGCAAATACCCTGTAGCCTGCTTTGGGTACAGGACCAGGTTTTCCCCTCAGTTAGTATTGTTTGTACTGCTGAAACACCTGGAACCAGTATGGTTCCAAGTATGTGAAGCCTTGTGCTGAAATATGCAGAGTCATGGCTCAGTAAAATTGAGAAGGGAAAGAACTAATTGTCTACCAAATGCTATTTGCCTTTAAGGTGAATGGGGAGAAGCTCTCAAGTTTTTCTCTATCTGGAAATAGAAGCTGTTATTTCATTTTTATGACGCTACAGCTGCTGAAACAAACAGATGTGGTTTATACCCACTTCATCTCTTTGTGCTGAAGTCAACAGTTGTCTAGCTCCAGATAAACTGGATTGAGGCACAAATGCAAGTGGATTCAGCTGAATACTGAAGTGGGGCTACTAATTGTGATTCACTCCAGGGCTCACACCTGCAGAAAGGGAGGGAGCCACGAGGGCAGGAATGAACTGCTGTGTGGGGTGAGAGGGCTGGACTGCTTCATTTGTTGATAGAACTGGTTGGGGTTGAGTATTTCTAAAACTACTGCATGGCTTCCAAAGCAAGCTGAGATTTTCAGTTTCCCTAGAGTTAAGATTCTGAGAAGTCATGGGATACTGTGAGACTTACAAAACCCTTAAAGTTGCCCTCACTAGATTAGCATGTGTTCTTGGTCCTCATCTTCTGTTCCCCTATAAAACATTCCCATTGTTTATAGTGCATGTGAGGGTAGTTTGCAGTGCAGTTGTCTTGTTATAAAATTACTTGGAAAGCCAGTGTACTGGGTTCCTGTAAATTTAATAATGTGTACTCAGTACCATTCATTTCATTTGTAAAATGAACCATTTCATATGTAAAAATTGTGTTGTGAGTTCTGATTCCTCCAGCAGATTAACAAAGATTACAGATGCTGCTGGAAGCACCCTATTGCAAACCCTGCTATAAAGTGTTTTTAGGTTAGGCTGGACATATTGCAGAAAAGAAAAGGGTGGTCATATCACTGGGGAGTTTTGTTGAAGGGAGCTCATTGTAGCAGCATATGCAGTTGATGTGCTAAGTGCTCTACTTCTTCTTAATTTGTTTTGTTTCCCCCCCTCCCCAAGTACCATTCAAAGTATTGGCTGAGGTTGCAGTAATGTAAATTTCCCTCAGTGGTTTACTGCTACTTTAAGTCTGACTTCTTTGTACTTATAAAGTACTTCTTCTGAACTACAAAGCTAAAAATAACCTTTATGAAGCTGAAGTCCTTATCATGTCTGTCTTATCTGTCTTTACAGGTCAGTTAAATTTTTTAGGCAATACTTATAGATAAACTGTATTTTCAAACAAGTCCTGTAATATTTTAAGTTGTTCCTTCAGCACACCTGTGAGTGTTCATTCAGCACCTCCTAAATCTTCAGTGTGCTAAACCTGATGTACAAACTGGGTGATCATTTTTGGGAGGGTAGCTGTGACTTGTAACTGGAAGCTGTGTTTAGATTTTCAGACTGCAGGAAACCAAGATGGTTTTTCTAGACCACCTTTTTGGAAGAAATTGAAAGAATTAGTTACATTTAACAGTTGTATGTGACAAATGATGGGTTTTATTTACATGGTACAATGGTTTATTATGTACCCTATTGACTGATTAGTGCTTTTCCACTGTTTCTCAGTGTGTGCTAACAGGAGCTATTGCTGCTCGTCTGTTTCCCTGTTGATGTGGAGTGCTGGGTCCCCACATCTGCTCTGGAGGAAACATTCCAGAGGACATAAATTCTGAAGTGTTACTTTGTCTTTTTTTAAGAGAACTCCTCGCCATAATGCAGCACTTTTTTCTTTTGTGGTTTTTCCATGATGTCATCTTTTCTGTTGTTGTTTTTCATGCTTATTCTCCTTTTGTGATAAATAACCAAGATGAGCAACAAAATATTTTTATCTTTTTGTGCAGTATCTGCATAACTGGTTATTTTGCAGGCAGAATTGAATTTCTCCCAAGTGATATGGGGGACTGGTTAGAAAGAGAAGTGTCAAGAAAAGCTGTGCTTTTTTTTTTTTAACTGCTTGCCAAATTCTGTGTAGTAACAGATGAGAACAGTAATTTTTACAAATGTCGTTTTGAAATATTACTTATGAAAAAAAATTAGTATTGACTCTTCCTCATTTAAAAATGCACTTTCTTAGCATGATCACACCACTGTTCTTTTCCTTTCTCACTTGCTTTTGTTTATAGGATATTTTATTTGGCTGAATAGTTTCCTGTGATCCCCAAACACAAATGGTGGGTTCCTGCTTTCATTTGTTACACTTTGTCAAGGGCTGCCAGTTGCCATGTTTCAGATTCACCTTTTCAGTAGGTGTGCTGGAAGAAGCCAGCAGCTGTTCTTTTTTTTTGGGGTGGGGAAAGAATGAAAGGAGGGAGTGACAGAGTGCTGTGGAGGAGCTGCCATCTCTCAGTCTTCCCACGGAGCCGAAGGAGATGGATGATGGGTTGGGAATGGTGCTGGAAGCTCCCTACCTCCAATGCACCTGACCTGTTTGCTTTCTTCCAGCCTGTTTTAATTCCTAAGCAGTTGCAGGAGACTCTACTTCTCTCTCCCATTGCACTGGCAGTCACTGGTTTTTGTTGTTTTATGGGTTTTTTATGCTGCCTTGGTGTGCACATGTCTTTTAATCTGCTTAGTCAAGCTGCTGAGAGGGATGAAGATGCAGACTGAGATAGGGGCGTTTCCCTTCTCAGAGACCATTGCATCAGTGTCTCTGCCTGTACAAGGAAAGCAAACAGGAAGACAGACACGTTTTGTGTTTTAGAGGAGGTGGTGGAGAAAGAGTGAGTCTTTTACTATTATGGCAGTAGGTAGTTCTTTTTACTGTGTTTTTTATAGAGGAAAGGAGCAGGGTGAGGGGAGTAAAAAGGTTGTTTTCTCTTTCAAGTTTTTCTAGAAATTTTCCCTTTCAGACAAGGAGAAAATGCTCTGTTAGCCCAAGTAATTACTTCTCTTCTAGGCAAGGTACACTCATAAAATGAATTTTTGTTTATAAGCAGTAATATGCTTAAAAGTAAGGGATATTTTTCACATATTGATGTATTTCTGAAGGAAGATAAAGGGTAGGAAAAGGGAAAGAAAATAAAAGGAAGTAATGTCTCACTTTTGCATATTTTTTATTCTGGAAAATCTTTGCCAGCCTTGTAGCAACAGCATCCTTTCATCATTGTCTTTTTTAGGGATCTGGACATAGCTTCCACTGTCTGCTACCTGGCAACTGGATGTTCAAATTCCAGCAAACTAATACTGGTTTTATCATTCCAAGTAGAAAAGTTAACATCTGTGTATAGACCAGAATTTTTTTTTCATCATCCTGGGGAAAAGTTACTGGGCAACACTCATGTCACAGTCCTGGTCTTTGTAAGTGACCCTGTGGTGATTCACACCAGGGGAAGCTTCTCTCCAGACACAGTACTGGGGTCTTGCAGATAACAGTTGGGTCTTTGGCTGTATGTGGTGAGGCAAGAACAATTTCTGTGAGCCTTTTTGCATGCTTGGAATGTTGTATAGCACTTATTCCTATGTAGCTCCCAAATTTTCTTGTCAGATTGAATAAAGAGGCTGTTCTGCTTCCCTGTTGTAAAACTACTGGACATGTGACTGATAATCAAACACTCTCAACTAGTGATTAATGAATAAATAAGATACATGCTGAAATGGGAACGTAGCCTGAAAAGTAGTTTAATCTGTGAAAGCAAAGCACAACATAAACTCTGAAATGTTGTTTTCCAGTGGACTGCCTGAGGCTGGCTATTGTAAAGGCTTATAATTGCTGTCCAAATTCCTTAAGCTATTTTAATTGACATTCCTTACTTGAAGAGAAGAACAAGATAAACTGAAAGATAGATTAGAGGCTTCTCAGGTGCTCTTGAAGTTCTCCTAAAGATTGCTTAATGTGGTCTTTACTCCTCTTCATTGCACAACCACAAAAAAAGCAGGTCTAGAGGGGACCTTTATAGGCCACCTGGTCCATTTAGCAGGTTCCCTACACTGATGCCATTCCTAATAGATGCAGCTTAAGATTCTTTCCAGGCATCTAGTAAGTTAAAATTAACAGGTTTTCTTTAATGGCTTACCTAAACTTACTGTTTGAAATGTATTTTTCTGAAGTCTTTTAGTTAGCTTCTTTTCCTGTCTTCTAGGGTGAAGAGTTTTACCTCTCCTGGTTTTACCTCAAGGCACTAGGTTATATGAAGTGATAAACTTTTTTACGGGGAGAAACAAAAGCTGACTTTTGAGTTAGAATGAGAACATGCAGGACAGTTCTTTTACAAGGGGCTGTGTAATATTTGCTTTGCTGGGAATGTAATGAAGTCCCTCTGGTGAAATTGCACAACGGTAGCAATTACACGCTTTGTAAATATAAGCCTTTGAGCTGATTTTAACAGTCAAAGAAATATTTAATCTTACATGTTTGTAAAGCAGGGTGCTTTATCAGTGGTTAAATAGCGCCTGCATGTGCTGCAGAGGAGTTTGCTGGTGGTTGCTGAGCCCCTCAGGAGCTCAGTGGTTTGCTGACATAATTTTCTGTAGTTGACATGAGTAAGGATGAGCTTTGAGAGCCAAAAACTTGCAAGTACAGATCTAGCCTAGGCTAAGCTAGTTTTGGACATTATCAAACACTGGTGAAACGTCAGCTGAGGACAAAGTTGAATCATGTGGAACAAGGGGTATTACTTAAGAGTAGTTGGACTGGATTTTTTTTCTAATTGTAGTTGTTGGCAGAGGAAGATGAACATCAAGAAGTGCAGTTTCCTATTACCTTTGTTCTGGTGAACAAAAGTGTATCTACACCAAAGGTAGACAATTTGTGTTGACATTATGCAAGAAGAAATTAAGTGCAGAGCTTTGCAGAGCCATGCAGAGAATTGTGTTGCATGGTTTGCTTGATTTGGGAAGCCCTTTGTTGACCTGTAAAATCATGTTCCTTCTGTGAAAAATGTTGTCAAAACTAAATCATGTCCTGAAGCAACAGAAGATCCTCAAGATAGGAACCTCCCTTTTCCAAGTCAGAAGCAGTCCTGTTATTTTTGCTTACTGTTTTAATTTGGCTTCATGTGCACTTTTACATGCCAGTTTTGGCTTTTAGCATCTTGGCCAGCCTCTACTGCCTGGAAGCTAATGGGCATGTCTGCACAGACGGGTGCGAGCAAGCCTCAGTTTTTCCATGGGGGAAAATGTTATTTAATAGGACCTTTTAAAACCATGCAGTGACTTACACCTGGTTCACAGGAAGTAGAGAAACTACTATCATTGTTTAGTACAGAAGCTCCAAATTATCTTTTGATAGACAAGTGCAAAAGAACACTGGAAAAGGCTGAAGCTGCTTTGCCAAGCTGGAAGCTGACTGGCTGAGGGCCAACACTGGTACAAAAGCTGTATAGCTTCATTAGGGGAGTGTTGTGCCCAAACAAATGAATCCTGCTGAGCATCAGGTCAGACAGCCACCCTAGTGCTGCTGAAGAGGCCAGAGCTGACCCTTCTGGTCAATTCTGAGTGTGGGTTTTGGGCAACATGCACCATCCATTAGATGTTTCTACACAAAACCCCTCTGAAGTGCCTACTTTAACAGAAGAAATAGTAGCATTTCTTCTTTCCCCACAAATTTAGATTTAATTTCTAAGTGATGCTTCCTCAGAGAAATTGACTCTTTTTGTACATTCTCATTGTGAAAAAGTTAGGAATTCCTTGTGATCCCTTTCAAAGCAGGTACCTAGAATCAATTCTGCAGTGTTTGTATGATTTTGGTGGCAAACCAAGCCATTAGATTTCTGATAAAATATTTTTATGTAAACTTCAAGTAAAAACCTGTAGTTCAAACATCTTAAAACACACAGGATTTGGAAACTTGGAAAGTATCAGAATGAAGCTGGAAGAAAATAAACCAGTGATATTTGCTTAGTACTTGCTGTGCAAGGGGAAAAAACTGCTAAGTCTCAAGAGCTAGGAACATCTGCATTATTGGAAACTGAACATTGATCTCTCGGGGCTTTTTCTGTATCACATTCAAAAACTTAGCAAGTTATAAAGCAGAGTTTTCTGTTCTACACCTTTTCCTGTTAAGAAAGAAAATCCACACCTGTTTCGTATTCATTGTGACCTATAATGTCAGCATTTCTTAGTGAATGTCTTTGGTTGAAATGAGAAAAATAACAACTGCTTCTGGAGTAAAGAGCCACAAATCCTCTCCACCAAATGGTAGAATATTGGTCCAGAGTTCATCTCAAGAGCTTGCTCAGTCTGATTTCTTGTCCAGGAGCAGAAGCCTGCATCTAAGCTATTCCTGACCTATGTTTGTTTTATCTCTTCTTTACAACTTTCAGTGATGGAGATTCTGTCACTACTCAAGTCATTTAAGCTATTACTGCTATTAGAAAAAGATTGGGCTTTGGGTGTTTTTGCCATTGCCTCTTCCCCCACTTTCATGTCCAATCTTCATTTTCCATGGTTTAATATAAGCCTGCTCTTTCTTACCCGTCCAAAAGGGTCATGGAGAACAATGTCCTCTTCTTTGTAACTCCCTTCAACATGACTTTAAGGCCATTGTTTTTGCTTTGTTCCTGGAGGAAACATTTCCAGGCTGCCAGCTGTCCCTTGTAAATCAGGTGTTTTCACATCTCTGACTGATGTTGCTTCTCTGTTCTCCAGACTCTCTGAAATAAATTCATCTTTCTTGAAATACAGTGTCCAAAACTGGACATAAAATTCCAGTGGAGCTGAGTGGAAGAGTGCTCTACTCTGTTGCATACATGGTAACTCTAAAAATTCTATTGATATATTGCATTTTTTAAAGAAAAATGTCCTCTGCAAGTTAATGTCAGCTGCAAATTCAATAAGAAATACTTTGATACTGTGATCAAAGTTATTGCTCAGTATTTTATGTGGAGTTGACTGGACTTCTATGGAATGTCCCTTACTTCAGCCTTCCAGTTTGAAAGTGATCCCTGGCTGACCAGAATATAATTTCCCAAGTAGTTTTTATCTGTTTTTACCTGCCATGTTTTCCTTGGTTTGCCCTTTGGGAATTTTATGTGGGATGAAGTTGGAAGTCTTGCTGAAGGTGAGAGGCATCTCAGCTTGGGTACAGAAATAGTACTGCAGCTCCTGAAAATACAGGTAAAGGGAATCCCACTTCATATCAGTGAGGTGCTTTGAATTACTAAATGTTTGTAATAGCAGAGGTTGTCAAGGCTTCACATGTGTCCTATGCTCATTTTTGCATATGAAGGTTTACAAAAGGAGGTGTACCAGTCTGTCCTTTTCCCTGTGCCAGCCTTATGGTGGGATAGAACTTGAAAAGGATCTCATTAGATGATTTGACTAATTTCTCCAAAAGCTCTGTAGTAATTCTCAGCTCTTTTTTTCTTAATTAGAGCCTCTTTGACTTGTCTAAATGGGAGCATTTTTGTGGTCAGCTGTGATGAATTTGAAATACAGAGGTGTTAAGCTCTTATATAATTTTGGTCATGGACTTATTCTATTGAAATGGACACAGAAGGGGGTTTGTCTATAGGACAGTGCTGAATACTGAGCTGATGCCCAGCAACCTCTTTTTTCCTTTGCAAGGATGGAGAACGTTCCTGTGCAGCATTTTTGGAGGCTCAGAAAAGTCTGTTTGGCTGAACTGTGGAACTTCAGATGTCTCCCAGCTTAGTCAAGATAAAATATGAAACTAAGGGTGCTTTCCAGCAATTGGAAAAGGCAGAAAATCTGTTACCTGCTGCATCTTATGCTGCAGTTGGACATCAGAGTAGAAGCTGGGAATGTTGATCTCCTGACAGGTCAGGTATTCACATGGCACAGGTGTGTGTATATTTACCCAGGGGTGTAGGTTTGTACTTAGCACCGTTGTTCTGACTAGAGAGGTGCTCCTTCCTGCCAAGTTGTGAACAGAAAGTGAGGCATGAGACACCACGTATTTTCCTGAGGTGTGAAAAGTTCCAAGCCTAATGAAGTGTGATGTGGGCTGAAAATCCAAGAAGAGTTCTGTAATGTGGTAGTTTCGAAAATAAGGTGCATTGCTCTAATTATTGATGTATGTCAAATGTTAGAGTGCTGTTTACATAAGAAAATTTAAATCTGATAGTGGTGTTGCTACAGAGTTATTTTCTGGTTTTTTTAATTGTGCTTCCCTTGAATGAATCTGGTATATTTATCTTAAATTTTATCTAAACCTTTAAAGCATGTTGACACTTATTATGCAGGAAGAAAACTTTCCGTGTGTTGGGGTTTTTTTTAATAACAATACTGAGATGTGTGTACATCTCCCTTTTTTCCCCCAGCCACTAGAGTTTCGTTTTTGTTGTTTTTAAGTTGCTTTGCTTTTATCATGCCTGTGGATGTTACTCAACAGACTAATGCAGATATTTAAACTAAACTGTGGTAGAATAAGAGCTATGAATCACCAGTCCCCTAGTAATTCTCTCTGTGTGCATCAGTGCTAGATAATAAATTTTGTGGCATCAATATTCACAGTACTTCTAGTTTTTCTCTTTCTTGCTTAGCATACAATAGCTTGGAAGGGAGATGCATTGTCAGCTCTCAAAGTATTACAAAGTAACTTTCCAAAGTCTTAAAGGATTTTTGAAAAGGGGTATTTTTCATTTTCTCAGAAAACCTTTTCACTTCCAAGAAAAGCAGTTCAGCCAACAATTTTATTGGTCAAGTGAAGGACCTTGATAGAATTTGTTGTAAGCTTTCAGATAATTTGAACGTAATGTTTCTACAATTGTGGCAGCTTCAGAAAATGTTGGGTTTTTTTCAATTAACAGGAGACTTTGTGTGGTTTTTCACTCATAGCTGTGAAATACAGAAATATGACTTAGATGTGTGTAGGTTGTACCTGGAGTCTGTCTGTCTGTGTAGTGAATGCTGTTAAGAAGTCAGCTGCCTCTGGGAAGTGGAGCACTGGTGAGCTGATGTAATCATATCTGTTTTGGAAACTGGGCAGGGGAAGATGTACTGAGGTAGGGGTCACAGGACTGTATCCTGGATACTCAGTTGCTCTGAGTTGGTAGATACCTGTGAATTCTGCTGATGGTATTGACATTGGTCTCTCCACTGAAACAGTGGAAACAACATTAATTGTAAGATGAATTAAAATTTCCATGCTGATAGCCAACTGAATTTTAAACCTATTCTGTTGTGAGTTAAATGTGTAATTTGTCTGATCTTCACTTTCTTGGCGTAGGTTCTTGGTCAAATTATTTGCTAGTGTAGATGGAATAAGCAAAGATGGAATTCAGAGAGGATTAAGGACTGTGATAGCTATTAGCCGATGTGATTGAAACTGTTCTCTTTAGCTTGCTGGAGTGCTGGCTACTCTAAACAGCTGATGGAGAAACTCTCTCAGCAAAAAATGTTTAGAAATAAATAGAGTTCTCAAATACCAGTTTTTTGGCTGAATTTTCCAGTGTTTTTCTATGGCAGTGCAGAAGAAGGATTGAAATATACTGAAAACCTTTTCTATTAAGAGATGATTTTTTGAATTTGCTTATACTCTTTGCTTCTGTCCTTTGATCAGTTTTCTTCCTTTCCGATAAAATCTATTATTGATGAACTATTTTTTGTGAATTCTCCTTATTGATTTAGTAGTTCTAATGTAAAGACCTCTTTCCCCTACTTCATTGTCTTAGGAGCTTTATTGAGGGTTTAAAATTTTTTTTTTCTGCAAGCATGGTCTTACATCTGTTGCTAAACCAGTCTTCATTGCTAACACAATTTCTTTTTCACTCTTCCATTTACTCTTTTGGAATGAGGACAGAAATATGTCTTATTCATCTTTGCTTTCCAAGTGTTTGAATGTATTTGAGTAAGCCTGCAGAAGAATTTTTGCACAGTTTTGGGGAAGGAGGGACGCAGGGGATTTGGGACTTGAAAGCATTAGCAAGTCTCAGGCAGAGATTTTTGTGACTTTTGCTCTGTTAATTATTTCTGAACTTTCTGAACTGCTTCCAAATGTGATCACATTACTGTGTGCGTCATTGTGAGAGACAGAAATTTGTCTTTTTTAAATTCTTACATTTCCCCCCAAAAATGCTTTGGTATTACATAATTGCCATTGTTCTTTTGCATGTTTTTCATAGCATCCTCCTGGGCAGTTGAGAAGGAAGTACAGTTCCTGCTCCACTATTTTCCTGGATGACAGCACAGTCAGTCAACCAAACCTCAAGTATACCATCAAATGGTGGGTTTCACAATTTATTTATTTTTGCTAGCACTTACATTTTATGTGTGTATGTAGGTATGCATATTTCTGAACCATTACTAAGCAAGCTTCAAAGGTTTTAGTTTTTGAAGTAATAAATTCATTTAATCAGTCATGCTCCAAATTTACTGGGTGATGTCTCAGATGAGCATTTTAAGTTTCACATTTTTTACATTTGGAGAGAAGTGAATTGATATTTGTAGAGTACTGTTTTTTACATTTTGTACAGTAAGGGGAAAATAGAGACCAAATGCTCAGGCATTTTATGCTCTTTGTTAATGGTTGCTGATAGACTCTCTTGAGTTGCAGAAGTGTTTACATGAGAGACAAATCTTTTCAGGCTGACACATCCAAAGGAGTTTGTAATGTTGGTCACTAAGACAGTCCTTAATTTTTCTGTTAAAGGAAAAGAGGGGAGAGGAGAAAGGCTGTGTTTTAAACTGATGCCTGATTCCTCATTTCTGCCAGGAATGTAGTCTTGCTTTTCTTCAGGTTTCTGTCACTAGTAACTTAAAAATAGCTCTTATTAACACTTGAAAAAGGTTTTGCATTTCTGAGGTGTTCGGGCTTTTTTCCTCCTTGAATCTCATACTCTTCTGCTCTAAAATTCTTTGTATGCAGAATGAGTGCAGCCTTTTGGGTGGATTTGGATCTCTTTTTGCATTAGAAGTGCTGTGGCTCATGGGAAGAAGAGATGGGTTCAGGTGCAGCAGCCAAGAAGCATTTTCAGGACACAGAAGGACGAGCTGGTGGTGGAGAAAAGGATGATGTGTTTGGGAGAGACTCAGATGCATGGTGGAGGGCAGAGTTGTGGGGAGCAGAAGAGCTGGAAGAGCCAGTGCTGGGATGGGGCAGGAGTCGTGCAGGGCTGAGGCCAGGCTGCCAGCATGGGAAGGGCTGGAAGCTGCAAGGGCTCAGAGGGCTTGGAAAGGGACAGCAGAGAGTGAGAAACTGAACTCTGGTGCACAAAGTCTCTGCATCTTCTGTCTGGCTGCACATTTAACAGGTTGAAGGGTGAGGAGATGGTAGGATTATTGCTTTTGTACTACAGTTCAACTTTTTCCTCTCACCTTGCAGTGTCTGCAGGAAAATAACTATTGCACATAAGTAAATCTAAGAGGAAGGCATTTTGCTCAGCTCATTTATCTCTTCTAGGTCATGTTATGCACTGGTGTGTTTAAAATATTACTGTATCCACTGCAGCATCTGCAGCAGTCAGGGTGGCTGGGGTAGGGTGATGGAAAGCTCCATAATCATAATTTCTGCATTCTTAGTGCCAGCTGAACCAGTGTATGAAAGGTAGAATGAAACTTGGATTAGTTACTCTATTACAGCCCTGAGAGACTTTCAGATTCTGATACAGATTTCTAAATAGTAAATATTTTCTAAACTTAATTTGACATTTTGTTACAAAGGCAACCATATGGGCACGGAGCAATGCTGTGCACGTAGATTCTTGCGTCTGCTTTCATAAAGTGAACTGGACCTGCAAGTGTGTCCCTAGGGGCATAATTTAAAATTAAATTTTAGGATTAATTTGTTTTGTGAATATCCTTCTGTCAAATCAAATTCATTCATAAATGTGGGTTTTTCTTGTCTTCAGTAACAACTGTGGCCTTTAAATGTCCATGGTACACATTGTCTCTTGATTCCTTAAATATGTGTCTGGAAAAAAGTCAAATTTAAAAAACATGTATCATCTAAGATCTTCTAATGCAGATAGGTAAAAGCTCATAAAAATTTAGTAAAATATATTTACTTTTAACAGAGAAAAATATTTTGTACTGTATGACTGTTCAAAAAAAACTCCAATCAAACCTGAAATAATTTAAAACTCTGCTAGAGTTTTAGCTCAAACATATTCTTTTCCTAACATGAAGTATCTCAGTTTCCATGTTAAAATTCTGGAATAAAATCAGAGAGCAACGAATTGACTCTTTAAAGATCTTTCAGGGAAAAGAAAAGGGGGGAATTTTGCATGAGTATAAGCATCTTACAGTGAATCACTGATGAAACAAACTGCCTCTTAAGAGAATCAGTGAATTCCCTCCTCCATCCTCTTTCCCCTTTAGCTTAGGTTGGTTTTATGCTGCTGCAGTAAGTAGGGAGAGTGCTGGCTCGGCTTTGTTCTTCAATAAGAATGTATCATGAGTAAAGCATGAGCTGGGAGTTGGAAACTGTAGGATAATAGTAAGAATCCATGCTTTAACTTTGTTCCATCTCAAACCTGAATGAGATCAGTTAGTTGTGTATGTAATCAAAATCTTAAATTTCTGTGAATATAAGGACACTTTTTGTCTGCGTGCAGAATATAAACAGGGGTGCTTTGGTGTGTGGTTGAGAGTAGGGGAAATGCATAATGCAGTAAGTTATTCAGGGAGTCGCCTTTCCTGAGTTAAAATAAGTAACTTAATGCCATAAAACTGTAGGAGCCTGTTATTTGAGTCTGCTGTTTGAGCAGCTGTATAAAGACAGACACAAGCAATGGATTTAAGTATACAGTCATAAACCAATGGTGATTAAAACATTTCGTGTTAACCTGGCAGCAGAACTAAAGAGAATGTCCAATGCCTGTGATGCTTTGTCTTCAGCCTTGGAAGTCAGTAGGAGTTTAATCATTGGGTTTAGTGGAGTAGGGCATTAAATGAAAAGTTTCTGCAACTTGATACCTGGAATATGAAGATAATGCAAATATGATGATAATATGAAGTAATTACGAATAAAAAGGATGTAGTTGGAGTGTACGAAACAAATATTATAAAATTGTAAGTTTACAGCAATGTTTACAGTATGTTTTCCTGATATCTGAGAGTGAACAAAAGAAAATAGGCTGTTGACCATATACTGTTTGTCATGCTTTGTGCTAGCTTTTAAATCTGCATGCAATATGACAGAAAATGTAATACGGTGGTCCTGAGATATTAATTCTGTATTTTTCTTTACAGTGTAGCTCTTGCAATATACTACCACATCAAAAACAGGTATGTGAATGGTGGAATCTTGTACTGAAAATACCTTTTATTGAAACAAGTGAACTGGTCACCCTAAAAATCCATGCTTAATTTCTTTCAAAATGTTTTTGGGTAGTAGTTTTATTAACTTACAGGCTAGGAATAAGAAACACACACATTCTCTATATATATTATTTGACATAGAAAAATAAAAATTGGAGGATTAAGTACCATAAAAAATGGAAGTGCAGCTCAACACTGAAAAGCTCTGATGATTCAGTGTTTGGTTTTATATACATTGGGCACTTCTGCATTGTTGCATATGTTGCACTTACATGTAGAAAAATCTGAATAATATCTTTCAGTTTTATATTTTTAGCTGCACCTTTGTAAAGTTAACTGTGTGTATCAGTGATCAGTTAGGATTTTGAGATAAAACCCATGAATTATACAGTAAGAGTGGCATTCTGAACAGATGTAGTTCAAGATGCCTCAGAAACAGAGCAGTTCCTGGCTTATCTCTCCTGGTGTAGCATATTTTAGATCTCTGCTCAGTCAAGTTGATTGAAATTGAATAGAAAAAAGGTTCTCTAAAAAGTAACTTGGCACATACATGAGTTTTCTTCATGTTGAATTGTGCTTTTGTATCTTAAATTCCCTATCCTCATGATACATCACAGTATCCTAAAATAATATTTCCTGACATTTCTAAAGAGAGGTTGGATAAATAATTTAAGTGACTTTTGTATCCATGGTTTTTCAATTGGCCTTTTCAGAGAACTTGGCTTAGATCTTGATTTATCAAGCCACTTAGACATTTTTTCTTCTGGATTATAAGAAGTCCAACTAGAACAAAAGGAATTACTCATGAGTTTAAAGTTCAGCTGGTACGTCATTTAGAACCATGGTTCAGGTCATTGGAACCCATCACACTTCTTGAAACAAGGCTGACATCTCAAGAGAAACCTTTAAATGTGCACGAGGGCAGAAAGGCTTAGGGCTTGATTCCCCCTGAAAGCTCTTAGAAGACTTTCTAAGACATCAGTGGGCCTTGGACTGAAACATGGCAATATATAAAGGAAAAGTTGGAGAGAAATCTTCTCTCAAACTTTTAATCTCATTTAGCAGGAAATAAGGCATGAGTGGTCATGCTTGGATTACTTGTTTATCCATCTGTGGTTCCTTTCCCCCCTTTTTTCCATGGTCCCTGGATTAGTTTGGTTAACTAGTCAGTTTTTGCTATGCTTGACTAAATAATAGAGATCTCAAAGATAATCAGACTCCAGAGTTTTGTGGAAATAAATTATTAAGCACTCTGCTAAGTATCATGGCAGCTGAGTAAAAGGCTTGAGAGAACAGAGGACATTAGGGACTACAAAGGGTAAGAAACACAAAAAACCAAAACTACAAAGGGTACGAGTTTGTAAGAGAGCAGGAAGAATCTGGAGCCGGGGGCATCCAGAGCCACAGTGTGCCAGACTTGCTCTGTGCCCATTGCCACGGAGCTGATCCCTGTCTGCAGTAAGTTATGCCCATTCGTGGGCTTGCAGAGCCTGATGCAAATCTGACCTACAACTCGTAGACTGAGAGACCAGACCTTTTTAAAATAAAGAGTACTGTGTCAGCATCTTGAAAACAGATGCATTCTGACTGTTACTTTCTTGGGAAAGTTGCTATCTGCCCTTTCACTTTTGGGATGGAGAGGTGATTGATTCAGGAAACTGGTTGCTGCTGCTTTCCCTGGAATGTGCCTGAGGTGGGGAAGTGCTGTGCCTGCGCTTGGGACAGTCCCAGCAGTGATGCTGGAGCCAGGCTCACATGTGTCAATTAGCAGCTCTGAAATGAGGGATGTGAAACAACTCTTCAGCCTTGGGTTCTCTCTGATTTGGGAATGGAGGGACAATGTGCTAACAGCACTCAGTTGTGCTTGCTGCTGAAACAGCAAGAGCAAAACATATGTTCTGTTTCCTGCTATAATAGGCAAAAAGGAAGTTGTTGACCTGTGTGGGAGATTTTGGTTCATTATGGGGGATGGGGAGTATGAAACCACTGTGACTCTTTGACTCAAGGTTCATTCTGACAGAAAATGAGTCAAGCATCTGCTTTTCCAGAGAAGAATACTTTTTAGACAGTATTTAATTGGTCCTGTTCTCCTGCATAGGAGACTTAAACCAAAATTACTTCCTAATATTTCAAACTCTCACCAATCTAATTTTTTGAGAAGCTATGCATGAAATTTAATATTTCTTCACATGTTTCTCACATTTCATTTGATTGTAACATTCTAGTTATCGTTTCTCCCTTTCCCAGTGTCTCCTATCATGGTTATACTGATCAGTTTTCTTCATGTTTTGTTGTCTTAGCTGCTCAACAGGTGATAAAAAACTACAGCCATCTTGTTTTTGAAGGAATGCATAAGCATTGGTGAATTTGCTAAAGAAATAAAATAAACCCCAGCAAACTAACCATAAAGAATGCTTGGGTAATCAGTAGATGGTCCATTTTTGGAAGAGTACAGTGTGAGTTGTAGTGAAGACAAAAAACACTCAAGTTTTTTTAAATAGATTTTTGAGGGCAGTCAGGTGTGATTTCATAGCATACAGCAGTTACAACCTGAAGAAATAAAATAGGAAATTATTTTCATTTGCATTGTGAAGTGCCATAGTTTACTGTAGCACACCAATCATTTCAGGGTTCAGCAAGTAATTTCAGTTACTTCTGCATTAAGATATTGGTTTTTTAGGTAGGGGTAAAAGAGTCTGGCCTAGAATCCTTGCTGACAGGAATTTTCTAGTAATTGTAATTGCCCCAGTCACCCCAGAGCAGGTTTGGTTTTGTTTCGTTGTGTTTTTTGGTTTTGTTTGGGTTTTTTGTTTGTTTTGGGGTTTTTTGTTGTTTTGTTGGTTGTTTGTTTAATTTAGGTGCTCTTTTTTATGTTAAAAATGTGTTTGTTTCCAGTGTTAGCCTCCATTTTATTAGAAAAAATGGCACCTTCAGATGTTGAGTTAATAAATGCATTTTGCAGACGTGAGTCCACTGTAAAACTTGTGGTTTGCATGCTCTGAGAGACACGTGCTGATAAGTAAAGACAGAAAATAGAATCAGTGGTTTCTTTCTTACAAACTGTATGATCAGAGTACCAGGCATGCTAAAAATAAAGATAGGACTGTAATAAGTAGGTCACATGGGTGCATCTGTCCAGAAAGTGCCAGTTCTGGTACAGTTATACATCTTGGTTTTTTGTTTGTTAGTGTCCTTGCCAAAGTTACATACAGCAAAAATCTTTCATTGCATCCTGGATGTTAGGCTTGTGAAGTTGCATCAATGTGCATGTTGATATTGAGCTACAGGGATTTCAGAGAAACATCTAATAAAACCAATGAATAGCAATATTATTTTGTCTGAATTTTTGTTTGTATATGCTTCTTTTGGCTTTCAATAATCATTAGTACAGTAGAGTTTTTCAAATAAATTTAAAGTGAAGTATGTATGTATTAACTAAAGGATTACTGTAGAAATAGCATTGTATATTAGTAAGCATTTACAATGTGAGTAATAAAGGAGGGAGAGGAGTTGAGAGATTTCAGGGGTGGACATGATTAAATTAAAAAAAGGAGAAAAGGAGAGTAAGCTGGGCTGATTTTATGAAGTTTGTAGTAGTACTTCTTAAGCCTTGCAGTAAAGAGCACAAGAGTTTCGTGTCTTGGGCACTGAAAGCTGAGTGTTTTAGCATGTTTTGTAATATGAATTTCATATTACATGAGGGCCCTGTGGCAGAGTAGGTCCAACCTCTATTTGAAAATCACATTTCATCAGTGTTTCTAAGCACCCCACAGCATGGGGAGTGTTGGAGTTTGAATGATGCACTTGTGTCTATGAGGGCTGTGTGCTGATGTGTTCAGATAATGACAGTACTTTGGTTTTAATGCTTTTTAGGGACACAGACGGAAGAATGCTCTTAGATATTTTTGATGAAAACCTTCATCCCCTTTCGGTAAGTTCATCTGCCTCTCCTTCCCTTTCATGTGAACTGTCTTTTTTTTCTGTCTGCTTCGTTTTGTTTCAGTCACCTATTTGGAAGTATTTCTTCCTTAGAAATCCGAAGTGCCAGCAGACTATGACAAGCATGACCCGGAGCAGAAACAGATTTACCGCTTCGTCAGGACACTGTTCAGTGCTGCTCAACTGACTGCTGAATGTGCCATTGTCACCCTGGTGAGTGTCTGAAGGATGACATCAGCCATCTGACAGACCCAGTTTTGTTCTCAAAAGTTGTGTTTGTATGATTTAATAGATCTAGGTGCTGCCAGGGAATTTTTTCTCACTATGGAGACCAAGGAAATTTCTTGATGGGAAGAGATGCCACAGTTTGTTTTCATGGGTGTAGAGTAAGTGAGGAAGAAGAGATTGGGTAACGTGACACAAAACCTGGGGTCCTGCCTTCACAGAGTGAGAGTGTTACAGGCCACCAAGGTGACTCATAGAAAATGTAGGTGGCGTGAGTGGTCTGAACATGAGGGAATGTTAAAAGCAGAAAGGCTTCAGCTTTCAAGGGGTTTGCTGTGTCTCACTGTAGCTCCCAGGAGAGACTTGAGAACAGCTGTAGGTGATTTGATAGCACTAATAAGAATTGACGGGCACATGAAGGATTCAGTGAGTGACTGGGACATGTTGGCTCTCTTCTAGTTCCACTGTACTTGTCATGGGATTGAACAATTGTACTCAAGTCTGAAGTTTAGCTACTTAAAAATAGCACAACACAAAAGAAGGTTCAAATTTTCAGCTGGTGTGGATCAGCATAGCAATGTGGATTAAAAGAGCTAAAGTGATCTCCACCAGCTGGGAATTTCTTAATTTTCTTGAAATTTATATCCTGCCAATTCTGACAAGTCACTTCAGCTTTCAGTCACAATTTTGGCCATGTTCTTCACTCAGAGATTTTAAAATAATAAAATGGTTTTTTACCACTACAACATGTGGCTTCATAACAGCTTAGTTATGCATTTTAGATATAAGAAGGGGAAATTGGAGAAGGTGAATTTTGAAGCACAGGCCTACTCATTTCCTCTGTTAATCTATTTCCCTTGGCTTCTAAGATTAGTTGGCAGGCTTTTGTCCTTTAGACAGTCAGAATGAATTATACTAGCCAGTAAAGAACAGGAATATGAGAGAAATAGGGCAAGAAACACACTCCAGTGCTCCACCCTTCCGTTTTGTAGTTTTGCTCTACCTAGCTGCTTGACAGCCAATATTTGTTTTCTGAAATGACATTTTGCCTGTCTCCTTTGCATAATTGTACTAAATGTTTGTCCTTCTTCCTTTTCTTCCTAAGAGTTTTCTGCTGGAGACAAGATGCATTGTGTGAATCAGTATGTTCTTCTGTAATTTAATTAATCCACTGTCAAATACCTTGTTGTATTTATCTGCTATTCAGTCTTAAGTTATTTGATCAGTGAGGGCACTGTTTAGTAGAAAGACAGGTTTGTTTTTTTTTTCTTTTTATAATAGCATTACGTTTCTGTTACTGCAATGCATGGGAAGTTCTTTCCCACAAGTCTTATATAATTACTTCCTTGCCTCTTCTGGTTCTTGTGTGGTTTCCTTGCAAGTAACTCTTTTGAAGTATGAATGTTTTTAGTTAATTTGTTATATTGCAGAAGGAGTTTCCATAGCTATTAGTGCTTGAAAACTTAGGTGACTTGTTTTTTTGGGTTTTTTTTACCCAGTACAATGGTAAGAGGAAAATGTATTATAGCCTAGTTCTCAGAGCAGCCATGCTGATGTTTATGGATAGATTAGTGCAGGTGATCAGTGTTTACCATTCATTTACCCTATTCTTGCCTGTGTTGTCAGGATAATAGCACCTGCCTGACCCCTTTTTCCAGAAACCTTCAGAGTGTATCCATAGTGTTTTACAAGTGTGAAATTCTGCTGCTGCTGTTCTCAGTTTCCTCTGTACTTGTAGATCCCATTTCTTTATTCAGGAGGGGCCCCAGACACAGATTCTGTTGTTTTTCAAATACTCATATGTGGAAACTAATCAGTGGAAAAGCAATTGACCCTTTCCCCCTTCCCACACTCCTGAAATCTTAATAATGTTGATAGTGCTGTTTATGAACCTTGCAAGTGCTTTCAGTTTTGGTATCCTGTCTGGAGAAGGAGAGATCAGCATTCCCTGCTGGAGCTTGTGTTTTGCCATAGTCTGGCTGTCTGTCAGAGGGCAATCTGATAGCCCTGTCTGCCACTTGTTCCTGCTGGTAGGGTTGCCAGAAGGCAAAAATGTGGGGATCAGGGACATTTTGAACAAGATGCTACAGTTTTATCTTTCTTTCACTCACTCTAATTATTTTTAAACAATTCTAAGTTCCCTTTTTTAGTGCCCACGTTATTAACATGGTCCCAAGTGTGTGGTTGAATGCACCCACTGTTTGTCTTGGTACATGCATTAACCAGGTAAAAGCAGCAGTAACAATTAGTTCTACAGCAGTCTGTGTTCAGTGCAGAAGCTGAGTAAATGTGAAACTCCAGACTCTGAGATAAGCTATTCTGCAGCAAAAAGCTGGCATTGTGTGGCTTCAAGCACTTAATTAAAATATTTCAATTAAAGCCTCCACTATTACAGCTAAACTGATTTATAATTAAACAAAAAATTTAATTTTCCCATGGCCTCCAGAGCTGCCAAGAGATTTCCTATACTGATAGGTGGAAAATTAAAACCTCAGGTTGAAACAATTAAATACTAATTCACATTATTTATTTATAAAATAATACCATAAGAATAAAATTAGTTTTAAGAATTGTTTTGCCAGTTTAAATCTTGTGAGTAGTGGTTCTAACCCCAGTGAATGGCATAACTGTATTCTGTGACCTGACATTGAAAAAAGTCTCTCACCCCAGAGTATTCCCACCTTTGCTAAAATTGAGAAATGCCTGTCTCCTCTTTAGCATCTCCTTCAGTGCAGAGGTGGGAAGTTGTACTGGTGTTAATCTACTAATTGGATGGCAAATAAAAATGTGATCAGGACTGTTACCCATACGAACAGGAAAACAATACAGTGTTTGCATGTCAGGAGAATTAAATATTTATGCTTTGCTCTTATGTTCTGTGAAAACAATCCTATGAACTAGACCTGAAGAGCAGAATGGTCCATGTTTCTGCTTTGCCTTGGCACGACTTTCTGAGTTTTTTGCAAATAGGCCAAATTTAAGGCTCTTTTAATATACTTCTGTGTCCGTAGTGGTTTCATTTTGCATTTGCAAGTATGCTGGGTCTGTCTGCTGTAGACAGATCAGATACAGTGATATGTAAATACTGCAGTACATGAGCTGAATTATTCTGAGAAGTTCAGAGGAGCATGCTTTTGGAATACCTTAAAGAGTTCATACTGTGACTGAGGGGATTTGATATTAGCAAATTTGAAATTTGAAATATGTAAGAATAAATTCTCCTTATTAAAAATAGGGATTTAATTAATCCAGCCAGATGTTCCTGAGTTCTTACTGTGTTCTTCGGTCACATTTTCAGCAACTAGGTAAAGAGAGAATACTGCTGAGCTGTATTGTGAAAATTATTGTATTTGCAGAGAATTTTGTTTTGTTTTCTGTGTATTGGAGGAATGGTGACAGTTTTTTTAATTGGGTTCCTTTCACTAGGATGTTTTTACTTTTGAATGCTGATATAATACTTTATTTTAAAAGTGTATTTCAATTGATGTATAAAAAATCTGATACTTGTTTAAAAGGAAGGGAAAACACAAAATAGTGTCCAGAGTCCATAGAGACACTTGATCTGCAGAGATCCTTTTCTGCTGGCCCAGTGTAACCTCCAGCCTTTCCACAGCTGATGGAGGATGCAGTTTTCCCTGAAGACCTTGGGGTGCAATCCAAAGCAGTGCTTGTAGCCTGGTGTGACTGTGAGGCAGCCTGGGTGTGGCTGGGTGTGAGCAGGGCCAGGCAGTGAAGCTGGGCTCTGTCTTGTGTAAGGAACCCATGAGGAGGGTTGTGTGTATCCACTGGTGTTGGTGTCCCCCTTTGTCCTCGTCTTCAAGCATTCCTGGGGAGGTGCCAAAGCCCAGCACTTGGCCACACCAGAAGAAGGTCTCCAAGGTTAGAGAGGAGATCTCTCGACCTGTGCTGTCGATCCTGAGCTCCTTGCCATCTGGACATGGCTCAGGGTACACTCTGGAGGAGGCCAGGAGGAGCCTCTGCTCTGGGTACTGGAGGGATGAGGAGACTCTGGCCCCTGGTTTTAGGGCTGTTCTTATCTTTTGTCTGCAGTCCAATGTACAATACACGAGTGATTATCAGTTAATACTTACATATCTACTTATCAATTCTTGCCTTAGAGTTGCTGGGATATGCACTTAATGAAAAGAGAACAATTAAGGTGGGCATTGAGGGAGAATTCTTTTTAAATTGCAAGAGAAGAGGACATTCAAAGAGTGTGTTTTTGCTGGTACCTCTTGGGCTTCTGTGTGGGCAAAGAATGAATACTGATCCCACTTTTAGACTGGAGAGTCAATGTTGGCTAACAGTTGGAGTGCATTTGACATGGATTATTATAGGTATTTGTCTTAAAAAGAGTAATTTAGGGGGCAAACCTGGAGATGTGTGACTTTTCTCTCAGTTCCATTTGTACTTTCTGTAGATACCTGTAATGGTACTTTGTAGTCGTTCACCTTTTTTCATAGTTCTGTGGCTGCTTTTGTTACTTCTTTTTACCATTTGGTCTCAGAAATAAAAATGAGATGAATTTGCAAGGACCACAACGATATGATGTGCTTTTCCACCAAATGGGTGGCACCAAACCTTTGCAGAATATTTTAAATGCCCAGCTGGGCAATTGCAAACCGTGGTTATTTCTGGAGAGTCGTGGTAGGGAACTGGCTGATAGCTTAGAACAGAGCATATGGCAGTTTAGTGATGGGATTGGAGCCGTGATTTGGCTCTGGGAGACCCGCTACCAATTATAATCTTTGCCATAAAGATATCACTTCAGTTTCAAGGCATTGTGACACACTGAAGTTTTCTCATTAGAGACAGATGACTCTGTATTTCTCCATAATATTTTGGGATGGAAATGTCTTTGTTAGTTACTCTGTGCTCTTGCAATTTACAGTGTGGGTTACCTGATGAGGGAGGGAATGAGATGTTTGCAAATAAAGGTTCATTTGTAGATTCTCAATTATAGCAATTAAAATAGCAAAGCCATTGTCTCCTTTCTGTCAGTGTAAATCAAGTGAGAAATAATTTAAGCCACTAGAGTTTTATTGGTAAAACAGAGAGAGAATTTGACATAAGGCCATATAAAAACTACATGGGAGGAGATAATGTTCTGCTCTTGCTGCTGCCTCAAAATTCAGAATTATTGTAGTCATGTCAGTGATATTCCTCGGTGATTGCCCATTGCTTGAGTGTGCTGAGACTCCCAGTCAGCTTCCTTGGGGACAACACACAATTCCTGACCTCTTAGTGTGGCACCACAGGAAATTCTAGTTCTGCATACAAATATAATTGCGTAATAATTCCAGTTGGAAGGGACTATTAGGGGTGATGTCTGGTATGGCCTTTTCTCAAAGCACAACCAGACTGATCAGGGCCTGACCAGTTGAGTCCTGAGTTTCTCTGAAGATGAAAATTTCATAACCTCCACAGAAAACCTTCTCCATTGCTTTAGGGAAGCCTAAAAAAAGAACTACTGTATTTTTAGTGCTTAGACTGCAAGTCCAATGTGATAAGAGGTATCAGTGGAGTATTGAAAGTTAATGTTGAACAGCTTCAAGATGAAATTACAAAAAGAAGCAAAACTTCTATAAGAACCCTATAGTTTTTTAAAAAATATGAATAGTTTTTGTGATTGTGAAATACTGAAATGAAATTATTTGACACTTTCATATTTGGTATATATCCTCTTGAAGAGAGGAAAAAAGGGAAAGAATTCTTCTCCACCATTTTAACTTTTCTTTCTACTTGAATGTATTATATAATGTCCAAAGTCTGCTATAATTTCCTCTAAGATGGGAAACATGAGATGCTGTTTCACACTAATTAAAACTGAACTCTTCAGTGCTATCTTTAGTTTTCAGTTTCTTCAAACGATTTATGTTCTGTTGATTGGGATGTTGTGTAACCAACACTCTGCTGTCCAGGATCATGGGGAGCCTGACATCTTAGATAACTGGGACAGCACAGGATACTGTGGTTAGTTACTATTAAACACTTGGGAAGAGCAGGATGGGTTCACCCACCTGCAAATAACCACCCTGGGGATTAGTTCAGGTTCAGCAGTAGCCCTGCTGGAGCAGCACTGCTGGGCCTTGGATGCTGTTGCTGATGCTGATAGTTTGTGCCATGTCACAGGTCTGTGTTTGGATAAAAAAGCCCCCCAGGACTAGTGGCTATAGTGGATGGCCTAATGCTATTTAACATGCTATTGCTGTTTAGCAAGTCCAGGTCCTGGGAGTGAACGTCAGAGGCATCCAAACTAGGTCAGCATGGAGTTCTTTCAGGTCTGGCAGATGTAAGAGCTGAAGATATGTGCTGAAACAAGTCAGTTCTGTACTTCTGCTGGACTTGAAATGGCTTTGGAAGCCATTTAACTACATTCCTGTGGTGCTACATCTAAGCTAATGAACCTCTCCAGAGTTCAGTGAACTTCCAGCCAATTTGGGATTATCTATACACATGGAGTGGTAATTTTACTTAATTAGTATAAATAAAGTCTCTTTCATTCAGATAAATGAATTTTTAACAGAGGCAAATCACCAAATTGGTTTCACTTATGATTAAATAATTTGCTGATCCTCCAAGTATAAAGGTCAGTCATTGTGAAAGCTTGGTGTTAGTCTGTGGGAAGAGATGGAAAATAATAATGCTCCTTGGAAATCTTAACTCTGAGCAGTGCTCATTCTGACGTGTGCTTAGTAATTAAAACATCTCCAATGAGGTGCAGCTGTTGTCCATCAAAGCTTTTCAGACTGACAGTCGTGTAAAATCGTGTGGTTCATTCCCAAATGTAGACTAATCATGGAGGTACCAGACTCCGAGGTATTGAGCCTGTAAATAAAAATGTATGGACAGACCAATGGCCATTGGCATTTGCCCAGTCAGAATTGTATTTTTATTTCAGCTAGGATTTGAATTATGGTACAAATGAGTTTTGGATATTGTAGTGCTGTTGTTACTGAGTTGTATTTGTTCTTTACAAGCTGGAAAGTGTTCAGAAGTGTGTGTTGTTTGACTGAAACCACTGAAAGTTTTTGCTAATGTCACATCATTAACTTTAATCTATGAAAGTAGTCTTGTTATCATTCTGTAAAAAAAAAATCTATACCTACAGTCATAAAACTAGGTGGGCAATGATAAATGTGATGAAGATGACTCTTGGATGCTATGAAAATGGTTGAACTCACTGTTAAATTAAAGCAGAATAAATCTGAGTCTTGAGAATTCAGCTTTTGAATGTTCAATACAGAAGTACTGAAAAGTTCTGCCTCAAAAGCTTACTTTCAGGCACTGCAAAGGATGAAACAAATTGGAAAAAAGTAACGATGGTGCAACAGCTTCAGTTTGTTTTAAGCTTTAGTTCCATTCTTGAGCATGGATACAGCTGTTAAAAGTTGGTGGAGGCAAATAATATTTTAACCTTTAGACACTAAAAGCTCTTTAGTTCTAGTTCCATAAAGGAACACCTGCCAAAATAATCAAAAAGACAGATAGTTCTTAGACTTATGTTTAAAAAAAAAAGGAAGAAAAATAGTGTTTCTCATGTTGTTTCTTCTGCATTTTTTTGTCTTTTGCCATATAAGCCAATTTATTCCAGCACTCTGAGATGCAAGTTGTAATATTCTTTTCTATTGTGACCTTTTAAAATTCAGCTTTATTATATTACTTCATAGCAGCTAGTTCTAAAGAAGATGTAGAAAGTGTTTTGCTTTTGAAAATTAGGCCAGTGAAATTCATTACAAGAGAAAAATACACTGAACCACATAGTACACTCAAATTCCCAGTCTGTTTGATGCAAAACCCATATTTAAGAAAATGACCCTTGTGTTTAAGACACTGTTCAATGTGTAGACATAATTGCATACAAATGGTATTTCCATATCTCACGTTTACCATTACAGGGCAAACATTTTCAGTGATTTTTTTTTTTTTTTTAATAAGGTGGAGCATGCCTCCCTGTGTGTGTGGGAAGACTCACGGGCTTTTGCCAGCAGAAGCAGGTGGTGTTCTCCCACCAGCAATGAGTTTGTTTGGGATGTGTAGCATAGTGATTAACCACCCCACCAGCCTTCCTCTTCAAACAGGCTGAGAGCCACCTGGCTGCTCTCCAAAAGTCTCTCCTGATTCAGCACATCTTTGCAGCACCCCTGCAGAAGTGAGTGCATGGCAGACTGTACCTACTCTGCTGTCCCACCATGGGACACCATGGGCTGGTATTGTGTCCCACTAGGGCATTGTATCTTGAAATACTCTGAAATTAAACCCTCTCCATTTATCAGAAATAATGAATTTGGGGCACATTTACATTGGAGACAGCTCACGTGGCTCTGTGTGTGCTGCTCTTAGGAGGTTGCTCTACATCAGCAGGGTGAGAGCTCAAGTATGTACCAGCCTAAATTTCCTGATCTGCAGTCAGTGGGTTCTCTCTGGGGGAGAGACACAGGGAGAGCTAGAAGAAACACTGTGTGTGTAGCTGGGTGAGCTTAAAAGTTGAAGACCTACACCAATGTCTCCCAAAGGTACACTGATGGTGTCACAAATCCTAGATTATAGTGAGCTCTCACACTGACTGAGGACTTTACTAAACTTTTGCAAGTGTTTGCTGCAAGTAGTCTTGTTCTTTTTCTGTCTTCTCTTACTTGAACATATACCTAAAGCCCAAGACTGAGTAAATGAGGCCACAGCAAGTGAACAAAATAAATACTCATTTAAGGCATGTTCAAGAAAGGAGTTGAAAGCTACACTAAGTGCCTTTCTCATGGAGAGCTGTTTATCATCCTCAGTTTTACTGAAGTATGATAAAGAGCGTCCTTCCAGCAAACAGTGTATCTGGAGTCAAGCCCAAGTTATCACCAGGGAAGCAAGATTTTTCACAACCCTCAACATGCTATTGGAAGATGCATCAATATGGTAATGAAGTAGGTGTAGGAATAGAGTCTTATCAAACTCCTATTTAATTTTTAATTCTGATTTCTCAAGTATGTTCTGGTGGGAAAATAGTGGCAATTTTATACTGCCTTTTTACTGAAGTGTAATTTCATCTGCCATGCAGATGGACCTCGAGAGGCTGGCCTGTGCAATGCTCATGAAGTTCAACAAGGCCAGCTGAAAGGTCCTGCACCTGGGTCAGTGCAATCCCAAGCACAAAATGCAGGCTAAACAGAGGATGGCTTGAGAGCAGCCCTGCCAGGAAGAACTTGGACGTGTTGGCTGGGGAGGAGCTGGACGTGGCCTGGCAGTGTGCTCTCACAGCCCAGAAGGCCAAACGTGTCCTGGGCTGCATCCAAAGCACCGTGGGCAGCAGGTGGAGGGAGTCTGTCCCTCTGCTCTGTTCATCTGAGCGCTGCATCCAGCTTTGGAGCCTCTGACATTAGAAGGTCAGGGATCAGCTGGAGCAAGTCCAGAGGAGGGTGATGAAGCTGATCAGAGGGCTGGAGCATCTCTCCCATGACAGGCTGAGAGAGTTGGGTCTGTTCAACCTGAAGAAGAGAAGGCTCTGGGGATGCCTTGCAGCAGCCTTCCAGTACTTAAAGAAGGCTTACAGGAAAGCTGGAGAGGAACATTTTATGAGCCTTTTTAGTGATAGGACAAGGTCTATAAATGTCTTTAACCTGAAAGAGGTTAGATTACATGGTAGGAAGAAATCCTTTACTGTGAAGGTGGTGAGACATGGGAACAGGTTGCCCAGAGAAGTGGATGCCCTATCCCTGGAAGTGTTCAAGGCCAGGCTGGATGGGACTCTGAGCAACCTGTCTAGTGAAAGATGTTCATGCCCGTGACAGGAGGGTTGAAACTAGATGTTTTTTAAAAGTCCTTCCAAACCATACTATTCTATGATTCTCTGTCTTTCCTTGCAATATAATTCTTACCTGTTTACATTTTCTTTGCTAAGTGCCTTTGAATTTCAGCCCCCACAAAATCCTTATTTAGTTGGTTTTCTTTTCTCTTTCTAAGCTAGAGCTGTACATTAGAAAGGATATATTTTCTGATTTTTGTATGCTTTATATATCTATAAATGTGGATTATTCATTCTAAATCTGCTAAAACTGGATGTGAAAAGTTGAGATTTAAAAGGTTTGCATTAACAGTAGAGAGTCAAATGCTGCACTGACGTGAAGCAAATTAAGTTCGTCTGCTAATTTGAGTGGCATAATATTACAGCTTCCATATGCTCTCTGCTTATGAAGCTCCCAGTGTTCGTGTATTGCTTTAAAGAAGTTTTCTGCTTCCCAGGGATGACTCCAGGGAATGCTGTATTTTCATTATTTGAGGAGCAGTTTTGCTTGCAAAGTTGACAAGTTGCCTTGTGCGATATAGAGTGTAAGGAGCTTGTTTACACAGGCTGTCTGGAAAGCAAAAGACAGTGTTCTGCACAGAACCCCCAGGTAGTGCAGATGCCACGGAGATCCATGTGCCACCTTCTTACTGAGCTTTTTGTTCATGCAGTCTTGCAATATCAGATTTTGTACATGAAAGTCTTTTGAGAATGATCCGCTAAGTAAAAAGTCAAACTTCCATCTTCAGTAATGGGGTTAATAATATGGAATTTTGTTCTTAAATAACAGTTTGCCTTCCTTAAGAAGAAAAATAAATTTTTTAACAATTAGTGATATTTTGTTTTACTGTGTTATAAGATAAGGTGTTTTTCAGCTTTAGGATGGCAGGCAGAGGGAAATCAAAGCTAAAGAAGAAATGGTGTATTTAGGAGTCTGGTGTCTGACCTCTTGAAATGGGTGATAGGATCAGAAGGCAAAGGCCAACTAAAGTGGATTTATCACATCCAGTTTTAAGCCTGGCATTAACACGTGTGTTTGAAACTACAACTTTTATAATAAAAGAATCTTTTTGAAAGCATTTTTAACAGCATACTGTTTCAGAATTGCTGGAATGGAATAATTTTATTTTTCATTTCTACTTAGTAGCAAAATAGATCAAGTCTTGATTTTGATGCATTTCCACAGGTATATCTTGAAAGACTCTTAACTTATGCAGAGATAGATATTTGTCCAGCAAACTGGAAGCGAATAGTACTGGGGGCAATTCTGCTGGCATCTAAAGTCTGGGACGACCAGGCAGTGTGGAACGTGGATTACTGCCAGATCCTGAAGGATATCACGGTCGAAGACATGTGAGTGAAGTTTGTTTATCTTTGTCAATGAATGCCAAGATCTGTGTCTGTGAGGGTGACAGGAAGTTCTTTCATAAATTATATAAAGTTTGTATATTTGTGTTGTATCTAAACATGGTGAATGCTGATAGATGGCATGAGGTCGGCTTGACAGCAGCTTACACAGAAGACATGAATTATTTTTGTTTTCTGGTTGAAGTGTATTTTACCATTGGATATTCATGCACAATAATGAAAACAGATCCACAGAATATTTAAATGTATGGTTTGATAAAATTCCCCACATCCAGGGAGCCTACATGTATTCACTTCAGCATCATTTACTGTCATGCTAATTCTCCATGTGGACGTAGGTGGACATGTAAGGCAGGAAAGGAAGTTATCTCAATGACCTTTAGATGATCACCCAGTTATTTATTGCCATTATTTAAAATGGATGCTTTTGGGTTTTGATGTTTTTGCCCTGGTATCCTGCTGAATTAGTTTTCAAGACTTCAAAAATCGAAACAGAATGAGGTTTCCAAAATAAAAGAGGGCGATAAGATGAACAAGAACCAAAATCAGGCCCTCCACATTTCTCCGTGCAATATTACTCTGTGAAGAATAATTTGCTAATGGTTCCTTAACTGATTGAGTGGAATCTAAGTGATTTTGCTAAGTTACTTTTTCCCTTTATCCTTTTCTCATGCTTTCTGAGTATTCAGTAGCAGTGGGGGTCTCCTTCCATTCACTTCTCCTCCAAGGCAAATCTGGGTGCTTTTAAAGTGTTCCTGAAGCTGGGACATGAGCTGAAGTGCTGAACAGCTTGAATCAGAGTCACAGGTTTGACTGTGCCATATGATAGTATTAATCAGGAATGGTTATAAATGTGAGGCTTGGAATTGATAATTCTCAGAGCTTTTCTTGAAGGCGGTGTGAAAGGAAACAAAAAAAGAGGTTATTGTTTCTGACAAACACATGTGATGGTGCTACTGTTAGAAGCTGCACTTGAGCTATATAACACCAATACTCACATGGCAGACTTGTGCTCACATCAGCCCTTTTCTGCACTGCACATTCCCTAAGCCAAACTGTGATGAGTCCTTGTCCTCAAGGATTTTTAGCTTCTTACCCTTTCCTTAAAAGACTTTAGGACTCTCACAAACTGGAAACCCAGAAGCCTCTGAGGAGCCTGAGCTCTCTATATGTACTTGGTGGTCCAGTTCATGGGCTTCGTGTTTAGGGCTCTGTGTGAATCCCCCGGCAAAGATTCTGGTGCTTACATTCCTCCTGTCAGTTTTTCTAAATTTTGTTTTCTTCCTATCTGCAATGTGGTGGATTTTTTTTTTCTTTCTTATGTTTTAGTTAGCTGGGGATGATTTTGAAGTGTCTGGCTCTAAGCAAGGCAGGGCCTTTCATTGTATAAGTAAGGCAGAAGAAGAGCTCTAGGTCAAAATCTTCAATTTGTGTGAATCATTCAGCATAAGTATGTCTTGCAAAACATCAAGCAGACCTTTCAGAGTTTTGTAAGTCAGCATTAGTGCAGTGAACTGTGCCTAAAAGTGAGCTGAGAACTTGGGAGTACTGAAGTGCTACCTGTAGTCATGTATGTGGCCTTACATTGAGTTTCTGAGTGGCCCAGGAAAGCACATACCAAAGCAGTCTGAGGGAGGTGTATGGGGTAAGAAGGGTATGGTGGTTAGTTAAATTACAAAAGTTCACTGAGAAATACTTGTATGGCTTTGTCCTTTCTGATCTGTAGCTAATCTACTGATCCAGCTTTGAGATCTTGGAGATAGGAGATAATAAGAATCTGAGGCTGTGTATTTGAGATTTTTGAGGGTACTCTTCAAGAAGGGTACAGCCAATGTCTTCTGCCAGTAAAATAGGCTTTATATTATCAATTAACATAGAACTTCAGGCTTAGCTTGCAGAATGTACAATCTTGGCAGTATAAAAGTACATGTAAAGGTAATATTTTGTTTCTATTTATAGACATTTTTTGCTTGGATTTTTAAGTTGGAATCTTAAACAATGTGAATTTAAGCCAAAGACTCCATATCCAGCTTTTAGTTAGTCTTTTAGTATCAATTAGTATTTTTCATTATGTAAACATAGAATTTTGGCACGGAGAGTGAAGATAAGGAAGGACAATGCTTTGATGTAAGAATTATATAAAGGTAAAGAGTGAGAAGGAGAAAAATAATTCATTGTTAAAAAACTACTGTACCAGTACTTTTTATCTTCAGATCCTTCCTCTTCTACTGCCAACTGTGCAACTTCTATTTCATATTCCTTGCACATTTGCACAGCAGTCAAAATGGAACTTAAAGACAATATAATCATCAATCAATGCCCACTGGTAGCAGAGCAGTGCAGTTTCTGGTCTCTTTGGCAAACATTGATAGCTTTCACCACCCATTTATTTTTTTTCTCATATCTTGAAATCACTGTTTTGAATGTATCATATGTCCCTGCGTAAGTATTAAGTAGGATATCCAATTACTGTGCAATTTATGAAAATTTCCAGTCCTTAATTTTGTTAGTTGGCTTATTTCTCAATGTACTTTTTAATGTGTTGGTGTAGGTAAAAATGTATTTGTATACCAAAGTTTTACAGGATGGGAGCTCAAACAGGAGCTCTGTTCCTATCAGGTATTTTGATGAACATGTTTCGTTTAGATGCTGGAAAACACATGATCACCACTGTGAATTTTGGTTGCGCATGTAAGGGAAAAATTGCTTTATTCTGTTCATAAAGAGAGTATGATTAAAAATTCAGGTTTCCCATGACTAATTCTAAACGATTGATTATGAAGAGCTGCAGGGAGTAAATATGTTCTTCAGTAATTTATGTGTTAGAGTAATTTGCAGCGTTTATGAGAGGAGCCTGACAAATTTAGTGCAGGGGTGTGTGTGTGTCTTGTTGTGGCATAGCTGTGTGTGCAGACCCACCTAGTGGAGGTAAAGCAGAAACTACGAGAAATTTTTTTCCCTGCTAGGTTTTCTTTCCAAAATTGCGTTAGCTAAACTGATAAAGGTGCCCTTTCACTAGCAAAACTTTGTGTCTGGATTTGATTGGCATTGCAGTAGCAGCTGCAAGGTGCAGCATCTCTCATATTCCTCATTGGTGTGAGTACACTGATAGAACTTGGTAGAGAAGGTCAAACCTTAGGCTGAGATAATTGCATATGGCAAGAATAAAAAGTGAACTTGGTTTTTACCATTTGCAATTTAAAGTAAAATTCCATTCAGAATGCACAGTCTGAAATCTGTTTCCATGTTTATCTTCTTTCCACAGGAATGAGCTGGAACGCCAGTTTCTTGAGCTGTTACAGTTCAATATTAATGTTCCCTCCAGTGTTTATGCCAAGTATTATTTTGATTTGCGTTCCCTGGCAGAAGCGAATAACCTGAGTTTTCCCTTGGAGCCCCTCAGCAGGGACAGGGCATATAAACTTGAGGTAAGACTCTTTTTAGATCGCTCACTGTTAAATATGTAGAGAGATTGGGAATTTCTGTGCTGTTTCTCCCTTCTCCCATCTCTTCCCAGATACTCCCATGAGATATTAGAATATCATGAGCCTGATTTTCATAATGGCTTTGTCTATGCTTTGAGTATTCATGGCTGTGGGGACAGCTTTTCGTCCCATTTTCTTCATACCTTACCATGCTTTCCATTTCTTTTCAGTTGCAGTTGTCTATATTGGCCTTGTGAAAGTACCCACAAGTTTTATAATTATTCACAGTCTAGTGTTGTTCGTTCATTTGGTTTCTTAAAACTGATGATCCACCTTAAATGACAGAATATTAAGCGGTGTTGCTGAAAATAGCTATTCCATGTTCTTCTTCTGCAAGTGCTCAGTTTCATGTGGATCCAAGCTGATGAGTTTTTCTCAGTAGAGGGAGAAGAGAAATGAGACCACACCTTCAGTGAATAAGTCATGAATGCTTATGAGATGTGGATATACAATGTGCCAGAAGCACTGTTGGATGGTCTGGACCCATGAAATGCTGGGCACTGTGAATACCACAGACACAGAAGGAATTTAAATGATCAGCTAATTGTGGGCCCTTTGCAAAACTGCAACATATTTTTCCTAATTTTTTGGATATGTTTTTAAATATGGGCATTATTGCACTGGGTGTGCATTTTGTTACTGATTTTGAAAATTTTCATTAGATGCTGGCTGCTTTTAGCAGTACACATCTTTAATTACATAACATCTTTGCACTTGAGGTTGTTTGCCTGTGGGGTTAGACTGAGCTTTGCATGTTCTGAAATTCCTAGTGTTCCTGTAGAACAGGCAAGCAATTCTGTGCACGTTTTTGTGGGGGGAAATGGTGCGTGGGAAGGTTAATTGACTTGTTTGTGACTCTAATGGGAGCTAAAAGTGGTGGAGAAAGAATCAAAAAAATTCACTGAAGTTTTATTTCCCATTCTTTCTAAATATTCTTCCTAAATTTCACAGGTAGCTCCAATAAGAATGTCATTCTCTGTATGGAGTGTGATTTAAATTTGCATAGATTTTGTTTCTATTAAAGAGAATATTAAAAAAAATTCATTTGGATTGTAATCTTACTTGAAAAGAGGTGCTTTACTGAGTTATGGGAGTCTTGATAGTAAGTGCTATTACATATGTCAAAATTAAGTGAATTAATTTTTGATTTAGACCACAGTTTCTTAAAACTATCCGTCTATATCACACCCAAAGTATAACAGCAGGTTACAAATGAATGTGACAATGATAGCTCCTAAAACCTTAGAAGAAAAGAAAAATGGGAAATGACTGTAAATAGCCAGAGACTACTGGTAATTCTTCTGTACTAGCTAAAGAAAGGGCATATTTAAAAAGAATTAATGGAATATTTTTTCAATAAATCTGTATTATTAAAAATTTCCCCACTGGGCATGCTTTGAGCTGCCAGCAGAAGTTGGCTGTAAATAACTCTGCTAGCCAGGGGATGTCTTCAGGGTAGAGGAAGCGTATCTGCTGTGAACCAGCTTGGTCTGCCACCTCCTTGCCTCTGTATTCTGTGGCCAGAAGGAAGGGAGCTGCCTTGTTCCCTGGCAGTGCGTGGTTGTCATTAGTGTGCCCTTGAAAGTACTTGACAGCATAATTTATAGCCCAGTTCCCTGAGCACAGTCAAGCATTTAGCTTGCCAAGAGTCATCAAAATGCATTTGCAGCACTTCTGTAGTCTCTCGTGTGCTGTTCAGACCAGAGTTCTCTGTTTTAAAACAGTTGCCTGGATTGTCAAGTGGAGTAGATGTAGTACCACACAGGCTGTGATATTTTTGATACCCAGAGAAAAGCTGCAGTCTGTGATGAAAGACAGCAGCCTCACAGCAAGTGTATTCATGCAGTGGAAGGATTTGCCTTGTGTGATAAACTAAGAAGACCTTGCTCAATCCTAAGATTAAAGTAACTTATGGCATTTGAGATCACAAAAGGTGTTGCATAGAGGAATACCTATATTATAAGATATTTTTGCTACTTTTGCATTTTAAATTTGTTTTTTTATGTCTAAAGCAGAAGCATTAGATCTGACATGGCAGAATCTGCATTGTGGTTTCTGCAAACGTCATGAAGTTGACATACCCGTGATGATGAAAAAAACACCCTAAAAAGACCAAGGACAAGGCTAGCAAGAAATGTACCTTATCAAAAAGAAAAGTTGGACAAGGTCCATCAGCTTAGAGGTGTTACGAGAGATTGCAGTACTTGTTAAAAATTACATCACTTTCTCTGCAGTGGATGTTTTCTCTTATTTAATGTTCTCAGAATTGACACTTAAAAAGCAGCTTTGTCTTTTAAATGACAAAATGAAAGTAATATTTTTTTACATTTTAATTATCTGTGGACTAAACTGTCCTGGATTTGTTCTACCAGTCCACCCAGCAGCCAGAAACCATTTTTGTGAACCCTCTTGGTTTTTTTCTCCTGTTCTATGGAATCAAGCAGGTTAAAAATGGCAAATAAACTTTCATTAGATCATCCAGTCTGTCCACCTGCCAATGCTGTTTGTTCCAAACAGCATATGTTATAGTGTGTTTTGTTCTTCCTTTCAATTATGTCAAATGTCAAGGCTTCCTTTGCTTTTCCTGAGAACTGTTTTCTAATATGGGAGAATTTTTTCTGCCAAGAAGGTTGTTGGGTGTCCACCCTTAATCCACTATTTTGTAATTTCCTACTCTCGCACCTGGTTTTTCTCCCATGGACTGAGCTAAATATGAGTCAGATTCTCCTCTTCGGGTTAAGTAGACAAAACGGGTCTGTCCTATTGCTGCTAGTGACCTTAGCACTGTGCTTGTTTCAAGGTTAGATTTTCTAAGAGCATTTATTAGTGCACTTCCAATGTAACTGACTATATGTTGTCTGAGATCTTTATTGTTAGGATGGTACTTGAGTGCATAGTTCAAACCCTTTGAAATATGTGCTGTTTTCTTGACCCTCGAGAGATACAGTCCCATAGATCAAACAGACAAAACCAGGAGAAAAACATCTAAGTTACAAGCAGAGAAGTGTCTTTATATTTTTTCAGCTTTCCAGTGTCACAGTGACTTACTGCAGTTCTGTGTGTTTGTATGTTCAGAACCCTCAAAGCCAGGAAGAAAGGAAGAGCAAAACAGAGCAAAACTCACCTTTTTGGGTTTTAGGAGTAACCAGTTGTGCTTTTCTCACGCTTTGTAAATTAAGGAGAAGCACCTGCTGTTTGTCCCTGCTCAGTTTCCTCTGGTTTGTCAGTTTTTGGAGGGTGTGCAGCACTCACAGTCTGTGCCTTTGTGTGTTCCTGATAGTGAGCCCATAACTGGCCGTGCTGCTTTCCTGCCCTGCACAAACGTGCATGCAGCCAAAATTTGTACTGCTACTTCTACTATTACTACTACTACTACTACTACTACTGTTATTACTGCTGCTGCTGCTGCTGCTGCTGCTATAATATAATATAATATAATATAATATAATATAATATAATATAATATAATATAATATAATATATATATTCTAGAATATATATGTGTATGCATACATACATTACAACCAAGTCCAACAAAATTTCACATGATGGATTAGTGTTGCTGGTTTTTAGGAAAGTTTTGATTTGATGTGAGAAATGGTCCCTTGCAACTGTCAAAAATTGGTTTCTTTTTCTAGCAATAAAAGCAACAGAATTATCAGATGATAGAAAGGTGATTATAGCTACTTTGAGTTATTTTAACTGAAGGACAATAATAAATATTTACAATTTCCTGCTTTTCTTGTTTCCCCGTATGTTATACTAAAGTTGACTAACTACCTTGCCAAGTATGCTCCAAATGTCGATTTTATAACTTACTTGCAAATGAAGAGGCATCTTTAGATACAGAGCTGCTTTAAATGGCAGTGTGTTTCTTATCCATACGATTTATCAGCATAACTTAGAGATGCCAAATATTAAGTGCCACTTCCAAGCAACATTTCATTTTGTCTGACCAAATTTCTGTTTTGCCAGAACAGAAATTTTCCTGTGTCACACAGGCAATTTTGAAGTGATTACCTTCTCTGACTGTTTGATGCCTAAGGTAATAGTCTGATTTGGCAGCTGAAAGAAGCTCAGCTCCACCTAAGTACCCCTTTGTCATGCCATGCCTTGCACATTATTTCATGGATAAACATTTTTAACCTATTGAATTTTAAATCTGATTGAATTGCATAAACTCTCTTAGTCCATCAAGTTCCTGGTTAAATTAAATAAGATTTTATTAAGCAGTTTCAAGTGAACGAAGTTACGGTCTCAGAAGCAATATGAATACTTGTGTTATTATATTCTATTGTTCTCCTCATGTGCACCATGCAGGAAAACAGTGTTCAAGAGCAATCTTAAAAAAAATGTGTAGAGTTTTCAACTAAAAAGTAGCAATTGTTCCCTTGGTGGTGGTAGATTTTATGTTGTTCTGGGGTTTGGGTTTGTTTTGTTTTGTTTTCTAATTTAATGATATTTTGTGGCTGGCTTGTCCAGAGCATTAGGTAAACGTGCTCTCAGATGCGTGAGCTGTGTGCCACACCTGCCTCTGGTCTTTGCAGAACTATTTAAATTAAAGGACTCTTCACTGCTACAACTTGCTGTGCTATAGAAGTAAAGATCAAGAGAGAAAATTATGATCCATGGAGTCAGGATGTTTAATTATTTGTAATGCCTTGTGTTATAATCAAACACTTCTACTGGGTTTGTTTGTACAGTACTCTTTATTAAACATCTTATCTTAAGGCACAACTTGAAAGCATTCCTGAGTAAATAAAAAATGCTGCTTTAGTTTGTTGTATTTTTGAATTTGACCTTGAGTACTCCTTGCAGTGAGCTTTCTCTGCAGCTCTGCAGTTTGATTGCCAGAGTTAACATCTCTACTGATGCCAACCACAGCCTGTCCCAGCCATATGAACTCTAATAGACAGGCTATTTCAGGGAACAGTAAATTCATGCATGTGAAGTCCATAATAAATACTATTTTTAAACTTGGCTAAAATCAGTAGAAGAAACATCAAACATTAACTCCAGTATAGCATAAAAGGAGTTGACACTTGAATAATGTTTGTCTTCAAAAGGTTTAAAATGACTATGTATTTATAACATGAATTAAATTATTCTGACTATGAGTTTCATTTAGCTGTGGAACTATATAAGGTAGCCTGGTCACATAGAAATGATCATCTGCTTCTGAAAGGTGAGTTAATATCAGCTCAGGAGGCAAAGCAGGTGTTCTGCAAGACCGTTTGTCAACAGAGAAACATATAATTAGTACAAGATTTTTAGGAAATAAAAAATTAAAGAGACACCTGATTTTTAAATTCTCCAAATGCACTTACAGTTTCTATAGTTGTTTTATTAAGTTTTCCATGATTTTTCACCTGTGAAGGATGATACATCGGTTACCTTGTAGAAATGGATAAGCATTGTCAGCTCCCTCAGTGAGGTTTGTGATGGTTCACCTGCAGAGACAAGTCTTGGACTATGCTGAGTCCTTCTGAAGCTGTCATGTGGGGCAATGCAAGTCTTCTTTCCAAGACTAATGAAATGAAAACTAGGATTTGAGGAGAATATCTTTGTGTGTTTTGCTTAATGAAATGACTTCTGTAATTTCACCTGTGTGTAGAAATCTGTGTTTAGTCTTGCTTTACCTGTACAGCCGTGGCCAATGCAATTGAAGGTTTTTCATCTTTTCTCTTACAGGCCATTTCTCGCCTGTGTGAAGATAAATACAAGGACTTCAGGAAAGCTGCAAAGAAACGATCAGTCAGTGCTGACAATCTGACTGTGGTTAGATGGTCCCCTGCAATTATCTCCTAACAGAGGAGACTGGAATATTCCTATGGACGTACTGTTTCATCCATCCATTTTTTTCAGAGTGGGCTGGGGGCGGGGGGATAAAGAAAAAAAGACTTCTGATTTTTTTATTTTTAAATCTGTCAAGCTGCCTTTACAGTGCCTCCCCATTGTGTAGCACACGAGTGAAATACCTAATGGAAGGAGAAATGGAGAAATCGGTGTCGGGAGAAAAGATCAGCAACAATTTTTTTCTCGCTTCCACTAACAGCTTTACACTTTAATGAGGAAACAGCAAATCAGGTGCTTGGAAGAAGAAACAAAAAAATGAAGTAGAGGCAGAAAAATATTTAAGAACTCTGCCATTTTCTATTATACTGTACTCATGAAGGGAAATGGCAGCATGAATAAAAAGCATGTAGTCAGATGACTGTGCACTAGAGGAATGACATTGGGAGAGTTCCATCTTAAAGATTTCTCGTAATATCTTTTGTTGTTGTTGTTGTTGGGTTTTTTTGCATTCCTCATTGCTGCTTCCCAGGATAAATTCTTCCCCTTGCACAGCAGGAAGTACAAAGTCTGTATTTACAGTAGCACAAGCCCCTGAATAAGTAGTGTTGGGTTTTTTCACTGCACTTTTCTCTGTAACCTGTCTTATTAGCATTATTCTTCTTAATTATTATGCATATGTTACATTTCTTGTATGCCTTTTATTGTGTTTCAAAAGAGAGAACTTGACCATAGTGCTGAACCAAAAGTGTGTACAGGGATCAGAAGATCTTCGTAATTTCATGGTGTGTTTTATTTATAGTATACCTGGGTGCGTGTGCCTTCCTGAGTTCTTGGAATCATTTATTTTTCCATGATATAAAGATACAGTTGTTAAAGTCTTGAGATGATGATGATGATAAAACTTGGGCCAAATCTCTGAAATTTGCAACAGATCTTGTGATCCTTTTTGCAGATTTTCATAGCATTAGAAGTTTAGCAGAATTCATCCATTTTGAAGGAGATTTTTTTTTTTATGGCCTGACAAGTTCATTCCTTCACCTCCAGGTCCATTGTTGCAAGCAATATTCTCAATTTTTATATGTTTACTTTAAATCAAAGTGAGTCTGTTTGTATAAAATAAAAAATAATAAAAAAAATTGTTCCAATGAGAAGGCCTGTAGAAGAGCAGATTGGAAATCTTAACAAGGTATCTGTCACAAGGAGATTTTATTTGAAAGCTTAAATACAAACCCTCATGTTTTTCAGTGTAGGTGCTTATAGAAATTAAAAGTAACTGAACTGTGAATATAATTTCCAAGTCGGATTATTAAACTCCTCTGTTGTTATTATTACTTCGCTCTTACTGTGGCTGTTCCCCCTGGCAATTGTAAGAACCTTTTATATGAAATAACTCGTCAGTATAAGCACATTTGCTTCGTAACACTGCAAGGTGATTTCTTTTTCCCCCCAGTTTTTTTTTCTTTTTTGCACAGTTTAGAAAGATACAGCTGAAAACTCTCAGTTCCCTAAATCTGTCCTTGTGACTGTCGCTGAAGGGAATGGCAGCAGATGTCCCTGATTTGTGCACTACTGTTGTAACCCACGAAGATTCCATGTTTGTTTTGTTAAGCCCTATGGGCTTGTGGCAGCCTGGAGGCTCAGAGCTGCACGCTTGGCTCCCAGAGCGATGCTGACCCGGACCCCAGGAGGGGAGGCACCCACAGGATTGAAGCAGTGAAACCAAACCTGTTAGCTTTCCAGTGTGATTTGTTTAGTTTGAGACATGAAGGCTTTGTCCATAAATTCTCCTGATGTTCCTTGGGCCTTTAAAATAATCTAATTCTCATCACTTCTTGTTGTGCCAATGCATCAGAACTGTGAGTATCCAAGTCCATTTTTCCCTTGAACATGGAATGTAAGGCAAGTGTTTATAACAAATTACAGCATTTGAAACCTCTTTACAGATAGTATCAAAAGGAACATTTTCACAGCATTTGAAATTCATCCTTTATAAGCATAAATTTAGGCTTTAAAATATGTAAAATATTTTGATTTATCAACACTTTGCTAAACTATTTTCCATTTAACTTGATATCAGGAATATTGGTTTTATCCATTTCTGGGTGATAGAGATATGAACTTTGGATTATGTAAAGATATCAATGCATCTACTATAATTTTTGTGAAGTTTATTAAACTACTTTAAAGATTGTATAGTCTATTTATTGTATGTATGTACATACAGTCTGATACTTTAAAAAGTGGATTCCGTAAAACCTGGCTCAGTCTTGTTTAGACTATTGAATATCGTTTTAGCCTTGTGCACTGGACTCTACCTCTGTATAGGAGAATTTTCCATATTCTTAATTAGTACTGATTCTGTGATTAACTTGGTTATGTTTCTTGCACTAAGAATTAAAAAAAAAAATCTGCTGTAAGTGTGGATTTTTTCTTTAGTTTTACCATACAAATCTTCTACATTTAGATGGATGTTTCTTTCCCTCATGGTTATAGAATAATTCTTTGCTTTTTCTTCTGGTTTGTTCCAGGGTTGCCAAAAATACAGTATGTGTCAGTAAATCTGAAAAGTGTCTTTTGTTTGCAAGGTATTCTGTACCAGGTAATTAAAAATGAATTATTATTTAGGATTATGTTGTGTTTAGTGTAGTTTTTTCAGCATTACTGTATGGAAAATACCATTGCAAAGTTAGAGAATCACCAGGAGATGTAAGAAGGGAGGAGAACGTGATAACATTTTAATTAACAGCACAAAGACATTGTGTTTTGCTGTAAATGTTTTCTGGATTAAGGTTTTCATTATTGCTTCGGTCACCGGCTCAGAACTGAAAAGGTGGAGGAGATACAATAAACCTGTCCCTTCAAGTATCATTGTCTTAATGAATTATTTTTATATGGTGAGCCAGTGGGCCACTTGTTTGGTCATTTACGTGTTGATAATTGAATCAGTATTTGAAAAAGGCATCTTGTAAGGCTTTTAATCATTCATCCATATGCAGCCCAGAATTGTTGCCGTAATTCCTCTTTCCACCTGCAGACCTTTTTATATTTGACTTGCTGTTTGTATTTCATTGTTTGTCAGTGACATCTATCATTCTGACAGACACTGCCATGTGAGACTGAGAGCACTGAAGTCATGGCATAGAGTGCAAGAACAAAACAGTCAAATCACCTTTTCCCACCTTCCACAAACCCCGTCAGCTCTTCAAATGATGCATGTTTGCTATTGCCAAAAATATACAAAATCCTATCCCATAGCAGGGTAATTGTTTTGTTTTGTTAAGGATTTTGGGATTATTCTTAGAGAGAGAAAAATTAGCATATATTGCATAATTGCTGTTTACATTTATGGAGTCTGAACTAAGACTTTGTGTTTTGACACCTTTCTCTCCAGGTCCCCTAATGCCAGAAACCTTAGCTATAATATAAAGATCAGAAATGACAAAAACCTCATCAGAAAAGGGCAATGGTGCAATGGTGGCAGATGACAAAATGACATCTGGTAGTGTTGGCTGTGTATAAAAATAGCAGTATATAGGAGGAGATAGAGGAACTGAAAGAGCAGAAAAAAACCCCAAAAATCTTAGCACCTGAAGCAACAAATTATTTACAGTCATCCTTAGTTGTAATGAGCATTTCATTTCCCAATGGCATGTTTAAACTCCTAACTGAAGTGCTGAACATCCACTGCAGGCTCATGTTGCTCTCTGCTTCTTCTTGGTCTTCGAGTAGAATCCACTCAGCCTAGCTTTTAGCACTTTCCTCACTTCTGTGTAAAACACATTTTTCTGTAATCAGAACTTTTTTTTACTTGAATTGGCAACATTTGCCTACTCTGCAGTGAAGTTCCCACTTGGTGTCTCTAATGGGTTCTGAGAAATCAGCTCAACTATAAACACAAACATACCTGTGTGAGTTCTCCTAGATGTACATGGAAATGTATCTACACCCAAAGTGCCACAAAATGTCTTTCTGCTGTTTTTGTCTTTCTTCTCACCAACTGAGCTCCATCTTGAGGAAACCACAGAACTGGTGAGACTGAGCTGCATGAACTCAAGGTAATGGTGGCAGATATGCAGTGACTGTTCTGTGAAAATGTTTTAAAAAGGGAAACAAGATTTAGAAGAAAAGCTGCTGCTTATAAGGAAAACAATAGTGATAGCAGACATAGATTATGATGTTGAGAAGGATTGTTTCATAGTGTGTGTGAACCTGCTTTTCTGGATCTTCTGAGAATCCACAAAAAGTAACTGGTGAGTTGCAGAACCACAGCTTGAAAAGGACTGCATGCATTGAGGGCATTGTGGCACTGGAACAGGTTGCCAAGAGAAGCTGGAGATGCCCCATCCCTGGAAGTGTTCATGGCAGGAGAATTTGAACTAAATTATCTTTAAGGTCCCTTCCTAGTCAAGCCTTTCTATGATTATAGCCAAGAAAGCCAGGCTCGAGTTTATTTTTTGCCTGGCCTGGATTACTGCACCCTTCCCACTGAAGAAAGAAGCAGTAGGATGGCAAAATGAAGAAAGGCAGGTGACAGAGCAGGACAAATAATCTGTATTGCTTGTGTTCCTTCAAGAATAGTTGGCCTGATGCAATTTGGTATGAAAAAAGAGTTGTTTTTTCATGCCCTTTACACCACGTGTAATGTGTTTCAGTATTATCAGCAGAAACTTTCAGAAACTGTTATACCTGGAGATATTGTTTGGTGAAGATTGCTAAACAAGGTTCTTGGTGTGGGGAAATGTGGCTGTATACCTGTGAGTTGTCCAGAACCTCTGTGAAGAGTTTGTGAAGCTCAAGATGTCAATGGTCTCTACAGATGGAGAACAGCAAATAAGAACAAAATGTCAAAAATTGTATTTTGAAAAATACAATTTCCCAATGTACTTACATCATTTACTTAAGGTACCTGGTTTAGTTTCAGACCTTTTCCCCTTGCATCTCTGACACATGGACTGGGGTGCTGTGGTAACTAATGCAGTAAAACTTTGAAGCTGGGAAATCTCTGGAACTAGCACTGCCACCCCTTTGAATTCACTGGCAGTGAAGTGAATCCTCAAAAAGCAGATGAAGACTTGCTTATGTGACATGAGGGCTTCTGTAAATAGGCATTAGAGTAAGACATCACCTTCATGTAAGAGATCTCACAGCACACTTAAGTACAGAGCTAATTTTTCTCTTAGCTGTAGGTTTCCTTGCTTCACTGCTCTGGGTTTTCATGCCCCTGTGTTTTAGATGTTAATATAAATTATTCTCCATGGAAACAGTATCTTGGGAACTGGCAGCTGTGATACCCTTGCTGTCTTATATTTAAACAATACAGATCATCTTGTGGCCACATACTTATCTCTCATGTATTTCAGGCAAGTGAAGCATTCTGCTGTAGAAAAAGGAGAGGCCAAAAAGATGGGGATAGGTGTGCTAGAAGGGCTGTGAGGCACAATTAAGTGTGTATATTTTTAAAATAATCCAGGAAATAAAGATGGAGAAATGTATTTGTACTTTCTATGCTGTCAATAGCAAAAGGCATTGGTGATACTTTGAGGAGTGTGGTGGTGTTAAATCTCTTGGACAGAGTTTAAATGGCACAGGATATGACTGAGATTTCATTGATCTGGGGAGGAGGAAGACCAGGCTGTACTGAGCAAAATGGTACAGAAGAGCATGTAAAATGCATACACCAAATGATCTTGAACATCAAGTATTAGAGTGGCAGAACTATCTTGATGTTGGTATAAAATTCCAGTGTTTGGAAAGTATTGGTGGTCGCCTTACTTCCATGATAACATCCCTTTCCTTCTGTGGCCTTCCAGTAGAAGGTTATTTTGTGTAGGCAGAAGCTTAGTACACATTGTTAAGTATTAGAATATAATCAATAATACTTGAAGGTAGACTTCACAAAAAAAAGTTGAAATAAAAAAGTAGTAAGAGTTCCTGTTAAGAAAAAAAGCTGCAGGAGGTAACCTGATGCTGCTGTGGGGCTTAATCAGTGGGAACATTAAGTAATAAGAGTATCCTGCTTGTGACAGCTCCCAGTGCATGTCAGTCCCACTTCTGAAGGCACAGGTTGGGAAGGTGAGAAGAATTGCAGAGAACAACCTCCCAGCCCCTGTGCCCAGTACTAACAACCCAACCCCAAATCCTTTGTAGTTACAGTGGTTTTGCACAGCAGAGTTTTGAACAGAGATGGAGAATTATCTTCCAACTTATGTCATTGCTTTGCACAAAAGGAAGAATGGTTTAAATGTGTAAATCACCACCAGCATTTGTAACATTAAATATTTAACTTATCACTGCCAACAGGTACATACCTTATGCTCTGCCACAGGAACGAGTCCACAGTCTGCATGTGCCCTCTGCCAGTGCTTTATAGGGCACCTATTCTAAATCTGTCCTCTGAGAAACTAGAGGAATGATTCCTGTGACCTAGGAAAATAGTTGGGTGTATCTTGACAATTTTGAATGCTGTCAGGTAAGCTGATCTTCCAGGTCTGCCTGATTCAAGGCTTTGGATCAATGGTTCCTTCAGCTGAACAGAAATAAATACTACAAAGCATGAAGTGACAGTACTGACTTCATCTAGAGGAATTGTGGTCATGTCACCCTGACACTCAGCTTCAGCGATCGAAGGACTGGCCTTTTTCTTATGCTTTCCCATTTAATCATGAATCTCAGTGAGAACATTGTCAGTGCTTCTGACCTGTGAGCAATCTAGACTCTGAAATTGTCGCTTTTCTGTGGTGGCCTGTCATTGTGGTACATCAGAGGGGCTTTCTTTGTTCTGCTCTGTTTTGCTGGCATGTGGCAGAACAAAGTTGTTCTGCCCCTTAAAGTGTGCAGATAGCTGAACCATGTGTTAGCTGAAATTGTGTGCTCAGATATCTGATTGCCAGCTATGACATTTTCCCTTAACCTTTTCTAAAATCTTCTCTTAGAGAAAGAGACCAGGGCAAGCAATCAGTTTTAAGTTTTCTGTGGAATATATAGCAAATCAGCATTTTAATTTTTCTATTTCAGATTTTTTTTATCATTTCAGACTTGAGCTTTGCTTGACAACTCAGTATATTTGCATGTGAGCTTTTTTTTTTGTTTTAATTGCATTAGATAAGGAATTTCTATGGCAGTTGCTAATAGAAAAAGCAATTATTTAATTATTTTAAATGTCATTTGAACCTGTTGTTTGCCCCCTGAGGAATGCATTTATCTTTGACTTACTAAGAATAGGTAGATCCATTGATACAAGATTGCAGGTTTTTGCCCTGTCCCCTTCATCCTGTTACATGAACAATGAACTTTTAAACATTTTCCAATATTCATAAGAAATTTTACGTATTTCTAATACTTTCGTTATAACCAGAGAGCTTCAGAGGATTGGGGGGGGCAGAGAAAAAAAGAAATCTGTAGCTTTGATTTCTAACCATTAGAGAAAAAAAATTAGAGCAGACTCTAGTATCTATCTCCCTCAGCTTCTCTTCTTAATAAAGTGTCCCTAGAAACAGCTTCAGCATGTGTTGCCCAATGTCCTGTGTTCTCCTGAATGCAGAATTTCTCAGGATTTGAACAGAAAGCCCCAACTCCATCAACCCTTTAAGACCTGAGGTGCATTCCCAGGGAAATCAGGCTGAAATGCAATATAAAATGGTGGGTGCTACAGGAGGGTGGGGGAAGAGGATCTCTTGGGGCAAAGTGCCCTTGAGCTGAGTCAGCACCAGATTGAAGAAGCAGATGAGGAACTCAGGCTTCCCACCCCACAAGTTCCCTACCCTGATCCTTGCAGCCACAAGCCCAAGCTGCCACTCTGAGCATTGAAATGATTGAGTTCTGTGGGTCTGCACTGGTTTGTGTTATCAAGTGTGTGTGTACAGGACACAGCTAGGGGAAATTGGGTCTGTGTGACTGGGCAGCCCCAGTGCATCTCTCACCTGGCACAGACTTGCAACTGTTTTTCCCTGCATGGATCTCATGTGTCAGCCTCTGGATCCTGCCTGGCCTCCTCCTGTGCTGGAGCTGACCCTGTAGGCTGTGCCAGTGTCTGGGATCTGCCTGCTGGACAGAGCTCCTGGCAGTTTCAAACACACCTGGCTGGGCCTCCTCCCTGCTCCCACAGGTGAGATTTGCATTGCAGCAATGCCTCTCTTAGTGTTGGATTGCACAGATAATTGGTAGCCATCGCAGAACGGTTTGGGTCAGATAGAACCTTAAAGATCACCTCTCTCCACCCCTCTGCCGTGGGCAGGGACACCTTCCACTAGTCCAGGCTGCTCAGGGTCCCTTCCAGCCTGGTCTGGTTTCACTGGTTTATCTGCACACACTTCAGCAGACAGCTCTTTAGTGAGGTTTGTGCATTGCATCAGTGGCCAGGCGAGAGGGAAGCCTCCTCCTTTCCACTCGTGTGACAGCATCTGCCCTGAGAGCAGGGACAGAGCTGAACTGGAGCACCGAGCTCACCTGAGGCACTTTGGGTTACTTTATCAACATTAGAGGAGTTGAAACCTCCAAACATGAGGGATGAATCACATAATTGCTGAAGGCAGGAAGGAATGGTAGGGGACCGCATTGCTTGAACTGAAAATTGCTTTTGCCTGTCTGAGCATCACAACCTGGGACAGGAATTCCTGCAGATCAGAAGTGGAGGATTCTGCCACAAACCTCTAAAGGGAGAATTAGTCCATATATGAGTAGCTGTAACATTAAAGTGAAAAACTTTGGCCTCCTGACTTTTCCTATGTGAGAAAACACATTATTACTGTGGGGGAATGCAGTTTAAGCATGTCGTGAAGCACTCATGCTAAATTTCAAAGATGTGAGACCTTCTAAAGTCTATATTTTTTGCATATGAATGAATGTGGCCATTGAAAGAAAGGTCAATCATCTTATATATATACACATAAATACAACATAACTTCCTTTGTCATGTACATAAAAGAACACAGTTTATTCAGGAATGCAGCTGTATCATCTGCCATGATTCTGTTTTGCGATTTATTGGATTGATTCCCCAGAAATGAAAACATCATTGGCAAATTGTGTGGGTTAGTGTACCTAAAAAATTGCTTTTTGAGGTGTTTCCTAAGAGTTTTTGGATGGCCTAAATATTTTTTACCCAGGAAGGGAAGTGAAGAGAGTCAAAAGAGAAAGCAGCAAAATGTAAAAAATGTGGAGGAATAAAGACGAGAAACTGAAATAGTAACAGCAATTAGGAGGCACAATACAGGTCACAAGGGAATATATCCATAAATATCTGTGGCCAGTTGTCCTGGGTTTGCCAGTGCTCAGCCCACTACACCAGTTAAAAGAATTAATACAATTTTTAATATTGTCAGGAACAGAATAATTGCTAGTAATTTTGTAGATTAGATTGAAATGGCAAAGTGTCTGTCATAATGCAGAGGAGGCAGAAAGATTGAGCTAATGGCCCTGTTTTGTCTTTTTGTGCTGTGTTTGTGCCTTGCTGTAGTAATAAAATTCCATTTCTGTTACTGGTACTGAAAGAATTTTCAGCTATTCGGTATCTTGGAGTGACAAAATTGCTTTGCCCAGGTGGTCTGAAAGGTTTTGCTGAAGCAAAGTTGGTTGGCTGGAGATATTCCTCAGTTCTGGGGGGGAACCACCTTTGGAAAGAAGCTTAAGGAGAGCAAGTGTAGAATGGGAGATGGTTTATTCTGCATTTGTGCTGGGCACAGTAAACTGAGAGGCCAAATTGCTGTGCAAGGGATGGGTAAGTAAATGGGATGGCCAGTAATCCCTGCTCTTTCATGGAAAATAGACTGTCAGACTGTCATTTAAAAACAAACAGGATATAAATTTTTCCCCATTTCTGCTGTGGTTTACCTTCCTAGCAAAATCTCACTGCTCTGTGCTTTGACCCCAGTAGGATGTTTGCCAGTGCATTTATCCATTGTGTGAGATTTCCTTGCCTCTGGACAGCACTGGGAGCTGCTCCAGGGTAGGGAGCAGTGCTGTGTGTTCCCAGCCTGCCTTGGGGCTGGGGAAACCCACTCTTGGTCATTCCTGTCTGTTTTCCTTTGCTCTCTAAAACATTGGAATAAATCCTTCAGGATCTGAGTTACCCCTTTGACATTGTGGTAAAAATTTTCAAAGGAATGAATGAGAGTTGGGTATTGAACTCCTATTAATTTTAATAAGGACTGAGCCATTGAGCTGAATTTTATGATGGTATTCTCTTTAAAATGAAAAATCTTGGTTGATAGAATACATAGAATGTGAATACTGTTGCAGTTTAATGGGGGAATTCCTTGTGTACTGCCCAGTATGTGTTGAGTTTATTAGCAATGATTATTAAAAATGGCTCTTGGAAGAAAACTAAGCAGAAAACTTGGAAACTGCAGGCAAGTGGTATGGTAGGACTGTATTGTAAAGCAAAGGTTTTGGGGTAGAGGGCAAATTCAAACCCTGAAATAAAAATTTGCAATAATTTTTCCTAATGTTGTGGAGGTTGACCTATCTGAACTTTGTTTAAATGACTTTTTACAAGGCCACACTAAACTTAAATAGACAGACTATTAGCAGGTCACAGTTTAAGGTCAAAACAAGCCTCATAAAACCATAAGGTGATGTGCATCTCATAAAGGTGAGGTGCAAAAACTCAGTTTTGTGTTGTCCTTTAAATGGCCAGATGTACTGGCCATAAGTTGTACATCCTGATATCAACGCAAGAAATCTAATAATTCTTTTGTCTAGTAAGCTGTGAGTAGCAACTGTGAGGGATATTAGATTTTTCCCTTCATTGTTCATTAAACGTGGCTGAAGATCAAAATTTCTCATTATGAAACAGTATGATAGAGGTACACATTCTTTTTAGACAGAAGTACTCTTTTGGATACGATTTTATTATGCACAGGATACAGCTTTTATTTATTTAAAGCCATATTTTCAAGACATAGATGATATTTAATAGAATGTACTTTTTGACTTCTGCATAGGAATGAATTTGACTTGAAAATGACATTTCTTCACATGTTAGAAGAAATCCACAGTTGGTACTGCCTGCAGCAGTTCCTGAAGTTTAAGTTGTATGTGAATTAGAGTGGGGGGAAATCTCTTTTCTCTTTTCAGCTTCCCTCTTTCATTTAGCCTTTTCCCCTGTACTTGGTTTAATGACCACACTGTTACAGTGCATCTGTCCATGGTGAAAGAAAAAGCAGTGTCAGTGTTCAATAGCAGAGACAACAGTAAAGGGTTTGTTTCTGAAAATGATCAGCCATGAAATACAAGAAGGTGTAAAGAACTCTTATTTTAAATCCACAGTGGCTGTCTGTATGTTAAATCTAAGATGACAGATTTATTTACTGAAACCCAGAACCAGCACAGTAACCTCTTTTGTTGTGCATGTTGCAAACAGGGATATTTGCCCTCCACAGCTCTAGCAATATTCATACTTAGAAACAAAGTATTAAATTTAAAACATGGTGGCCCAAAGATTTTCTTGCCGTATGCTGTTTATTATTAAATCTGTTTTTCAGTTACCTAAGGCCTTGTTCTTATTTAAATGATTTCCATGATATCAGCTCACTGTGTTTTTTGCCTGCCTGACCATTGCTGGGTGTGGACCTGCTTGAGGGAAGAATTCCTTAGTGCCAGATGCTGGGCACTAATAAAACATGAAATCACCTGCTTCATCCTAAAATACAGGATCCTTAAGCATTCCAAACCTTCAGTTTTGTATTTGGCACTGTACAGAAAGGTAACTGTAAAATTCAGTGTTAAATGTTAAGTGCTGGAATCCCTCCTATACAAGATATTTTTTTTGTGTTACAGCAGAGCAAATTTCAGTAAAAATGTCATGTCATGTGCTCATGTAGCTACCTATTTCAGTGGGAGTTAAGCAGATACTAATAATGTGCTTTTGAAAATCCAGTGGACTCACTTTGTACTTTCACTACTTAGTAAATTAAACACTTTTGCAGAAATTGGCCCTGAGATCCTGAATGAGAATATATTTTCCATTACTTAATTTTCCTTCATATCTGGCTTGAAATATTCAAAACTCTTGGTTGAGTAGCTGTGAAGTTTCTGAACCAAAGTCTGAAGAAGAGATGCTTTTTCCATTTGTTGTCTTCTTAGAAGCAGGTTCCCTTTAGAAATATGACTTCTGAATATTCAAACATTTAGAATAAGGGACTCTGAGATAATGTGGGAGAATGGTCTAAATCCTTAAGAGCATGCAGTAGAACAGTCTTTTTTTAGGTTTGCTAAATTAGTAGAGGAACAGTGAGACAACACAACGTGTGTGAGGCACTGAGGCACCAGGCTCAGGCGTCCAAGAGGACTGAGCTGGTGTGGAAGTCAGCGAGGTCGAATCCAACCAATATGAGCAGTTAAAAAATGAGCTGAACGTCACAGTTCTGGGTGTCCTTCTGGGCTGTTTTAGACACACATGCACTGGTATTTATGTACAGCTGAGCATGTGTGCATGCAGCTCCTCCCTGGGAATGGAAGGCAGGAAGAGGTGGGGAAGAGGGAGGCGCATTTGTTGAAAGTTTCCTTCCCTTGCACTCAACTCTGCCGCTTCTGGGGACTGACGAGTTAGAGGCTGAGCAGTGGGGAATAGGGGCACATTGTTTAAGCTCCCCATGGAATAGTTGATGATGGAAAACGTTCACTGCTCCCCTACCTCAGTGTGTGTAGGCTCTGTATCCCAAAAGCTGGAGCTGTGAATGCCTTGCCTTCTCCACGCCTGAATAGCCACGGTGGCTGTTCTGGGCACAGGCTACTTTCAAACGGATTTTGCTGTAGCAAGAGCAACAGCAGCAGCAGCCAAGTGGGACCAGGACAGAGGTCCCAGGGAATGCAAAGTGTGCAGTGCTGCCTCTGCCTGTGCCTGTGCAAAGTAAAGGGCTTTCCATGCTGTGCTGGCTCCTTGGCTGCCTGTGTGCTGTGAAGATTTACATACATGTGTATGTCTAGCATGTATGTCTGGAAAAGGGCATTTGTTCTGGGCAGCTTTTCCTACTAATTTGCTATTGTCCATCATATCTAGCTTCTTTGTTTCACTCCCCCTTCTGCTGTATTTCACAAATTTTAACGTAAGGCCATCAAGATAAATTGCCTTTTAATGTTCACTGTCCCTTCCAAATAGATTCCCCTCTCCCCCCATTCACAAATCACCTTCAGAAGAGCTAGATTTACTGTCAGATTAGTCACTTACACAGAATTTTTGCTAACTAGAAATATTCTAAGTAGATTTTTAATTTAGACTTTAAAATATGCATCTGTGGTTTTATTTTTTAAATTATGATATGCCAAAGGAGCTGGACTAAAATGCCAGATCCCTTTGTCTATTGGGGAAGCTGCTATGCTGACCTATTTTGCCTTAACATTAATTAAATTGGTAGAGGTATGTTCCTTCATTGCCAGGTGTGGTGTAGAGTGCACTCTTAATAACTCTCACTTCTCTTTGTGTCATTAGTGTAGGTCTTGACTGGGTAAGACAGATGGGTTTGGGATTTGCCACACCAGAGGAATGCCTTTATTTTCTAGGAGCTTTCTTGATGTGTGATGTAGATTGTGGCACCATTCAGGTGACACATTTGCTCCTGAAGTGACTTCAAGCTAACTCTGTCTTACCTCTGGATGTCATTCTGAGACAAGGACTAGCTGAAGTGTCTTTGCTCTGTGAAGTAACCCAGGTCTAAGCCTGGGGATGTGGCACAGGTCCACACTGCAGTGAGATGCAGCTCCAGCAAGTTCAAAATGTCTCAGTGGGTCTCTCACATTGATGGAGTCACATCTGTGAATTTTTGCAGGATTAAGCTTTAGACCTATGATAAGGGGTTATAAATGTGGACAGCAGTTGTGAATTTTAAAATAGATTAAATTGTGTCTTCTTATGTTTCATTGTTTGTCCATGAAAGCTCTCCAGTGGCTTTTAGAGCCCTTCCTAAAATCAATGTGATGATGTACTCCTGGGTTTCAAAGTTTAACTTTACTCAATGTCAGTTTTTTTTCTATCTGCCTCTCTTTTTAACTAGAATGCAATGCAAGTTCACAGATTTGACATCTTTTTAGGTTGGGAAGAGTTGTTTGTGAGATTCTAGAGCTGGAGTGTGTGTGGAGTGGTGGGGCTGTGCAGCACATGCCCATCCCCTGGTGTGGGAAATGATGCCAAACCAACTGGTGGCCCTGCAGAGCTGGGGTCCTGCTGCTGCTACAACCAGGTCTGAAATATGCTCTCCCTATTTCCTTGCAGTCCTTACAGGCCAACAGGGAATACAGGGAACAGCTAAAGATAAATAATAAACGAAGGAGATTGTGTGGTGAATATCTTCAGCTATGATGTGGAAAATCTTCAGATGGGAACCCTGGCCTGAAAGATAGTGCTGAGGCAAGGGTGAGGAGCCTGTGGTTCTGTGGGGACCAAACATTTTATAATAGCCACCACAGACTGGAGCCCAGTATGGACTGATGACAGAGGCCTAGGAAGAGGACATACCAGAGAAAGGAGAAGCACTGGATTCAAGTGAGATATGAGCTGTCTAGAAAAGCTAAAATTTGAAAAAAGCTAAAGCTGTCTGAAAAATCTAAAATATAATTCAAGCTTTCTGACCTAAGCTAAGCTGCACTGTGACTCTGGAGGGTGCCTCCTTTCTTTTAGAAAAAAATGGGCCATCCTATCTCAGTGCATCCATGCCGTGGATCAGATGTTGTTGCCTGGTATAGTTCCTCAGGGAACAATCTCGAGGCTTAAATTCCTAGCTGTTATCCCTCTCACACAAATGGTAGAGGTCTCACAGCAACCACAAGCAAGGATATTTTAACCAACAATATTGACAGAGACAATTTATAGTCTATTGTGTGGATGCAGCTGCTGAGCATTCGTATCCTGTCACCATCTTGGCATTCCTGACTTTATTTTTGACAGAGGGTGTTTAACCAGGAATACCTTCATATCTCAGCATAATTCGTATCTTGGCCATTTGCATATTTTCTCTATTGACTTTCTCTAGCTTTCCTTCCTTCCTTTACTTCTCTCACACACACATATCTCTAGTTGAAAAAAAGAAAAAGAAAAAGTGTGCGTGTGTAAGTAAATGAACCTAAAACCATCATCACAAACCATAAATAAAACTTGGTAACAGAAGAAATGGCAGTTTGGCAAATATTTTACATAAATCAATTCTGAAACCAATAAAATTTCTGTATTTACTACTGCAATTAAAAATCTTTTTACACAGATAACAGACAAAGGGTTTCGAAGGGCCATCTTTTCAAAGCCCACTTTTAGGGTTTCCTTAGGATGGTGCTTACTACAGAGAGGATGCTCAGTGTGCTCTGCCAAGGCATTGCAAAGCCTGTGAGCAGAGAGCTGGGGAGAAAGTCTTTGTGCAGGTACATTTTACTGTATGAAACTATTAGTTTTACCTTTTACCCAGGTCAGATGTGCTCAGTCATAAAGCTCAGCCCAGCTGCAGTGCTCCTAAGCCATGCAGTATCTCCATACAGCTCCCTCTGAGCTCCCCTTGCTCCCCAGAGCAGTTGTGGGTTGGAGCACAAGAAGGGCTGTGCCTGGGCTGTTGGCACCCCACAGGTGTCAGGAAATCACTTTTCTCCCTTGCTAGGTCACACACAGACTCCTCCTTCAGCTGCTTTTGTAGGGATTGTTACTATTTCCTGACTAAGTTTTCAAAGTATGTTGTCCTTGCCACAGCACAGATTAAAAAGGACTGGACAGCATCCCAAAACTGGTGGAACAGTGGATGGAAGGTGGTGGTAGATTTTTTCCCCCAAGGTAACCTGGGTGAAAAGTGAGGCAAGGAACAGAAAGCTGAGATTCTTATTTTCACCCCTGCTTTTTCCTGGGGTACAGCACAGTGGCACCATGTCCAGGACATGCTGTGCAGTTGCACCTTGCTGAGCCCACGGGCGTTCTGCTCCAGGGGGAAGCTCCCTTCACCCCTGCTGAGGGGCTGCTGGGTGTCAGAAGACTGGTCAATCACCCTTAAGATCTTTTGAGTGATCTCCAAGCAGTTTGAGTGAAGTACCAAGCAGTTTCAGCCAAAAGGACTGATATAAATTAAAAATAAGTGACTTCTGGCATCTTGAAAACCAGCCCCACCCTTAGGATTTTTACTTTTTAAAGCTTCCTCTGTTTTTTATCTTGCCTGCAGGGAGGCTCAGCCTGCTGGCTGGCTCAGCACACAGAGGAGAGTTTGGTGTGGCTGTGATTGACAGGGCCATGGTGTTCTGTCAAGGAGGTTTTGATTTAGAAACCAAGTGGTTTTGGGAAATTTCAGTGGAATAGCTTCCAGTGACCTGAACTGAAGTTGCCTTTCAAACACAGGGATGCTCATCCTTTTGTCTCCCCTTTCCTTCTCTTGTTCATCTGCAATCCTTGCAGGGAGACAGAGAGGTCTCAGTTGTTTCCTGATCTATGCTATTTTTTCCTCTCTCCCTGTCTTTCACCACTGAAGTATCTCAGCAATGCCAGGAGGCTGGTATGCCCTGGGAGGGTAAGAATAGTCTACAATGGCAGAGATCACTCCTGTTGTTTTTTGTCCACTTGCAGTTGCCTGGACAGAGGATCCACACAGAGGCAGGAGCAATTGGATCTGACAAGCTAGAGCTTCTGTAAGAGAACGTGTTAAAGCCTGAAGAAGATCAACATCCAAAACTAACAGTCCTGTTCAAATCATCAAAATAATCCTTCATCAACACGTTGTTTTGGCTGAGTTCATGATTTCTGTCCTTGACCCTCAGCAAAAATTCCTTCCTTTTTTATTTTTTCTTCCTTTTTTTTACTCCCTTTCTTCCCTGTCTAGGTCTAATCTCCGTTGGAAATGACAAAACTGTTAGGACATCAGGAGCTGGAAGTGTTTTGAGCTTGTTCAAACATGGAGCACTGGGACTCACTGGGATTTTTGATAGTCACACTTAACTACAATGTGACTATTGTAGGTAAGTACTTTAAAAGAGCTCTCTTCTTTCTTTTGCTGCTTCATATCTTGAAGCCACCCAAGTGCCCTACTAATAATCAACTTTAATTTCAGGCTATGGTTCTGTGGTCTGGACAGTAAGTTGTTTTCTTGATACCTGATATAGGAGGTCAATGTATTCCCTTTTCTTGTTAAACAGATTACTTCTCTGTCTTTGATAGATTTTTCCTGAATATTGCATAAAATATTCTGTCAAGGTTTTCAAATTTGGGTCTTCTTGATGACAGCTGGAAGAAGGGATCGTGGTAAAAATACACAGAAGTAATGCTGAGCTTATACCACAGAAAGTGAATGGAAGAATGTATGCAATAGCTTTAGTAACAAATTTTAAAAGTTAGAGAAGAAGACAGAAGACCCACTCTCTTTTTCAGGAAGAAGTTTGTGGTTACTACCATTGTGGTTAATTATTGCTTTTCATTCTTTATTTTTGTAAACAGACAAGGATCATATGCATTAAAAAAAAAGCAAACCAAAGCAAAATGCCATTGTCTTTTCCTTAGCCAACTGTTTGCTGTTTATTTTTCACCCCTATTATTTAAATAAGATCCTGCTCCTCTTTCATGGGCTACTTTGAACGAAGTGTGAGCCAGAGAAAACTTTCAAGGGCCCTTTGAAGACTCTTTGCCTGCAGCAGTTGCTGTAGTTTCTGCTGTGCACTGTGGGGAGCATCCAGCTGAGCCCCAGCAGGGCTGCTGCAGAGGCTTGTTCCTGCATGTTAAATCAATTCAAGACTGGGTCTTTAGGGATAGGGATGCATGGAGGGGTTATCTCTCAAATGTATGTCACACTAAACTGCTTCCTAAGGAGCCATTGATTTTTCTTAAGCAGTACTCCCTATTGTACATGTTCAAATTAAAAATTGATAGTGAAATAGCATGTAGTATTTTGAGCCTAATTAACTAATGAGCTTCAAACACTTTGAGGTCCTCACAGGGAAAAAAATGCTACCAAAGGATGAAACATGGTTTGCTAAAGATGACAGATTCTGTAGAGCTGGTGTTTCCTATTGACCCACACTGTGTCCAAAAGTGAGTAACAGTACAGCCTGCCAGCAAGCACAGGAAGCTGGAAATACAGCAAAACCACCACTACAACTCAGGTGATTAAAGATAAAATGGAAAGGCTTCAATTTATTTATGGTTGGATAATTTATTATTTTGCCAGGAGCAGAAGTTTCTCTGATGAGCTCTCATAAAACTTATATGTTTTTCACATTTTTTCACTACAGAGTGCAGTTTTACTGTTCTAGTCTACTGGCCACAAATGGTTTTTAGAGGGCACTTGAACTGTATGTTCAACATAATAATAGGTATCACCTGATGTTCTGGAAATATTTGAATATTTCAAATTCACAGCAGCTACTGGGAAATAGCTTTATGGGAAATTCAGAAGAAAAGTCTCCAAGGCAACACTCATAAATAGTTGTATAGTTTATAGAAAAATGCTTTATGATATGTCGTTTTTAAGAGCCTTTATAGTGTGTATTGGTGCTATTTCACAGGTTGCACACAAAACCTTGTGTGCATGTGAGATGTGCATTCACTATTAATGATTTGAGCTTTTCAGTACATTTCTCAGCCATTAATTCTGTATTATATACTTCTCTTTAGTCACTGAGTCTTACTGTTTCTCTGCCTGTGTTTAGAATTCGTGTCTTAACAATTCTTTAAAACAGAATTAATCTTATCATTCTTTTATGTTGTTTTTTCCCCCCTCCTTTTGTTTCTAAGCAGTTTTTTTCCTCTTTTCTTGTGGGGGATTATTGAATTAAATTACTTTTCCAAAACTATATAGGGAATTGGTGATGGGATTCAAAATGAAACGTGAGAAATTCAAATGCTAAACTGAACTTCAGATGTTGCATACGTGTGTACAGAATGAATTTTTAACTTTTGACAACAGAATGGTATATCTTGAAGCCTTCCTATCCTGCCCAGGAAAAGGTTTTAGATTTTCATAGAATCACAGAATGGTTTGATAGAAGGAAACTTTAGGTTTGAGTGGAGAAAGTGACATGTATGAAGCTCAGAAATCATTGCCAAGATGGGGCAACCAAAGAAGCAACAGAGAGAAATGCCTGGGGCGCACATTTGCACAAATTTACATTTGTAGAACACTTTGCGTAAGTTTGCTAATAGTAAAAATAATAACTAATTAATAGCTTGCTTGCAAATACCATTCTAGACACAGCAGAGAGATTTTGTTGGCTAAAGTAAACTTTAAATACAATGTCATGGCCAAGACCAAGAACAAATACTATGTCATGGAGCAATCTTTTCTGTCTAGATGTGTCTCATACTGTGTTACCTGAACTGTATTTTGAAATAGGACAAAATTCAGGTGCAGGAACCCAACAACAAGGAAAAACTGTGAGCAAAACGGATTGTTTAGTCAGTTTTGATCTCTTTTTATCAGAGTGTTTTCATCAGGTTTCAGTTGGCATGGCTTATTGTATGTTTAACTCCTACATTGTTGAGTCTAGATGAAGATTATGGAATATGTCAGCTACACATTTTCACTGGATTTTCAGTCCCAGTCAAAAAAGAAAAAAGAAAAATAAAGGGAGCTAATAAGAGGGCAGACTATTTCTTCAAATGCCTCATGTATAGAAAGAGTGTCCCTGCATGACCTGCCCTCCTTCTCGGGATCTGACTCTTTTTCTTGCCTTTCCTTCTCTTGTAGGGAAGATCTGGCTGATGTTAATAGTTCTGCTGCGAATGGCAGTGGTGGTGTTGGCAGGCTACCCCCTCTACCAAGATGAGCAGGAGCGCTTTGTCTGCAACACCCTGCAACCAGGATGCTCCAACGTTTGCTATGACTTGTTCTCTCCCGTATCTCACTTCAGGTTCTGGCTCATTCACACTGTGTCTATCCTGCTGCCTTATGCTGCGTTCAGCATTTATGTTTTGCACAAGGTAGCTATGTACATTGTAAGAATGCACTGTCTGGTGCATGGCTGCAGGAGGAACAAGGGTTTCTCGAGCCCCAAAGATGTGAAGGAGCTCTGCAGAAGTGCAGTTGTCAATAGAGCAGATAGTGGTGCAGACAACCTAAGTGTCCTTAATTTTTCAGGGGCATATACTGTTCATCTTTTTATTAGGACCCTGCTTGAGGCTGCCTTTGCAGCTGTGCAATACTTTCTTTTTGGATTTTTTGTTCCTGACCGCTTTTCATGCTACCACTCACCGTGCACAAGCACTGTTGACTGTTACATCTCCCGGCCCACTGAGAAATCCATCATGATGATTTTCATCTGGGGGGTCAGCAGCCTGTCCTTTCTGCTCAGCCTTGCTGATCTCGTCTGTGCTCTCCGCAGAATGACAGCAAGGAACCAAAAGAGCAAGCTGCTGGCAAACCTCTGCACAGAGCAGGAGTGCATGTTATATCTTCCCCCAGCCCAGCACAGCAGCTCTCCTGCACCTCACAATGGGGATGGCCCAGCAGCAAACTGCTGTCAGACCGGTGATGGCTCCTGCCCGCTTCTCCCTGAAGAGGAAGAGGAGGCTGTTCTTCATCCTGAAGGTGTCCCTCAGCAAGGTGCCAGCACTAACCTCAGCAGCAGCAGCAGCAGCAGTGAGTGCTGTGTGTCAGGAGACCTTGCTGTTCAGCAACAGAGCACTGAAGAACCCTTGTGTGCCAGTGACCACCAAGGAACTCCCTGCAGCCAAGTGAGACCCAGACTTCAGCAAGATTTCATTAAAGACACTGCCCTGGCTTTGAGACCTCAGACTGAGTCTCCCCTTGGAGTTTCTTCCTCTGTTGTTCAGAGCAAGTTTTCAGGGTTCTACCCTTCAGCTGAGCTAAAAAGCCCTGATGCACAATCAAATTATAGCAGCACTAGCTGCCTGAGGTCAAAAAAGTCTGAATGGGTGTAGAAGCCAGAGTGAACACTGTGCTGTGACCTTGACGGGCAAATCATTGCATCACTGAAGAGGCTTCAGGGAGTTTCAGCTGAACCCCTTGGCTGTGGTTTTGCTGCAAAGACACTCTACTGTGCTATGTGCCTCCATTAGAAAAGGAACAAAAACTTTGGATAAGAGTTTAAAGGGTATTACATTAAGGAAGATGTTCTTTAGAAAATGTGATATCTTTATGTTTTTCTGCATGTAGATGGTTTTAAAAGGCTGTGGACTGTCGTTGATGTGAGTGACCTGGTTTTCCAGGAGTATGTGTGAACACTTGTTTACTCTAACCTAGTTTTATTGCAAAAGATTGAGCTTAGCAAAGATATGTTGTCTACTCTCAGAAGCCTAATTTATTTCCTCATACATTCTTAAAGCCCACTCTAAGAGAGGATATTCAAGAAGAAGATTAGACAGTGAATAAAATAAAAACACTTGTTTTGTAGCAAATGTTAATGTGTTAAAACCCCTGGATCTTATTGCTTGAAGGTGATACTTCTCCCAGCTAGCTGTGCCAGGGCAGTACCTTTCTGTGACACTGATTCCAGCTGCAGTCTGACCACGCCTGAGATACTAGACTACAACACCTTCCAGTACCTAGAGGGGCCTAAAGGAAAGCCAGAGAGGGACTTTTTACAAGGACATGTAGTGATAGGACAAGGAGGAATTGCTTCAAACTGAAGTAAGGTAGGTTTAGATCAGATGCAAGGAAAAATTTTTTTACTTGATGGTGATGAGGCAGTGGAAGAGTCTGCCCAGAGAAGCAGTGGATGTCCTGGATGTCCCATCTCTGGAGATGTTCAAGGTGAGGTTGGATGGAGCTTTGAGCAATCTGGTTTTGTGGAAAGTGTCTCTGCCTATGGCAGGGGCATTGGGACTAAATTATCTTTAATTTCCCTTCCAACCTGAACCATTCTATCAACTACAATAGCCTCCAAAACAGAATGGCTGCATCCACATTAGCTGTTGGGCATGGTCCTGTGCTTGAGAATTTCTCAGAAAACAACAGAAGGGTGTCAGGGAGTGCTCCAGCAGCTTGACAGGGACTGAGCAGCAATGTCCATGCTCTGGCTCCACTAACACATCTACAGGGTGTTACTTCTCAGCCTTAAATAATCACACTGGGCTCTCAATTTCAGGAGGTGGGAATGAGTCACCTGACCAGTTTTAGGGGTCTCTAAAGGTAAGATGAGTCACTTTCTAGATACACCTATTTCTCCCACAATATGATTATCTCAGACCTGGGTTTAGGGAAAATGGTTTCTACCCTGAAAGAAGGATATAGTGGCAATGTCTGTATCAAAGTTCTCACCCTCTTTGTCTGACAGACTTCTAATGCTAATAACTTGAAAACAAGTCTAAATTGAGTGAATCACAGAAGATTTTATTGCAGTTATGCTTTGTGCTTTCCTTCAGTGTTAATTCTGTCGCATTTGCATAAGCGTGGTCCAGCACTACAACACAGCAGGGTGTGAGATGAATTTTCTTTTAGCTATAAGTCATTGGGGTTTGAAGGTTGCACACACCTGCAGATCATCAGTGGGAGTGGATGTGGAGGAGCATGTACCCAGAGAAATATGCTGGTGGTAGTGTCTTACAAAACAAATTATTCAGAGGGTGTCAAGAACTGGTATTTGTAGATCCTGCTTGGTGCTGGAGCAGCTACAATGCTGTTTAGACCAGGCATAGATCTAGTCTTGCTCTTGGGCTGCCACGTAACAAGTTTCTGTAAAGAGTCAAGGGCTGGCTCCTATGTGCAGGAGATGAAGGGACAACAGCTTTCACATTCTACATTTTCTCTTCCATGAGTGCAGAAGTCTCCAAGACAGGCTCATCACACCTGTGTGTTATTTCTCACATGTTTAAGGTAAAGACTAGCAATTACTCCTTCTCCTCTGCATTCCCCCAGAATTAGGTGGCTTAATAGGTTGACAGAACTGCTCTTGGGGTCCAGAGCAAAGTACTTTGGGATCCTGAGGTAGGCTACAGGCATTTTTAATTACTACCTTCTAAGTAAGGTTTTCCTCTCTATTAGCTCTGTTTGTTTCTCTTATCGTGCATGCTTATTGTGTGATTTGTCATTTCCAGGGTAGAAGCAGCATTAATTATTAAACTTATCATAGGCAGAAAAACATTAAATATTTAAACTTCTCGTCCTCCAAAGCCTCTTTAATGGGGTCTGTGCTGATTACACATGCCATGACAAAACCTTGCAACAATGAAACCTTTTATGATTCATTGGATCTTCTCAGATGTGAGAAGGAATGCAAGGAGCAAATGTGGATTCAGCCTATTGCATACATCCCACAGCGTGAGATAGAAATAGGGTAAGAAAAATAATAAATGCATTGTGGCTGGACACAGTTGGGGTTTTTTTCACTCTGGTTAGACATTTTTTAATGACTAAAGAGTCTCATTTCAAATTGGAAAGATCCTGTTTGTGTTTGAAATGGAAAGTGAAATGGATGTGGATGTCTTCATTCGTCTCTGGGTTGTGCTGCTCCTCTGAAAACCTGGCTGATTTTGGGACTTGTGGATCTGTCGACACATAACACAGAGTCAGTGCAAAGAGCACTTAATGTGTTTATAAAAACTGCATACTAAAAGAGAAAAATTTTGTAAGGAATTTTCCCTGGGAAGTGAGTAGAAACCTCTGGCAACCTGCTCCTAGGGCAATGACTCAGAGTCTTTTACTACTATTTCTTTAAGTCATATTTATTAATTACAAAGATGGTGTGGATTTGCCAGCAAGGGAAGATCAAGGGAAGAAGTGTAAAGGAAGTTTGAACTATTGTGAACTTCCAGAGCACAAAGAAATTAAAAGTGATGGCTGGGAGGAGAAAACAGCAAAAAAAGATCTGCTTGAAAAAACAAAGAAGATCAGCTCTAATTTCTTCTTGTATTCAATATCACTGAATGTGGAGGCGCTGTAGACATGTCTAGATGTCTTAGAGTGAGGAAAGAATGATAGATGTGAAGCAAAGAATCAGCAAGGCTTTCTGCTGTTAAACCAAAAATTTAGTCTTTTAAATTAGTGTTGGTTTTGTAAGTCCTTCCAGAAATTATTACATACTCAGAAAAATGTTACAAAAGGTTCTTATTATGTTTAATGATGTGTCTTTAAATAGTTTCTTAGTCCATCTACTTCAGAAAAGCGTTTCAAAGATGGGCTGAAAGCACACTACTCCTAAAACTGCCCTCAGGGAGCTTTGTCTTGTGCTCAAAGTGCAGGTGTCACTTGCACCCTGAGGTGGCTTTATAGAACAATACACAAGATATATATATAGATATATAGATATATATCTGTCTTTCTCATCCAGCCTCATGTGGTACTGACTATGTGATTATATAGAAAGAAATTGAGCTCCCTTGTAATAAGAGTTGGAACTGATCAGAAAATCTATGATGAAACATTTTTCACGTAAGAAATAAAATTTTTATTGGAAAATTATAAAATGTCTTAAGAATGTTTTTTCTTAGTATCTTCAATTTCACTTCAATAGCACTTCTCTTGCTAAATAAGTATCTAGTAGGCTGCTGGAGACACAGAATTTTCATGTTTTCTATGCAGCAAAATCAAGTATCACTGGAAGTTTCTGCAGTATGAACATGATTGAAAGAAAAAAATCAATTTTGTTACCTCTAACTAAAATATATTTAATTTTTTCTCTAAACAAATTTTTTTCATTTTTTTTCTGTTTTGCAGTATATTTTTAAATGCCAAAATAAAACCCAAATTAGTTTAGAAGCCAAGTTTCAGTCAATTATAATCACTTTATCCTCTTCTTGCACCTTTCAGATTGGGTCACTTTGATTTACTCTCGGCAGCATAACAAAGCTGTGACTCTCTTTTCTTGGGAAAGACACTGTAGACAGGTGTCTGGGAATGTATAATTTCCTGCCAGCAGCAGTTGTTCTCCATGAATATCTCAGTTCAGCCCAGAATAAGTATTAAAGCTGAAGTTAGCAATATAGAGACATCCTCAATGTATTCTTTCAAGTTATTTTCTGCTCTTACATGATACATCATTATTTCAATTTTTAGCTTTCTAAAATAAATCCTTAAAGAGCATATTAATTGCCATTATATTATTGTAATGTCATGATTACAATGGAGAACAGATAAATTGTTACTGCCTGTAGTATTTTAGGAGAAGAAATACATCTCAAAAATAGGACAGTAGAGTAGTTCAAAAGCTGTTCTTTAACTTCTGTCTTTTGATCTACTTTTAATAGCCCGATGTTCTCCACTGACAGAGAAGTAATTTTACAGCATAATGTAAATTGTAATTGGGTTGCTAAAATGTTCTGCAGATTAGATGGTCTCTGCTCACTCGTAGTGTGAGCTCTTGGCCTGTGATACCCAGCAATGCCAGCTCTGAAAAACAAGTTCACTGAGGCAGAAATCTGATCAGAATGTATCAGCTGCATCTCCATGTTAAAATTATCCAGCATCCATGTAGACAGATTACAATCACAACCTGCTTCAGTGGCTTCTGATTTCTCCCACTTTACTGTCTGTTTCCTTCCATTTGGTTTGACAGGCAGGAGGTCCCAGGCCATCTCCACAGCTGTGATTTATTCATGGGGGTGCACACACACAGTGCTAAGAGAACAGTTTTATAATCCTGTGCTGTTCATGCCATGGAAATGCCGGGAGCTGGAGAGCTGTCTCTATTTCAGTGTCTGCAGGTAACACTTTATTTGGAGTACTGGATTAGCTCTGAAAAGCTTTCACTGATGAACAATTCACTGAGTGAGGATGATGGCAGATTTTGAGCCTGTTGTTGGAAACTGAGGTTTATATATGGTGCTCTCAGGAACAATGGGGGATTTGGGCTCAGCAATCAGAAAGAATTTCCTTCATTTCTGGCTTTCTTGTGTGAGTAACGTCTATCTTGCCAGTGAGACTTTAGGCACCACAGCATTTTCTGGCACTGAAAATGTTACTTTTAGAAAATAAATAAAAATAATAGAAATAAACAGGAGATTTTGACCTAGCAGAATAAAATTTTGCATTTTCCCCTGTGATGATTTGCCTTTTCCTTGCATTGAAGAGAGGCTTTTTTCTTTTTTTTTAAGAGAAACCAGGATAAGATGCTTTCAGAGCCCCACTTGTCTTGACAAATTAAACACTCACTTAGACACCCACTCCTTCTGCTCATTTCTCTATGAGTCAGTGTGAGTGATTCTTACTTCTGACAGACAATATACAGTGCGATGAGTTCTTTCTTTCTGGCACAAACTTTAAAGCTCTGTGCTATCTTTGGAGGTCTAGTGGAGATATTCAAAGGTAGGCAGATGAACAACCCATATGCATTGGTTAACAAATTCAAGCTTTTTTCTTCTTCAGCAAGCCTCTTCCTAAAGCATTTCTCTGAAACATAAATAGGGAATATCTGTACCACAGTATCTGTAACACTGATACCTGTTTGTCCAGGTGCACCAGAGACTTTCACGTACAACTTGATGGGACCTAATCTTTGAATGACTGGAGAAAACCACAGGATCTGCACTGCAGCCCCCTTTGGTCTCCCATCAGTCACTCAGAACTGATCCCATGGACTACCAACCTCTATGAAATTCACAAGGTGGCCCAATATTAAGAAGTGGTCCAAACATAGATATTTTTTGTAAGATAGACAGACAGACAGACCGACAGATGTGGTAACAATCCACCTCATGGCCTGGAGTTACACGAAACACAGAGCTACTTCAATTTAGAATAAGTCAGCCCTCACTTTCTGAGCTTATAGCAATAGACTTTAAAATCTGCAGATAAATAGGAAATATTTTCTTCAAATTACCCATATCTGAGAAATATATTCCATGACTTTTACACAGAAATATTCACAACCCCTTAGAACAACACTTTTACATTCCCTATTTACTTGGCCCTCTGTACTTCAGCAAAAATCCTTAAAATAGTCGGGGGGGTG